>CM034156.1:91617696-92217696 GCA_019776745.2 Taxus chinensis
GAAAATGGTTAACAAAACCGGTCGAAACTGGCACCTAAAAATCCATCCAGCCCTCTGGTCCTACCGAACATCAATTCGCACTCCTACGGGTGTGACACCATATTCCCTAGTGTTCGGGATAGAATCTATCATCCCTTTAGAGATCAAACTCTCATCCCTGCAGAATTTCTCTTTGGGACTATTTGGATAAGGATTAAGATTATCGAGTGGCAAGATTGGCTGTGTTAGAGCTCCTGGATGAGAGGTGCATTCACACTCTTAATCACTTGAAGGTATATCAACACAGAATCTCCCACACCTACAACAAGAGAATCATCCATCGCCGAGTTTGAGGTGGGTGATTTAGTTATGAAGGAGAACTAGTTTAACACCAAGAGCAGAGCAAGAAAAGAAATGGAAGTTCGAACCACACTGGTTAGGACCCTATGTTTTTAGTTGCCAAGTACGACACCGGGGCATACAAACTGGCTCACCCCAATGGTGATGAGCTTCGAGAGCCAATGAATGCCATGCATCTTAAGAAGTTCTATGCTTGAACATGGCACAAAAATCAAAAAAATACAATAACATACATATATAAATCAGAAAAATAAAAAGAGAAAACAGGTCATCCACTAGTGAAAACCACGCAATTGTGGCACTTTGGACAAGTCCTTGGGTGAAAACTAGTTTCCGGAACCTCAGGAGGATTCGTTGTTCACAAGCATTCTGTATTAGAAGGGTAGTTGTCTTTGTCCTTGACCTGGTTCTGCCTTCGAGTTTCCTTGTGCACATCATCTTGTCCAGCGTTGATCCGGCTTTGCCTTCTTCTATTCGTCTATAAGGGACGTGGTATTTCATTATTTCCCATCTTACGTTGGGGGAAACTCAATGACTTCACCTTCTTGTTTATAAGTGCATGGCTTTTGTGCCCTTGTATATTCCCCACCTAACGCTGCGGCACATCCATGCTTTCTTGGTTACCTGCACATAGCTTTGGAAAACTGTTAAAACCACAAAAACAATAGAACATTGTTTTGAGAAAACACAAAAACAATAGAAAATTGTTTCACAAAACACAAAAACAATATAAAATTGTTTCACAAAAACCTAAACAATAGAAAATCGGTTTATGAAAACATATCTTACAAAAAATATTTACTTGCATTGTCTTGTTTTCCTTGCTTTGCTTGCTGCTTGTATAGTGTTTTACGTGCTTGCTTTTAAGTTATTTGTTGCTTGGGTGTACTTTGTCATAGTTTATCTTTTCTTCCTTAGAATAGATTCATTCTTGCTTGTGCATATTGTAGTGGGTTTCAACATGCTAGTGTGTTAATTCTTTATTTCTTTCTTAATGCGTTTGGTTATGTTTTGTTACTTGTTAATAAGGCATGGTGATTCATGGTGTATTGCATTAATTCTTGGTGTTCTTTGTAGCATTTGGCTGTGTTTCTTACATGTTCTTTGTTTTTTTATCATTCACATCACATTACCATCACTATCATCACATCTAGCATTGTATATACATTATATATAAACAAAAATGCTAAGTTTTACATCATGCATGTATGCTAAGCTAATCATCACATATCATATCATCAATAGAGGCAAGAGGGGTTGTACATAATCAAAAATCTATCCCCCCCCACACCAATATCATTATATAATCCCATCCATATACATCAAAATAACACTTGAAAACAACATTTGATATTTTCTACAGATCTATCATCTACAATCTATAGCATGCCTCAAATGATCACGTGAGATCACCATCTCTCCTGAGTGTCAGAGCATCACGATAAGTTTTCTAAACTAAGCAGTTAAAATGAACCGATTGCGATGTTTTTACTCCCCCTGGGGGCGTATATTAACCTTGTTTTTCACCGATTGGACGGCTAGGACACCCGTTTAGCTCACCATTTTCTCCTCTGTTCGCTGTGGAATAATTATTTTTAATTAAATAATTATCTTTCTCTTATTATTTAGTGTATTGGGGCATTTTTTGTCCAATACCACTTTCTTCTCCCCTAGACAATTTTATTGCTCCCTAACAATTTTTATTCTTCTTCACAGCCTCGTAAATAATTATTTTTCAAATAATTATTTTTTCTTAATTTTTCCACTAAACAAGGACATTATTTGTCATTTGTTTCTTTTTTCTTCCACCTAGGGAAATTTTTTTTTCCCCTAGGCCCTTCTTTTTCTTCTTCTCCTTTCTTCTATTTTTTATCACGGTTCAGAAAGCCAAAACAATACAAACATTTACTATATCAAAAAAAAATCCAAAAAAAAGGCAAAATTTTTTTAAAAAAATTCCTAAAAAGTAAAACACCCTACAAAATGGTAACTTGCTTCTTATGGCTGAAACTTGTGTCTTGCGCATGGTATTTTTCTCCATATTTTGTTGGTTTTTCTCACACCTTCCCTCAATTAATATGACTCGCGGATCACCGGATTCACAACCATTCACAAAAGCTAGCTGCTTGCTTTGTCTGTACTCTGGGGCACTTTTGGTTGCCCGGTGCTATTTCTGTTGCACACAAACGCTTTTCATGGACCCTCGTGTCCTTTTTCATTTCCCCTTGCGTGTATCCTTTCTTGGGGCATAATTTTTTAACCCTTGTTCATCAATCATGAACTTGTGGATCTCTTCAGCACTCATAACAAAACATTTGTACAACTGTCTTGACCATTGTTGGGTTGGATATGTGCGTTCATACTTGTTTTCCCTATTATATGAGCTTGTTTCCTTCTCGTATTGCATTGCATTATTGTATGTTGCATGGAGTTGGTACTTTCAGAAATAGACAATTGTTCGTAGTATGGCTTTTCATGTCATTCTACCTTTGTCGTATGCTTATATTTTTCATAAGGATCGATGGTGTAGTTCCTATGGCAATATGATGACATTAAATTTGTTCCAAACAAATAAGCAGCTAGAGGTTAAACTCTTCTCTCCCCTCATCTATATTTCTTCTACACCACTTTTGTTTCACCCTTAATTCTCCCTCTCCTTGGGGCATCCTTCCTCGTCCCCATTCTTTTGTCTACTTCCCATCTTTTTCGATCGTCGATCGGCATCCTTCATCACCCCATCGACACTCGAGGGGGCATCTCTCCCTCTTACTAATTTTTCTTCTATCCCTTCAAAATCTCTTCTATCTACTATCTTTGAAGTGGCATCACTTACGCCACCCCAAAGAGGGGAAAATGTAGACACCTATAATTATGCCCAAGCAATTTAAATACTTAAATTGCGCTAATTATCCCCTTTCTCACAAATCAACGACATATCGTCAAAAGCACTCATTTTCCCTCATATCATCATTAATTAATTACACTAAGCTAATTAATTAAGTTTCCTATCCAAAAAATACCCTAATTAACGACATTCCGTTAATAAATCACCCCTTCTACCTAGACTAATTAATTATTATTAATTAATTAGCTTTCCCTTCCATTTAACCAATAATTCAATATTTAATTGATTTAATCCCCTTTTAATAGCCTGAATCGCACTAATATTCTTCTAAATGGCTTCTATAAGCTTACACCTACCTATTAATTAATCACCTTTGATTAATTAAAATACCCCCAACTCCCATGACTTGCTAAACATGTATTAAACCCTTCTAAAGTAAGGTTACCTTTAATAAAGCAACCTTATCCATTCCTAATCATGTTTTACCTTTATCCCACATTCACGAGAATGTGTTGAATCCTTTATCCTTTGGGCTATATAAAGAGCCCTCCACCTACCTTTTTACTCACACCTAAACTCCTTAGAGAGCAAATGCAAAGCATATAGTAAAGAGACTAAGAGCTTGCACCTTTTCCTTTTCAAAGTTCATCATCTTGAAGAGTTAAGCCTCTTTCTTAAGTGCTTAGGTCATATGGGAGGTGTCAAAGGGGTCTTGTAGCCCAACTTTGATAGGCCCTCATTCCTAGGTTACTTGGCATACTAAGGACAACTATTTTGATAGCCATGGAGCTTACTTAGGTCCATTCATTTATTTGTTGTTAGAGAATAGAGGAGTTTAGATATTTAGCATTGTTAGTTTCAAAGTTTGTATTGATGAATGCTAGCATCTAACCCTTGTTTAATTCTTATCATGATGGTGTTTATAATGTTGTTTAATTCTTGTTAATTAAGACTATTTAGGTGTTAGTCTTTGTTTACATTAGGATTAGTTTAAAAACAACACTTGCACACACTTCCTACTACTTACATTTATATATTATTGTCACTGTTTGTTTGTCAGTATTTTCTTGACGTAAGTAGTAGGAAAGGAGTCACTTGTAACATTTTTATGCCAGCATAGATGGATGTAATTTCATTAATCACAACAACTTTGATGAATACAGAGAAATAAATATGATAAGCACAATTATAATAATAGTGAAATTGATTACTTGAAAACTGTAACTATGTTTGTTGTCCCAAAACCATACACTTCACATATTCTGCAATCCGGTGTCTTCATCGAGACAACACAGTTGTCCTTCGGGGCTTGTTTTCTTTTGCTGAGGATATTCATGAAATTGCAGACTATGTGATCTGTTACGTATTGTAATAGCACACATACCTACAAATTTCACTTAATCTTTTTCACAAATCAGCAGTAACAATATAATCTGACATAAATTCCCCTAGCTTAGGTATACTTCACCAAGGCTATCCATCATAACAAATTTTCGAGTTGCCCATTTCTGCACAAGTGCAAAAAATGTCAACAGTAATTTCAACAAATGTAAATGTGATATGCTCTTTATTGATAGATAAAGTAGTAGTAAAATTTTGGTATACATATTCAAGAGAGGTGTGGGGATGAATATAAGTGTTAGTTAAAAAAGATATAAGTTTGTTTTGGCAATCAGGATTTTAAGGAAAAAAGGCATGAGGAGAGACCTTCATGGTGAAAGGACCATAAAATAATGAGGTGGAGAAGAAAAAATACCTAAGAGTGCTTGAATGTTAGGTTCACCAAAATTATTAACTAAAAATGTAAATATTGCATAATAGTTAATCTTATCTAAAACGACATGTCAATATACTAGGTAAATGGAGTAAAGAAGAATGGAAATGACTCAAGAAAATAATCTAATGAAAGTAAAAAAACCTATTGTGCAAGAGAGAAGAGGAAAGAACTTAGCTGAATAGATATGCTCGTTGAACTGTGTCACAGGGTTGACTGGAAAATCAGGAAGCAAGAACGGGTGTGTAGAAGCACCAAAAAGAGTGGATCTATACCGATTCTCTGGAATGGAGCTCCTGGAGAGGGAATGGGGCACCTAGAGAGCTCTAGTATGTAAAATAGGTACCATACTATGTGCAACACTTTTGAAACTTATTTTTATAGGTTCGATGTAAATGGTTTGAAACCCTCGTTGTTTGTTGCATCAAGCTCATTGTATTACTCCAGATGTCGCTAATATTCCAAGATGAATAGAAAGACCTAAAAAACCCTAAACAAGCATCAATCCCTAAAAAATAAAAATGCATGCGAAAGGTTTAGACTGACTTCAACTGCCACAATGGTGGACTTACTAACTAAGCACTTTACTACATTCTAGACCCAAATGTAGTTTTGTGCGTGTGTGTGAAACATGGCCTAGGTTGCTCTTGTGCCAGTCACACTTTGTGAAGTAACAAGCTAACTATATGTAGAAAAATGTAATATAATGGTGGATGGAATAGAATAAATCCCTTCCTATGTTGTGTATGATGCATATGTCCCAAGCCTTGCCCCAAGTGATGGAGCTATGTGGATGCAAATGATCTCCCAATATAAATAGATGGATGTAACTTTAGGTGGATGATAGTAGTGCCTAGTGTTTGGTCCTTCATTAAGGTCTCATAGCTTTATATTTATAAGGTTTTTTTAATCTAATTTCATAATTAACCCCAAAAATACCGACCGTAAAAAAATAAAATGTTACAACGACTATCAAGTGCCCAAAAAATGGCTAGAAAGTGAGAAAAGGAGAGGAACACCCTTGATGGGACTAGGGCACCCACAGGTGCCCTAGTACTACCTTGGGTGCCCTAGTCAAGGCTAAAATGATGGGAAACAATGAAAGATGACTAGACATGTGGGTGTAAAAGGTCTAGAATCAAGAAATAAAATGAAATAATATTTCCAAAAGACAGGGTTAATTAGTATTTCTTTCTCTCAAAAACCTTCTAAATAGTAGTATGAGACCATTATCATGGTTTTCATCATATAATCCTTTAATTGATGCAACTAGATTTTTTGTGCTCAACAGTGCAGTACTCTTTACATTATTATAGAAAAGCTACATAAACATGTTCAAAAGTATATAAAAAAGTGGACATTTATATAAAAATTAAAATTAAAATTATAGTTCAAACATTTATTTTTGATAAATAGAACCACAAGGATATGTTTTTGGCAAGAAACACGTGACAATAAATATCAACCTTATCATCCTTTTAAAAATTTAGAAAATAGATTTTCCATTGGTATGTACGCTTACATCTCATATAGAATCAAATATACAGTGTGGCCATTTGAGAGTTTTTTTAGAATAAAAAATATAATACAAATGACAAAATTTATGAGTCAAAACTAATTTATTGAGTGCCATGACATTGTGGCCCACATGCTACTAAAATATTAATATCACTTTTTCCAAATAGTCAGTCACTATTGTTATAGGAAGAGGATTTATTGTTCATTAAAATTATAAAAAGAATTAAAAATAATGGAATATGCTTGAATAAAATAAAACAGAATATTCTCACCAAAATTTAATGCAAAACTTTATAAAATACATAAAATTTTACACATGGCATATTGTTATTGACTAAAGGTAAAAAAAATTAATAGTTTTAGTGGAAACAATATAACTTCCTTTGGTAGTATAATACGGTATAAATAATAGTGTTTTATCATTTTGAGGAGCAACATTGAAATATTGGCATCACCTAAAGAAATTATATGACAAGGATAGGTGGCCGTCAAAATCAACCCTTGGTTGGAGATACTATATTAGGCACCAATGATAACGTGAATCTAGTCAAAATACCACATGTACTTAGTGGTCATCACCTATGGCTACAACAAAAGAAACCACAATGAGCACAAGTGGAAAATACAACTCTCGCTAGCATGTGATCTCTCATGCCTCTCCTTCATGGCCAAACATAATAGCAAATGCACATTCAAAATTTGGCACTAAAAAAGTGCTACATAAAATAAGAGCTGGGCACATCTTGTTGGTGCAATAACTCACAAAAACACTTAAGTAAAGCTCATTCTCTTTAAGATGTCGTTGAAGTGACACCTCACTTTGAGAAAAAAAATTCTAAAAATTTGGAATGTGACACCAATTAGAATCTCTCCCAAGCAATAATTTACAAAGGGTAAAAAAATTCAAAAAAAATGTGCAAAGATTTTTGCACCAGGAAACATTTGATGAACTAACAATTTCTTCTAGGAAAGTTTTTTTATAAAAAATGCAAAAAATCCAATCAAGGTCTTGCCCAAGAAAATGTTTATGAAGGGAAAAATATTTAATATTTTGTAAATTCCTCCAAGGAAAGAGTCTCCCCAAAGACAACTCATGGGTGAAATTTTAAACATTTTATATTGTTTTCGTGGTAACCTAGTCAACAATTCCAGCAACAAGTAATCAACCAAAGGACATCTTCATCACAAACAAGAGTAAAAGTCATTTCTCTAGTGACCTTTCATAATAGTGAAACTCTGTAAGTGGTCACTGCAGTGTGTTGATTGGATATTTTTCCAAAGGTTTATGTTATCTCTCAGAAGTGCACCTTGATTGAGGGATAACAACAAGTGTTCTAAGCTTTCTCTTCCCTCACTTTTTCAGATACAATGGAAACACCTCAGGGCTATGGGTATCCCTATGTTGAGGTGAATCTTTGGGATTGCAAGGCTGGTTCCTTGTTGATGTATCCTAAACTAATTTTTTTGGGTTTTAAAGGTAAAAAGATAGTTGTAACTACAATTTAAAATGGGGAGATACAACAAAATTATTGATGGATTTGACTAATAAACATGCACAATTTACTGAGAACAAATTAATGAAGCATGATCCAATGGGTTTCAGCTTGATCCTAAGACAAACACTTTATTGTTGAGGGATAAATCAAAACAACATTTATGCACACTAAGACTATGCAAAAAACACCAAATTTTTAGCAAGGTAAGCTAATTAATTTAGGAATACAATTCACAAGAGTTAATAAAATAATACACACCACTACAAATAATTGGAAAGGCAATAATTGGTTCTCATTCAAGGGTAAAAATTGTCCAATAGCTTCAACTCTCAGTAAAAAAAGTCCCCCTGTAAAAATTCCCTTGTGTTTTTCCAATGCACACAATATATAGCAAAATTATTCACCCAACCCCCTAAAATTAGACTAATTCCTAACTACACTAACCTTCATTGTAATAAATAAAAGGAAAATATAGCATGCTATTACAAATAGACATTAATAGCCTTTTAATTCCAAAATACACCCACAATCAAGTCTAGTTTGACTTATCTAAATCTGAATACAATAAATAAATTGGGTGAATACTTTAGCTAATTTTAGACCTTGCTTGATGTGTAAGTCTTCCAAGGTGTATATGCAACTACTCTGTCCTATAGCTCTGATGTGAGATTTCATCCACTTGCAAGGATATTTTTGTCTTCTTGCCTATTTTGTCCTCTTGTGATGACATGCAAAAATACATTGCAAAAATAATTCTCTCAATTTCATACTTAGCAAATAAATTTAAACATCACTTGTGGGGACCACCTACTTGCATATGGAAAAAATAAGGTATTTCTTTTAATTTCATCTCCTCCTTGGCACGAGATTTTTGGCAAGATTAAGGTATTTTTGCAAAGTCTAAGGTAAATAATTCTTTGGCACTATTTACCATCATTTGGTCACTTTTGACTTAGCCATGACACACATTATTATTGTCCCCCTTGAAATTATCGGTTACCTTAGAACCATATTTTTCTAGCCCTCTTTTGGTAATTCACATGACAGTATAGCTGGCTGGCACATACTTTTGATTGAAATAATATTGGCATTATTGCTAATACGATTGGCCCCTTTGACTAGTCACCAACTCCTCTGGTGATGTGGCCTGATTCCTTTGTGGGAATGATGATTGGGTATTTGTTGACCATGGAATAATGATGACCTACTTTGACTAGGCACCTTGCTGACTTGGAAAATTCGGAATTGATATAGTATCTGGATTATGGTTTCGAGCATGATTTTGTTAAATCATTATGTCTTTTGCATATTTGATATGTTCTGGAAGCTTCGGCCCCCTTCGACGATGCATAGACCCTTGTAATGTCAGTTACTATGCTTTTAACACTTGTTGATTTCAAGATTCACGATTAGTTAACATGTCTATATTGCTTGACCGTGGTTGAGGTTAGAGTAACTTTGTAGTTAAATTGGTGGTTTGCAATAGGCATCATCAATATCTATACTTGATGATCCTATTGATCCTTACCTTGCTGATGAGTTGGGTTTCATTGTGGTTAAGCCATGGTAAATATGAGCATTATAGATCTTGGTACTTTGTGATCTCCACTGTTGAATTCTATACTTCAAACTAACTGGGGTTAAGCTTGGTGTAACTCTGTGGTTTGGTTGGCGAGCTAAAACAATCTAACCCTAATCATTTCACACATTTAGACATGCTCTCCCGAGCAACGAAGCCCTTGTAATTTTTTCATTCGCCACCATTTTTATTCTTCTGAGCTTGAAACTATGCATTTTTAGCCTTTTGTTTGGCTTTGTGAGTTTATTTCAAACATGTTTCTCCTTTAGTTTGTTATCCCATTTTTGAGTTTATGCCAAAAATGAGATAACCCTAAGAAATTTTTGGAGCTGATTTTCTAAGGATCACCTCTCAGAGAGAGATAATCAGGTTTTCGGGTTTCATAAGCAAGAAAACATGTGTTTTTGGATGTTTCATGTCATATGTTCCCTGAAACCCGAAACCCAAATCAAGTAAGGTAATTCGAGTTTGCGAGCCTTCCAAGCATTGGAACATGCCTTCGTCAAAACATGCTCCATGTCACCTGTCTTCCGATCCCCAAAGCCCGATTTACACCTTTTTTTCGGGTTCTCGAGGCCATCAAGCATCACGCTTCATGTCGATTGTTTCTAGACAACCCGAAACCCGAATTACTAGATAAAAACCTTTGTTTCAAGTTTCTAGATATCCTGAGCATGCTGACATGGCATTAATGCCGAGTTGTTGGGTGGTTGGCACGTGTCAACTGAAGTGTATTCAATGCAAATTTTCATATATATATATTCATATTTCCACATCATTTTTACCAGATGTACTTTTTACCTCGTGGATTTTTGCACATGCATCTTCGACCCCCGAAACCTGAAATTTCACCTATGTGCCCGATTGCATTGGTTGTTTTTGATCATTCCTTGTCCCGTTTGAAGGGTGCTTTGCAGTATCCAAAACCCGTAGTATATCGAAAAATTTTAAAGTGTCAGGTTTTCTGAAGTCTCCGGCATCCTCCCGGCGTGTCAGGTTATTTCAAGCCTCCGACATCTTCAGTGTGTCGGGTTTTTCTAAACTCCCTGACATCCTCCTCAATGTGTCAGGTTTTTCCACCTTTCCTGGCATCTCCAATGGGTTGGGGTTTTCGCAGTGTTCAACATCTCCTGATCTCCGACAATCTCCTCCTTCGAAATCCCTCATGTCAGACCCTGGTCCATCACAAGAAAAGATTGAAAAGTCAGGGAGGATGAAATACAAATTCAGAAAGGTGGAGTCTCCATCCTATATTGACTGTAATTACGACATCCGGGATATAGAGCTCGGAAACATAGATATGGAGGATTTTTGGAGTAGGTTCAAGAGCTCTTCTCAAACTCCATGGATGAAATCAATAGTTGACAGTGGTCTACCTCCTGCAGTAGTTTTCCCTATGTCCGCTCAGTGCCCTGAGTTTATCTTAGCCTGCACTTCGAGCTATGACTCTGTTTCTCATTCTGTGAAAAACCAGGAGGGAGAAGTTGTAATCAAGATGGACGGAGGTTACTTCGATGACCTTCTCAAGCTGCCTAATTTTGAGGAATATGGAGAGTTAGATATCAAGTCAGCTCAGAAAGCTTGGGATAATGATCAGGAAGATTGCATCAAACACGTGAATAATAAGTTCCTGAACGAAGCCAAACCGGCTATTTCGAGGTTCCCAAGACTTGTTCCCAGAAGTGATTTCATTCAAGAAATCAATGATATCATCACTCTGTTGAGTCGGGTTTTTGGTTTTCCAAAATCGAATGTTTTCCATGGGTGGATGTATGAGTTCATAATCACTATTAAGAATAATCAACAAGGAATTGATTGGGGTACTCTCATTAGTAATGAGATAGATTCTCAAATGACAACAATCTTGTCTATGGGAAAGTTTTATATGTCCTCGTATGTCACCTATGCAGCGGTCGACATGAGGAACTATCCTAGGTTAGATACCAAGGGGAACAAGATAGTGGATCATGTTTATCAGTATTTTCCTCAGCTGACAAGAAAAGGGTCTGAAGATCAATTCAGAGGGGTAAATGACGCCTTCTTTTACGAAAATATCTGCAGGTTAAACACTAGAATTAAGGAAAATGAGAGTCTCGGATGAGGCATGTGCTGAAGTTTCAAAATGGGGTTATGTCTTCTTGGAATTTAAGAAGTTCACATATCTTTGAGTAGTCATGTACCCAGGGGATCCTTTCCGTTTTCCTAGATATCCTAGGGACAAACTAATCTTGATGGAGTTGGTTAGGCAATTGTTGGATTTTCACAAGTTCCAACAAAGTAAATACAAGGCCGCTGTATCTTTCCCAATTTCTATTGGAAGGTATACTTGTTCGATAGTGGTGAAAGCCAAGAATGTTGTCCATGAGCTTCAAGATAAGTTGAAGAAGCACATGAAACCCTGAGATGGGTTTGATTTTTGAGGAGTCCTTAAGGCATATGGAACTCTGCACCTACACAGGCTAAGTATAGAAGACATCTGGATTGATTTACGTGATGAGGTTGCTGTCAGAAGAAAAGATCATAGCAGATTGACACTTGTTGAGATTCAAACACTTGAGCTCGCTAACTTACCAGAAGGTACTAGCGACAATGAAAGTGTTCTGGATCCTTCCTATGATGGACTGAATGAAGATCAATATGTCTTCCCACCTATTGATTGGTCTGTTAGTGAAAAATCCTCCATTACAGACAGGTCAGCCCTGATTCTCGCACGTACCAAAGCATGGCTCGCCTCTTGGCGAATGAGTTTTAAAGATGATAATTTTTCAAAGTTGGTTGCTGCAGAGGTGGGGCCCTCTAAAAAGGGAAAAGACAAAAGACCTTCTAAGGGCCCTATAAAGGTCAAGTTTGTCAAGAAGAGAAGAGAAAGAGAAATCTCTTCAATTGTTTCTCCAGTTGAAACGGTTATTGTACCAAAATCACCAACATCACCAAAAATAAGAGAAATTTCTTTGTTAGGAGAAGTAAACCAGCTGCTAGTTCCATCATCTGTTGACTGTCCAACTTAAGGGACCTTATCTCTTGCATCTCAGGCTTTGGAGTCGAGATCTACGGTTCCTCCTTTACAACCACTTCTGCCTCCTCTTTCCCCATCTACTTCTTCAGTCATGGCCAGTATTTTCTCTGGACTCTCACCCCTCTCTGCTGGGACCAAAGTAATCACCAACATGCCCCCTCCTGTGCCTCTTTTTATTGAATCTGCTACCACATTGGTAATTGTTTCCCCTTTGCTAATAGATCCTTCTCCTCCTGAAAGTATGATACCAACTCCTATAATAGTGGTAACTCCATCTGATACGCCACAATAGCTACTCGAGAAAACTCCGAGGAAGAGGAAGGTGATTGTACCCATACCAGCCTTTGATTTTAGCTCACTCAAGGCTTCTACTTCTAAATCAGCCAAGAAACCCAAAACACTTTCAAGGGTTTTGGTGGACGCTTCAGGGCATAAGTTCGTAGAGATCACCACTCCCACGACTGAAAAAACTAAAGAAGACATAAAAGCCTCTGATTATCAGATAACCAAAGTGGCTCTAGGAAAAGTGACAACAGAAGGGGCACAACAGGATGCACAGGATGCTACAAACGTGCTGTGCCAGAAGTTGAAGGAAACAAAAGACAGCACAGATGAGCTTAAAGGAAAGGTGGAGTAGTTGACTAAAGTTTTTCTTAAGCTCTCAAAACCCCTTGAATCCATACCACCTTCCTCTCTCCCCGTTGGATTCGATTTCTCATCAGTACCTATAATTGAGAAGATTAATAAAAAAGGAAGGGTGGTCGATGAATGGATCCAAAGGCTGCTCCAACAAGGGAAGGAAGTGATTCAATATGTCGTGGAAGTCTATCAATCTTTGGGGAATATTCAGAGTGATGGGGAAAAGATGGACGATGATTTCTCTCAAGAAATTGGACATCTTGATTTGACTTTCAAAGCTCTCCAGGCATTAAAGCAAATACCATCACACCTCTTGGTAGAAGAAGGCATCATCCCACATGCGGATAAGCATTTTCAGCTGACCAAATCCATCAGGTTCAGGGTAAGGATTCTCAACGAAGCCTGTGGTAAATTGAGAGAATCGAGAGACCAATTGATTGATGGCAAAAGTGATCTGGAAGAAGAGTTGTTGAAGATTTGTCCAAAGGTGTCAGTTGGAAACTTGGGCATCCTATCAACTGATGATATTTTCAAACAAGTCCAAGAGTTTGTTCAACATGAACCAACTCATGGATTTGGTATTGAAATCATCGACAGGTTCGTAAATATTGAACATTCTTTGGAGGCCTTGAGAAGACTCAGCAAAAGATTGAGGAAACTTCCCGGTAGTGCCAGTGATACTCATGAAACCTGTGAAGTTTTGAGTGATCATTCCACTGCACCTGATGAAAAATGAAATGCAAGGCATAATCTGGAAGTTCCAAGAATTTTGGAACAAACAGGCTCAGCTAGAGGAAGAGAAAGATGAAGGAGCAAAAGATGACGATTCAAATTAAGTCCCGATGCGACGTGTCATTTCAATCTTGAAATCAACATGTCTTTTTCATTTCTGTTTCGTCACATTTTGAATCATATTGTGACTTGGTCTCCTGCGTGAGAGCCAAGCAAAATAGGACTCTTTTTAAAAGACTGTTTTATAGGGTTTGTCTTATTTTCTCTCAACTTTTTTTATTATAAATTAGGGATGTGTGTACATTCCAAAGGGTAGAGATTTTTGAAATATTGGGAGCTATTGTGAAGAAGAAAAACTTTGTGTTTTCTTTTAATCATTCAAGGAATAGAAGTTGATGCTATTTTCGCAAACTTTGTGTTGTGAGAAGTGTTTTTCTTAAGATATTGTTCTTATGTTCGCAATCTTAAGATATTCCTTGTTTATTGTCTTGATGATTTTAATCATTTCAAACATTACATATGTGATCTAAAGCTCGTATGATTATTTCGTGCTCTGTGTTTACTCGAAAGAAAATACGTTCCTCTCCTTTCCTTTCCATTGTGTTTCTTCCATTGTAATAATTTCTGACCCAGTCCATTTATTAAAAAAACATCTTCACATAGTGTGGATATGGATTTCGGGATTCTATCCCAACCCCAATGGTTAGATTAATGTGAATACTATATATATTATTTATGCTGTGTTTTAGATTAGTAATAAACAGGCAGCCTCACTTGTCTTTGAGGAGGGATTTAATCCCATGTACTGTGGTTGAACCTCATATTTTGGATTGACAAAATATCCAACCAACATTTTTTGGCGACTCCGCTGGGGAATACGGATTAATAGTATAAATCTTATCCTCTTGGTGTTTGGCGACTCCATATTTGCCTTATTTTCAACAAGATATCTTTCCCGGTTCAAGCTTGCCGAAAAGATCTTCACTCGGTCCCACCGAGCCCGGGGTGAAATTGATCCACTCTTTGAATTACTACAATGGTACAATCTCAGTCTTTCCCCCAACAGCGTTATTTCTAACCAAACCAGAAGTTCTTCGCATGTTCGGAGAAACTAGATCCCTAAAGAATGAGACATTTCTGCAACTTGTCGTGCGTTATTATTGTCCGACACTCGGATCCCCACATGCACTCTTTTTAGAAGGATGGCAGCACAACCTGTGCCCTGTGGCGCAACTATTGGTCCTCTTTCTTTAACTCCACCGTTGCACAAGTTACCACATGGATCACGTAAAAACATTCCCAATTTTAATGGGGATGGGAAGCAGCATCCTGATGAACACATTACATCTTTCTTCATAGCATGTGGTGTCCTCGGAGTAGCTCACGAAGATGTCTCTGTTCGACTCTTCATTGAAACATTGCATGGTGCAGCAGCTGAATGGTTTTATCACCTTCCGAATGCATGCATCACAAACTGGGCTACCATGCGGACCAAATTCGAAGCACGTTTCAAACTAGCCGAAGATTCTCATGCCTTGTTAGCTCAACTTACCCATATGAAGAAGGAATCACATGAACCCATGCGGGACTTTGTAGCAAAGTTTAACAAGATGATCTGAAAGATTCCAGAAGTAGCTGTACCAACTCCAGAAAATCAGAAATGCTTCTTCATTAATGCTCAGCCTCCTGATGTGAGCTTTCTATTAAGAAGGTTGGCTATCCCAGATTTGGCTATCACCCAGTCAACAGAAATAGAATATGATCTCATTTTGGCCAGAAGAATCAAGAAAGACGTACCCAAACTTAAAAATCAAGGTTCTTCTCAAGGTAATACTGATCCTATGATTCAAAAAATGGCTAATGATTTGATCGCTTTAAAAAATCAAATGTCCCAGTAGGTGAGCAATGTTCCGTATCGGGATATCCCTAGACCGCCTGCCAGAGATAGGCCACGGTTAACTCCTCCTCAACCGAGGCTAGCAATCGAAGCTCCTCCTGTTAACACGACAATAGAAATATTTGAAGAAGAGGATGAACCAGAAGAACAAGATTCCCCTGAGGCTTTTGAAGCTTCAGGATATGCTGATGAGTCTTATGACGATTCAACTGGCGACTCCAGCATTGGGTATTTGCAATACGAAGAAGATGAATGTGCGCCGGATGGTCAGTCATTTGCTGTCTTCACTCGATCCCAATCTCAGAATCCAAGGAAACCTCTTGAAAACCCCAAGGAGAAGAATAAGGAACCTCCCATAGCCATAGTTAAGAGAGGTACTCCTATTTCATCACAAACTGAAAGAGAAGTCACCAAAAAGGTAACTTCTCCTCATTCTCTTTCTCCTAAGGTCAGTGCCCCAGCTCAAGCTCATGTGATTAGAACTGAGCCTACCATCACCCCTTCTTATACTACTTTTGACATTATTGATCATGCAAAGAGAACCAAAATCCAAATGTCAGAAGCAGAATACCTTCAGTCAAATTCTGAACAGTTCAAAAAACTTGCCGAATTCATTAGAAGTAAAGCCGCTATACCCCCATCTTCAAAAGGTATCCTTCCAAATCCTACTCAACCTTCACATCAGAACAATCTAACCTCTGCTTCTTCTTCAGGAAAGATTGAACCATTTTATTTTTCTTTGCTAATAAATGGGTTTAAACTCAGTAATTGCATCATCAACTCGGGGGCCTCCGACAATGTTATGCCTGCAAAAGTAGCCCATGCCCTTGGGCTTACTTTGACTATGTCATATGGACGGTGTTACTCCATGGAAACCAAGCAAGTTCCCTTGATTGGTCAAATCAAAGATGCACAGTTTTCCTTCATTGCCTTCCCAGAGAAGAGAGTGAAAATGACCATTCTAGTTGCCGACATCCCTGCAGCTTACGGTATCCTCTTGGGTAGAGGTTTTTGTAAAGATGTCGGGGGAGAGATTAATATGGATTGGACTAAGGCCAGGATTCCAGTCAATGGCGTTTATCAGGTTCTCCATCCTGAACCTCAGGTGAGGTATATGGTAACTAAATCAGATGACCCTAAAGCTCAAATTCTTTTCGAAGATGCTAGCTTCGGAAATTATTTCATGACTTCAGAGATACCAGCTGTGGATGTCAAGGAAGAAGACCCTAATGCTATTTGGACCCTTGAATTTGATGGTAGCTGCTCAACCACCGGATCGGGTGATGGTGTAGTTCTTATATCTCCTAATTCCAAGATTTTCCCATCAGCTTACAAATTACAGTTTGATAATACTAATAACACAGCTGAATATGAAGCTCTGTTACTAGGATTAGAAATGGCCAGACAGAAGGGAATTCAAAATCTCAAGGTTCAAGGGGACGCAGAGCTGATTTTCAACCAGGTCAAGGGAATCTATCAAGTAAAAAATGATCGCTTGAGACATTACAGGAACAAAGTTTGTGATAATATAGAATGCTTTGATGCATTCTCCATCAAGGCAGTTTTGAGAGATTATAATGACAAGGCTGATTCTTTGGCCGTGTCTGCATCCCTCCTTCTTCCTCATCCCCAGTTCAAACAAGATACATACACCATTGAGATCGTGTATCATCCCAGTATCCCATATAATGTGGCTCATTGGCAAGTGTTCAATGATGATCAGTAAGTGTTGGCTTTTCTAGAAAAAGCTGACAATTTCAGTGAGCTGTACTTTGAAGGTTCGGAATTAGCTTTCCGTGAATCTATCTCAGATCCATATCAAGAGATTGATGGTGAGTTTAGTCAGCTTAAAGGTAACAAGATACCTAAAGGTCTGGTTTCTCTAGAGGGTTTGTTTGACAAGCATGACTGTTTTATTCAAAACAAAAGACAAGTTGAAGGAGCCTCTTCCTCGGAAGTAGATCAAGTCAATTTAGGTTCATCTGATCAACCTCGGATGGTGAATATTGGGAAATGTTGTTCCCCTGAGGAAAGAGTGAAATTCAGTTCACTCCTGAAGAGATACATGGATGTCTTGGCCTAGTCTTATGTAGATTTAAAATCCTTCAAGCCCAAAGATGTACAACATAGTATCCCTTTGAAGCCTGATGTAAAACCATACAGGCAAAAGCAAAGAAATTACAATCCTAAGATCTCAGGAACTATCCTAGTGGAAATTCAGAAAATGTTAGATGCCAGAATCATTTTTCCAATCCATCACTCCACTTGGATTGCTAACATTGTCCCTGTCAGGAAAAAGAATTGCGAAATCTGGATTTGTGTTGATTTCCGGAAACTAAATCAATCTTCGTTAAAAGACAATTATCCCTTTCCTATTATGGATCAGGTGCTACAAACCATTACTGGATCAGAAATGCTATCCATGCTTGATGGATTTTTAGGATATAATCAAGTTGAGGTAGCTGCGGAGGATCAACACAAGACGGCCTTCACAACCCTGTGGGGGACCTTTTCTTACAGGAGGATGCCCTTCGGCTTGATCAATGCTGGAGCCACTTTTCAGCGAGCTATGGACTTGGCTTTCAAAGACCTGATGGGAAAAGTCATAGTAGTATATTTGGATGACTTGACCATTTTCTCCAAAAAATGGAGTGATCATTATGATCATTTAGAGCAAGTACTTTTAAGATGCATGCGTCACGGGATTTCATTAAATCCCAAGAATTCCATATTCGGAGTGACTGAAGGAAAGTTGCTGGGTCATATCGTGACTAGAGAAGGAGCCAAAATCGGCCTGGAAAGGGTAAAGGCCATTCAGAGCCTTACCCTACCCACAAGTAAAACTGGAGTTCATTCCTTCTTTGGAAAGGTCAATTTCCTAAGAAGGTTTGTACCTGATTTTGATGATAAAACCAAGGATATCCTTGGGATGATGAAAGGCAAAACTCCATTTCGATGGAGTACTGAAGGGAAGCTTGCATTTGATGAAATCAAAAGGGCAGTTGCTTGCGATCCTATCCTAGTATGTCCAGACTTCAAAAAATATTTCATCATGTACAGCTACGCCTCTACTCACACAGTGTCAGCCATCCTGATGCAGGAGAACGGGGAGGGCATTGAAGCTCCCATCGCATTTATGAGCTGTCCATTAAAGGAACATGAGTTAAAGATGTCACAAATTGAAAAGCACGCTTATGTAGTGGTACGAGTGGTGAAACATTTCAGGTACTATGTGCTGAACTCCCATACTCTCATTCTCGTTCCCGACACTGCTGTTAAATCCATTTTGACTCAACAAGAGCTGGGTAGTCAATGAGGTAAATGGATAGCTAAATTTCAAGAGTATGACTTAGACATTAAACCTACCAAGTTGGTACAAGGAAGGGGCCTGTGCCAATTGATCGAAAAAAGCCATGTTGAAGAAGAATGTGAAAAGACCAAAGATACCTCTTCAAAGTTGCCCATGGTGCTTTTTGTGAGTACGACTGATGAATGGTACACGGATATTGCTTTCTTTCTAACTTATGGTGAATGTCCCCCACATTTAAGCCAAAAGGAGAAGAGAATGGTCAAGTTAAGATCTATGAAATACCTCCTGTGGGATAATGGGATATATAAGAAGGGTATTGATGGTGTATTCCTATGCTGTGTTGATAAATCACAACAGTTAAAGTTGTTAGAATCTTTCCATAGCCTAGCATGTGGAGGACATTTCTCATCCTCTGTAACAGCTTATAAGATCCTATGGGCTAGGTACTATTGGCCTACTCTTTTCCCGGATTCAGCTGAGTGGGTGTCCAAGTGCGAAGCTTATCAACATTTCGTTGGTCATCCCAAGCTAGTAGATCTTCCCTTGAAGCCCGTAGTGATTGAAGAACCTTTTCGCCAGTGGGGAATTGACTTCATTGGAACGTTGAATCCTGCCTCCAGTGCCAGACATAATTATGTGCTGACTGCTACAGACTATTTTACCAAGTGGGTGGAAGCCGCACCAATCAAGCAAGCAACCTCAGAAGCTGTGTGTAAGTTGCTTAAAGAAAATATAATTGTCAGATTCGGGGTGCTGTCATCAGCAATCCGGCACTATGATAATTCTTCACCGGGAACTCCTCGTGCTATGATTATTTACTAATGCACAGCCTTTAATTTGGTGGACGTAATCTGGAAACAAAACAACAACATAACACAAGAATACCATTGACTATGATAAGACAGAATGACGAAAAATCTGAAATATCAAAATAAATTATAATATTAACATGAAACTGTTACAATCTCACCCATGAGATTCATCAAAAAGACTATGGGAGAAACTTTACAATTACACCTCTCGATGGCTTCTTCAACACACCTTTAACTGATGGCTTCCTTCGCACACTTCCTACAATATTTCTCACTACTTCTTTCTATGCTAAATGAGGGGGGTGGCCTCTCTATTTATAGAACTTCCAGGCTTATCCATCCTATCTCTAAGATAGGATAAAAAATCCACTCTGACGAATCATATTCCATACCTTAACTCTTATCTGTACATGTAAGCTTATCTGTTAAGATAAGATAAACCTTATCATTTTACATGGGTTCCACATTTTTAGAATTTTTACAAATAAAATACACAAAATATTTATGACCTCACTCCTTGTCCTTATTACCAATATAATATTTCTAATTCCTAATCATGTAGACCCTACTTCTCTAATTACCCAAACTTTGACATTTTAACATTACTGGACCACTTACGACAAATATTTACTTTTTACAACATTCCTATTGTACTTTGACTGTTACCGTACTCCACATTATTGGCGGCACCGTACTGACGGCGTCGTTATCTTCTATCAGACGCTACTACTAATTACACTTAACAACATCCTATTCCTAATACATATATTAATGAAATGGAAATTTTGGAGGAAAATTTTAGTGTCGACATCTTCCCCCTTCCTAGCTTCTACTTCGTCCTCGGAGTAGACTATTCTGGTGCTTGGAAAATCTTCAACTTGTCGTGGTTGATCCATTTTGTAATGGGAGTGCCATCCAATTCCTCCAGTCGGTACGTACCATTTTCATGCACAGCTGCTATTTTGTAGGGCCCCATCCATTTGGAAGAAATTTTCTCTGTCTTCTTTTTTTGTATCTGGAATCATATACTAGAACCAAGTCATTTACTTGAAATGGAGACCACCGGATCTTTTGATCAAAGTACTCCTTCTGCTTCATTTTCTTCTTATGGCTTGTATCCTTTGCTATTTCCCTCATTTCCTCTAGCAAATGAAGATGTACCAACCTTTCTTTTACTGAATCACTTTCATCCATCCTTTCATTTTTCATAACTCTCACAGTGGGAATATCAAACTCAATAAGAAGAACTGGATCAATGCCATAGGCCAATTGAAATGGGGAGTATCCTGTTGCTGACTTTGATGTTGCCCTATATGCCCACAATGCTGCATGAATCCTTTTATCCCATTTATGTACCTGCAAGGCTGCATCTTTTGCTAGAATTTGACACAGCACAAAATTTGTTCGTTCCACCTGTCCATTTGTGCTTGGCTTGTATGTTGTTGCCTTCCTGTGCTTGATAGAAAACTTATTGACTAGGGCTTCTACCACCTCATTAATGAAGTGGCTTCCTTGATCTGTTACAATTTCTAATGGACAACCAAATCTGGTGACAATGCGTTCATATATGAACCTTGCCACTTCATCCATGGAAGCTGCTTTCAATGGCCTAGCTTCAACCCACTTGGTTAAATAATCTGTGGCAACTACAATATACTTATTTTGACGTGATGTAGTTGGAAGTGGACCTACAATGTCTATTCCCCATTTTTCAAAGGGACCAAGGGGAAGAATAGGACATAATGGAGCTGATGAAGTCTTACGGTTACCATGTGTTTGACAAATATCACATGTCTTACAATAATTATAACAGTCTTTAAAAAGAGTGGGCCAGTGATAACCTGCATCCAAGATCCTTCTTGCTGTAAGTTGTCCAGAGAAGTGCCCTCCACATGTACCATTGTGGAATTCTTCTAGAAGCTCTTTTCCTTGATCACGTCCAACTGCCCTCTTGTACTGTCCATCAGGTCCTATTCGAAATAATGCTCCATGCAGAATAGAATATGGACGACTGGCTTGAGTAATCTTTCTCTTAGTCTTTGCATTGGCACCATCCGGAAACTTGAATTCATTCAGATAATTCCAAATATCTATGTATTCACTAGGGATTGTGTCAAGGGAGAACAATGCTGCATCGGGAAAATCATCATCATCACAAGATGATCCTAAACCATCATAGGCTCGAGAGAGTGCATCTGCATTGACATGCTTCTTTCCTGGCCTATCTATAATATCAAATTCAAATTCTTGTAGCAAAATTATCCATCTTGCTATCCTCCCTGATGGGTTAGGCTTATTGACAATATATTTCAGAGCCTGATGATCCGTTACAACTATAAATTTCTGCCCTAGCAAGTAATTTCTAAACTTCTTTACAGCAAAAATGATACCCAGAGCCTCTTTTTCAGTTACAGTATAGTTTACCTCAGCACTGCTCATTTGTCTGCTCCCAAAGTAAATTGGATGTTCATTCCCATTTTCATCCTTTTGGCTCAAAGTACTACCTAGTGTTGTATCTGAGGCATCAGTGTACACAATAAATGGCTTGCTCCAATCTGGATTCTTCAAAATAGGTGAAGACACCAGGGCTTCCTTCAGTTGTCCAAAAGCATCATGCGCCTTGTTTCCTGGTTCATAAGCAACATCCTTCTTCAAGAACTGGGTTAGCGGCTGTGCAATCTTTGAGAAATTCTTGATGAACCTTCTATAGTAACCCACATGGCCTAAAAATGATCTCAACTTACTTCTATTTACAGGAAATGGTAAATCTTTGATTTTTGAAACTTTATCAGGATCAGTACCAATACCATCTCTGGATACAACATGCCCTAACAAAACGCCTTTAGAACATCCAAAGACACATTTTGTAGGGTTTAGTGAGGCTTGTGCTTCATCTAACCTTCGAAATGCTGTCTCCATCTGGTGCAGGTGGTCCAACTTGCTCCCATAGATGTAAAAATCATCCAGAAATACTCTGATGAAGGTCCCAATGTAGGGTTCGAACACCCTATTCATTAAACGTTGGAATGTTGCTGGAGCATTACACAACCCAAAAGGCATAACTCTATAAGCAAACGTTCCCCAAGGAGTGGTGAACGTGGTCTTCAGCTGATCTTTCTCTGCTATACGAACTTGGTTGTAGCCGCTATATCCATCAGCAAAACTATAGCACTCCTGGCCAGCTACTTCGTCCAAGATCTGATCTGAAAATGGAAGAGGGTAATGATCCTTCTTTGTTGCCTTATTGAGCTTCCTATAATCAACACAAATGCGTAGCTTCCCATTCTTTTTTATTGAGATCACAATGGGAGAAACCCATTCTGAATTCTCCACAGCAAATATGAATCCTGCATCAAGCAACTTATCTATTTCTTCTTTTACAGTCTTGGAAAAATTAGGATTCATTCTATATGGCATTTGCTTTATGGGCTTAGCACCATCTACCAGCTCAATACAATGTTCTACCCAACTTACTTGGTGGAGTTCCTTGTAATCAAAAGTGAATAGGTGTATGTACCTTCGAAAGAGCTGGAGGTAGGATTCCTTCTCACTCTCCATCACAGCATCACCAATCTTTATTTGTTGGAGACGATCATCAACTTCTTCTTCAGATAATTTTATGGGGTCATGAGTTGGTGTGACTGGCAGGATATCCATGACTGAAACATCCACCTCGCTTTCTTCATCTTCAGTGTCCACTTCACTGGTACTAGAGTAATCAGAGGATGTCCAATCATCAGTTTCATCACTTGAATCCACAGGTTCTACTTTATGATGTCGAGGGATCACGTTTATCTTCACCCTCTCTCTACCACGTCCAAGTGTCATGAAACCTTCATTCCAGTAGTTTCTTGCATGAACTCTCCTTAGCCATGGTCTTCCCAGCAACATTGGGTACGCAACAGTACCATTTTTCATCACCTGAAAGTCTACCACACCCATAAAAGATATTGCCACATTTGAAATTACACCTTCTGGTTTAGTTTTTCCCTTATTTAATGACCTTAACATAAGTGTTGAAGGGCGATCAATTTTTAACCCCAACATATTCGTTACAGACTCAGTCATTACATTAACTGCAGCACCTCCATCAACTAAGACATCATGAATTGAAATACCATTACATAATACCTCAGCTTGTGGAGCATAGGGATCTGCCTCTGCCTCCAAAACAGGGACCTCAACCTCCTTCCTTCTTCGAGCATTGAGTCCACCTCGCAACTCCCGCCTCTTCTCAGAAGACATAGCCAAGAGTTGACCATATGTAATATTTGCAGGTCTTTTGGACAGATCTTCCAAGATGGAGTATGGTCCTTGCCCCTGTGAAATCAGAAAATCCTGCACACCCAACTTTCTTCTCCTATGTTTCTTACTAGTTTCTTCTTTCATCTTCTTAGGATTATTTCCATCTTGATTATCTTTTTCTTTCTTTCTTTTTGTTACAAACACATCTACTTCATTATTTCTGCTCTTATCTACTACATCAAAAGAATTCACAGGTGCTTTTCCTTTATCATTATCTTCCTTACTAGATGTAGAAGCTCTATCTGGACAATTATACTTATAATGACCCTTTTTATAACAACCATAACAAACAACTTCAGAAATATTTCTCTTTGGACCTCTATCTCCTCCCTGAGAACTAAATTCCTTTCCTTGAAGAAGATTAATAGTTAACTGACCCATCTTTTTGAGCAGATCTTCATACTCAGTAGATGTATTAGGAGAAATATTTGTGCTCACCGGGAGTGGTTGTGGATTCAGGACCAAAGGTGCTGGTGTAGGCTCTACTTTAGCAACAATTTCTTTGGGCTCCTCTTCCATGCTTTCTTCTTACCTTCTTGCAATCTCCTTTGCTTGTTCAATGGTGGCTGGGCGGTCATACTTCACTCGTTGTCTGATCTCTAGCTTCATCCCAAGAATGAAGTGCTTACAGAGGAGATTATCCACGCCATTCATCAACCCATCCGCTAGTCCTTCCTTCCGGATCTGGGCATCGAGCTTCCTCCTTAGCTCTAGAACACGAGCATGATAATCCCTTATCTTCTCCTTCTCTCCTTGGGATAGCTTTGTGATCTCGATCATGAGATCTGCATATTTCTGTTGTTCACCAAATTCTTCAAGAAAACTTTCAGTTAATAAATCCCATGAATTTTTCACATTATCACCTAGTGTTTCAAACCACCTAAGTGCTGAACCATCCAAAAAGGTAGGAAAAAATTCAGTCCATTGTTCCCTTCTTATAAGGCCATTACAAATACAAGATCGTTTAAAACTCTTGAATGAAAGAAGAAGCATCTTCATTAGATTGAGCTGAAAAAACAGGAATCTTTCCCATTTTCAAAAGTAACCACCGTGAAATACCAACCCATAAGTACAATTAACAAGACTTATGTGCACAAATAATTGGAATCACTATACTAGAAAGTGACTTTACACCTTTCTACAGTAAAATAGAAATGACCACGGTAAATTATGGTAAAACTTGACTTACTACGGTAAAAACTAACTTTACTGTGGTAAACACTATTCACAGTAAAAAGTGAAGTTACTGCGGTAAATACTATTCATGGTAAAAAGTGACCTTACTGCGGTAATTACTATTCCCAGCAAAAAGGACTTTACTAGGGTAACTACTATTCATGGCAAAAATGCCTTTAACATGGTAACTACTATTCACGGTAAAAATGACTTTACCATGGTAACTACTATGCACAGTAAAAACAAGGTTACCCTCCAATTGATTTTTGACTTAGTGGGAATATCTCTCCAGAAAATCCACCAACGAGGAATGGTCCCGGCAACGGAACCAAAATGTCATCAGCAATCCGGCACTATGATAATTCTTCACCGGGAACTCCTCGTGCTATGATTATTTACTAATGCACAGCCTTTAATTTGGTGGACGTAATCTGGAAACAAAACAACAACATAACACAAGAATACCATTGACTATGATAAGACAGAATGACGAAAAATCTGAAATATCAAAATAAATTATAATATTAACATGAAACTGTTACAATCTCACCCATGAGATTCATCAACAAGACTATGGGAGAAACTTTACAATTACACCTCTCGATGGCTTCTTCAACACACCTTTAACTGATGGATTCCTTCGCACACTTCCTACAATATTTCTCACTACTTCTTTCTATGTTAAATGAGGGGGGTGGCCTCTCTATTTATAGAACTTCCAGGCTTATCCATCCTATCTCTAAGATAGGATAAGAAATCCACTCTGACGAATCATATTCCATACCTTAACTCTTATCTGTACATGTAAGCTTATCTGTTAAGATAAGATAAACCTTATCATTTTACATGGGTTCCACATTTTTAGAATTTTTACAAATAAAATACCCAAAATATTTATGACCTCACTCCTTGTCCTTATTACCAATATAATATTTCTAATTCCTAATCATGTAGACCCTACTTCTCTAATTACCCAAACTTTGACATTTTAACATTACCGGACCACTTACGACAAATATTTACTTTTTACAACATTCCTATTGTACTTTGACTGTTACCGTACTCCACATTATCGGCGGCACCGTACTGACGGCACCGTTATCTTCTATCGGACGCTACTACTAATTACACTTAACAACATCCTATTCCTAATACATATATTAATGAAATGGAAATTTTGGAGGAAAATTTTAGTGTCGACAGTGCCTCACAAGATTGTGGCTGACAATGCCTCCAATTTCTCATCGCATGAGTTGACAAAATTTTGCTATGGATTCGGCATCACCCTGGCTCACTCATCTGATTATTATCCCCAAGGCAATGGGCAAGCTGAGTCCAACAATAAGAACCTGGTTACCATAATTAGAAAGCTAGTAGATGAAAACCAGAGGACATGGCACAAAGCATTGTATGATGTGTTGTGGGCTGATCGAATTACCCCAAAGTGAGCTATAGGGATGTCTCCTTTCCAAGTATTGTACGGGATTGATGCTGAGATACCTATCTCAGTGGAGTTGCCAGCCTTACAGTTGGCCAAAGCAGTCGAAGATATGACTTTTCAAAATTCTATTGAGAAAAGGGTTATGTACCTAGCCAGGCTAGAAGAGGAATGAAGCAAGGTGGTTGATCGCATTGCAGATCATCAAAGTAAAGTAAAGAAAATTTTTGACAAGAAATCAAGGTAGTGTAATTTCCAGATTGGAGACCTGGTGTTGCTTTGGGATAAGAGGAGGGAGTAGAAAGGAATGCACGGGAAGTTTGATTCTTTTTGGAAAGGACCTTTTAAGATCCATGAGCTGAATGGTGAAAATAGTTTCCTTCTATCATATCTTGATGGAGAGTTACTCCCTTTTCCTTTCAGTGGGCAACATCTAAAGCTATTCCATCACTAATGCAAGATGTTCTCTTGCATTGTACATACTTTACTTTCTGTTGTGTGTTTGTTTTTAGTCTTCTTTCTTTTTTCGTTTTGGTTTGTTTCGGTTTTCTTATTTTCCTGACTCCGTAGCCCAATGGATATAGCCAAAGATTCTGAGTTCTCTTCCTTTGATATCACAAAGGAAGTCTCCAACTAGAGCCAGTTGTTATCCCATTTTGAGTTTACGCCAAAAATGAGATAACCCTAAGAAATTTTTGGAGCTGATTTTCTAAGGATCACCTCTCAGAGAGAGATAATTGGGTTTTCGGGTTTCATAAGCAAGACAACATGTGTTTTGGGTGTTTCATGTCGTATGTTCCCCGAAACCTGAAACCTGCATCAAGTAAGGTAAGTCGGGTTTGCGGACCTTCCAAGCATCGGAACATGCCTTCATCAAAACATGCTCCATGTCACCTGTCTTCTGATCCTCAAAGCCCAATTTACTCCTTTGTTTCGGGTTTCCGGGTCCATCAAGCATCATGCTTCATATCGATTGTTTCCCGCAACCCGAAACCAGGATTACTCTAAAAACCTTTGTTTCAGGTTTCCGGATATCCTGAGCATGCTGACATGGCATTAATGTCAAGTTTTCGGGTGGTTGGCACGTGTCAACTGAAGTGTATTCAATGCAAATTTTCATATATATATTCAGATTTCCACGTCATTTTTACCAGATGTACTTTTTACCTCATGGATTTTCACGCATGCATCTTCGACCCCGAAACCTGAAATTCGCCTCTGTGCCTGATTTCATTGCTTGTTTTTTATCATTCCTTGTCCCGTTTGAAGGGTGCTTTGCAGTATCCAAAACCCGCAATATATCAGAAAATTTAAAGTGTCGGGTTTTCCAAAGTCTCCGGCATCCTCCCGGTGTGTCGGGTTATTTCAAGCCTTCGACATCTTCAGTGTGTCAGGTTTTCTGAACTCCCTGACATCCTCCTCAGTGTGTCAGGTTTTTCCACCTTTCTTGCATCTCCAGTGGGTCGGGGTTTTCGCAGTGTTCAACATCTCCTGATCTCCGACACTCTCCTCCTTCAAAATCCCTCATGTCAGACCCTGGTCCATCACAAGAAAAGACTGAAAAGTTAGGGAGGAATAAATACAAATTCAGAAAGGTGGAGTCTCCATCCTATATTGATTGTAATTATGACATATGGGATACAGAGCTCGGAAACATAGATATGGAGGATTTTTGGAGTAGGGTCAAGAGCTCTTCTCAAAATCCATGGATGAAATCAATAGTCGACAGTGGTCTACCTCTTGCAACAGGTTTCCCTATGTCCGCTTAGTGCCCTGATTTCATCTTAGCCTGTGCTTCGAGTTATGACTCTGCTTCTCACTCTGTGAAAAACCAGGCGGGAGAAGTTGTAATCAAGATGGATGGAGGTTACTTCGATGACCTTCTCAAGATGCCTAATTTTGAGGAATATGGAGAGTTGGATATCAAGTCAGCTCAGAAATCTTGGGATAATGATCAGGAAGATTGCATCAAACACGTGAATAAGAAGTTCCTGATCAACGCCAAACCGTCTGATTAAAGGTTCCCAAGACTTGTTCCCAGAAGTGATTTCATTCAGGAAATCAACAATATCATCACTCTTTTGAGTCGGGTTTTTGGTTTTCCTGAATCGAATGTTTTCCAAGGGTGGATGTATCAATTCATGATCACTATTAAGAAGAATCAACAAGGAATTGATTGGGGTACTCTCATCAGTAATGAGATAGATTCTCAAATGACAACAATCTTGTCTACGGGAAAGTTTTATATGTCCTCGTATGTCACCTATGCAGCAGCCGGCATGAGGAACTATCCTGGGTTAGATACCAAGGGGAACAAGAAAGTGGATCATGTTTATCAGTATTTTCCTTAGCTAAAAAGAAAAGGGTCCGAAGATCAAATCAGAAGGGTAAATGATGCCTTCTTTTACGAAAATATCTGCAGGTTAAACCCTGAATTAAGGAAAATGAGAGTCTCGGATGAGGCATGGGCTGAAGTTCAAAAAGGGGTTGTGTCTTCTTGCAATTTAAGAAGTTCACATATCTTTGAGTAGTCATGTACTCAGGGGATCCTTTCCATTTGCCCAGATTTCCTGGGGACAAACTAATCTTGATGGAGTTGGTTAGGCAATTGTTGGATTTTCACAAGTTCCAACAAAGTAAACACAAGGCCGCTATATCTTTCCCAATTTCTATTGGAAGGTATACTTGTTCGACATTGGTGAAAGCCAAGAATGTTGTCCATGAGCTTCAAGATAAGTTGAAGAAGCACATGAAGCCCCGAGACGGGTTTGATTTTCGAGGAGTCCTTAAGGCATATGGAACTCTGCACCTACACAGGCTAAGTATAGAAGACACCTGAATTGATTTACGTGATGAGGTTGCTGTCAGAAGAAAAGATCATAGCAGATTGACACTTGTTGAGATTCTAACACTTGAGCTCGCTAACTTACCAGAAGGTAATAGTGACAATGAAAGTGTTCTGGATCCTTCCTATGATGGACTGAATGAAGATCAATATGTCTTCCCACCTATTGATTGGTCTGTCAGTGAAAAAGCCTCCATTACAGACAGGTCAGCCTTGATTCACGCATGTACCTAAGCATGGCTCACCTCTTGGGGAATGAGTTTTAAAGATGATAATTTTTCAAAGTTGGTTCCTGCAGAGGTGGGGCCCTCCAAAAAGGGAAAAGACAAAAGACCTTCTAAGGGCCCTATAAAGGTCAAGTTTGTCAAGAAGAGAAGAGAAAGAGAAATCTCTTCAATTGTTTCTCTAGTTGAAACAGTGAATGTACCAGAATCACCAACACCACCAGAAATAGGAGAAATTTCTTTGGTAGGAGAAGTAAACCAGCCACTAGTTCCGTCGTCTGTTGACTGTCCAACTCAAGGGACCTTATCCATTGCATCTCAGGCTTTGGAGTCAGGATCTACGCTTCCTCCTTTACAACCACTTCTGCCTCCTCTTTCCCCATCTACTTCTTCAGTCATGGCCAGTATTTTCTCTGGACTCTCACCTCTCTCTGCTAGGACCAAAGTAATCACCAACATGCCCCCTCCTGTGCCTCTTTTTATTGAATCTGCTACCACATTTGTAACTATTTCCCCTTCGCTAATAGATCCTTCTCCTCCTGAAATTATGATACCAACTCCTACAATAGTAGTAACTCCCTCTGATACGCCATAATGGATACTCGAGAAAACTCTAAGGAAGAGGAAGGTGATTGTACCCATACCAGCCTTTGATTTTAGTTCACTCAAGGCTTCTACTGCTAAATCAGCTAAGAAACCCAAAACACTTTCAAGGGTTTTGGTGGAAGCTTCAGGGCATAAGATCGCAGAGATCACCACTCCCGCGACTGACAAAACTAAAGAAGACATAACAGCCTCTGATTATTAGATAACCAGGGTGGCTCTAGGAAAAGTGACAACAGAAGGGGCACAACAGGATGCACGGGATGCTACAAACGTGTTGTGCCAGAAGTTGAAGGAAACAAAAGACAGCAAAGATGAGCTTAAAGGAAAGGTGGAGCAGTTGACTAAGGGTTTTCTTAAGCTCTCAAAACCCCTTGAATCCATGCCACCTTCCTCTATCCCCGTCAGATTCGATTTCTCATCAGTTCCTATAATTGAGAAGATTAATAAAAAAGGAAGGGTGGTCGATGAATGGATCCAAAGGCTTCTCCAATAGGGGAAGGAAGTGTTTCAAGACGTCGTGGAAGTCTATCAATCTTTGGAGAATATTCAGAGTGATGGGGAAAAGATGGACAATGATTTCTCTCAAGAAATTGGACATCTTGATTTGACTTTCGAAGCTCTCCAGGAATTAAAGCAAATACCATCACACCTCTTGGTAGAAGAAGGCATCATCCCACATGCGGATAAGCATTTTCAGCTGACCAAAGCCATCAGGTTCAGGGTAAGGATTCTCAACGAAGCCTGTGGTAAATTGAGAGAATCGAGAGATCAATTGATTGATGGCAAAAGTGATCTGGAAGAAGAGTTGCTGAATATTTGTCCAAAGGTGTCAGTTGGAAACTCGGGCATCCTATCAGCTGATGATCTTTTCAAACAAGTCCAAGAGTATGTTCAGCATGAACCAACTCACATATTTGGTATTGAAATCATTGACAGGTTTGTAAAGATTGAACATTATTTGGAAGCCTTGAGAAGACTCAGCAAAAGATTGAGGAAACTTCCCAGTAGTGCCAGTGATACTCATGAAACCTGCGAAGTTTTGAGTGATCATTCCACTGCGCCTGACAAAAATGAAATGCAAGGCATAATCTGGAAGTTCCAAGAATTTGGGAACAAACAGGCTCAGCTGGAGGAAGAGAAAGATGAAGGAGCAAAAGATGACGATTCAAATTAAGTCCCGATGCGACGTGTCATTTCAATCTTGAAATCGACATGTCTTTTTCATTTTTATTTCGTCACATTTTGAAGCATATTGTGACTTGGTCTCCTGCGTGAGAGCTAAACAAAATAGGACTCTTTTTAAAAGACTGTTTTATAGGGTTTGTCCTATTTTCTCTCAACTATTTTTATTATAAATTAGGGATGTGTGTACATTCCAAAGGGTAGAGATTTTTGAAATATTGGGAGCTATTGTGAAGAAGAAAAACTTTGTGTTTTCTTTTAATCATTCAAGGAATAAAATTTGATGTTGTTTTCGCAAACTTTGTGTTGTGAGAAGCGTTTTTCTTAAGATATTGTTCTTATGTTCGCAATCTTAAGCTATTCCTTGTTTAGTGTATTGATGATTTTAATCATTTCAAACATTACATATGTGATCTAAAGCTCATATGATTATTTCATGCTCTGTGTTTACTCGAAAGAAAATACATTCCTTTCCTTTCCTTTCCATTGTGTTTCTTCCATTGTAATAATTTCTGACCCAGTTCATTTATTAAAACAACATCTTCACATAGTGTGGATATGGATTTCGGGATTCTATCCCAACCCCAATGGTTAGATTAGTGTGAATACTGTATATATTATTTATGTTGTGTTTTAGATTAGTAATAAACAGGAAGCCTCACCTGTCTTTGAGGAGGGATTTAATCCCATGTATTGTGGTTGAACCTCATATTTTGGATTGACAACATATCCAACCAACAGTTTTTGGCGACTCCGATGGGGAATACGGATTAATAGTATTTCGAAAATAGATGGGTATTTGTGTTTTGGCCTTCTGTAACTCTATTGGAAATTTGATGGTACTTTGCTATTATGTTTCAAAAATTATTTGATTGTTGAACTCAAAATTGCTAAACTCTGGAAGCTTTGTCTTTTGTATTAGAGATGTAATTCACTCAAACTTACCACTCTTCCCATGTGTTGAAACTTTGTATGAAGGTGATTGTACTCAATGTTTTACTTTTAACACACACACACACACACGCACACATATATATATTCACTCTATAATGAGAAATTCTCATGCATTGCATTGTTTTTTGTTGCTTTAACTCTTTTTCAATCTAAAACAGGCACACTGTAGAGTGTACATATGGCTTTGTCTAATACCTTGATCTAATTCTTTCATTATGAGCTATGAAAAGTGATCTTGGAGCTTAGTACCCTGGTAAACTTTCAATGCTAAACCTGAAACTGTATGCTCCAGTTATTAAACAATACTTCCAATACTGTAATCTGTAACTTCAAATTATAGCTTGGTTCCATTATTTTGCATAGATGTTTTTGAACATTTGATAATGAAGGTACTTGTCTTCCTTTGTTGATAATACACTTATTTCTATTTATTACTTGTAATTGAATTAGTATCACATTTGTACCTGATGGTCTTCTTTATTATGTTGTATTTGAGATGTATCATACAAAGTCAGATGAGTTGTTTCCTTCAACATGACAGATTTTTTGTCCTTTTATAAAAAGACTATACTATGAAGTTACATTGTTCTTTCATTCTGATCTGGAACACTCTTCTATTTTTGTGAACAAAGTTGTATTTGCCTTAGAAATCATTTCACCCTAAAAGTCAATCTTTTACTGCTTATAGATGTATTATGTAGCTCAAAGGAGTTATTTCCTTTAACAAGACTGTAGGTTATCGATGTTTGTAAATCTACATAAGTACTTCATTCAATTATGTATCATTTCAATGTAGTCTTCTTTTAAGGCTGCAACTTACTGTACTTGATTATTATTCTTATATGAGTTACTTGACTCATCTTGTAGACTGTAGTACTTTCTGATTTGACCATTCAAAATGTGCCATGCAACATTTAATATTTCTTTGTGATCTGCTACTTGTACTTTCACACTTAAAAAAAATCTATAAAATGATAGACCTTAGCCTCTCTTGTACTTCATAGTAACTGGTTTTATTTCTTTTTAGGTACATTGTAGCTACTGGATGATGCAAAAGATGAAGATGAAGAAGTTTGATTTGGATGAACACCAAGAGAATACCCAAAAGGAAATGATGGGTTTCTGCTATATTCCTTTTCTTTGAGCTTTGTGTACATGTATCTATTGCTTCAATAGTCATAAGTTACATCCCATGGCTTGTGTGGGAAAATTGAATTTGTATCTCTTTATGAATAAATAAAATTAAATTTTGTAATGAGTTGTCTATTTCCTTTTTCATTTGATTACTGTAAATGATAATTGTGGAATGAACTAAACAAATAAAACCATAATTAATCTCATTCAAGCATAAGGAAATAACAAGAATTAAAGTACCTGTAACTGGTAATGTACCTTTACCCATGTAAAAAACAACTATGTTTGTTTTTCTGGAGTTCAACTCCTCAGGTATGTAGTTGTTTCTGCCTTTATCAAGGCTGTAATTTAGTTTTTCAGGTATTTTTTGCAACTTTGATGAAGGTGAACATGTAATGACAACATACATGAGGTGTTCCATTTTGCAACAACACACATAGTTGAATTTTACTTTGTTGATTCACTTACTGTAACTTAAAACCTTTAAGAAATTGTATGTCTTCCCCTTAATTAGGTCCATCACATTAATGCCTTATGTCTGAAACAAAGTTTTGAGTTACCCATTTTATCCTCTGAATAGCCTCTGCTTCAACAGCCATCCCCAAGCACACTAGCACATCATCAAGACTAGTCTGGAAGCTCACCCGAGGCACATGTAGGCATCGAGCACCTCCTTTATGTGATCTTCATGAGAATTTTCTTCCTTAATACATGAATTTTATACATCCAGGGGATGATTCCACCCATTCTTGGAATTAAGATGTAAGCACTAACTCCTAATCTAATGCACCAAGGAATAGAATAACATGATTGAACTAATGGAAGTAGAATCAAACCATGAATAACATCATGAAACCCAATAATACACACATGAACATAAATGAAATGCACAAATCAAGATCCATCACATAAGTGCTTCAGAATGACTTTACTATATTCATTAGTCAAATAAAATAGCCACAATTACATCAAAAGGGTCCCATCCCTGGGAATGTTCATGGAAGTAGAGCCATCATACATTATAGAGCTCACCATTACCCATTACACAAATTCACAATATCTCCTACTCTCTTTTTTCATACATTTACCCATCTGCGTCTTAACTATTCTCTTTTCTGCTCATCCTCTCTTGCGAAAGCCTGAGGAATCCTTTTATGATTTCCCTACCACTACCCAGTAACATGCTAGATGTCATCATAAATTTCCATTAATTGAGTGTCTTTAACATGCATGTGTCAGCTCACCCACAACAACCTCAACTCCTTATCCATTCATGATAATCGTATTGATACCCTGGGATATTCTTTCCTTGAGCTGCAAGTCCCCACAACTTATCCACATCTGTATCTGGTCACTTTTCCATTTGCTCCCTATGTGTGTCCTTCCCTGTTGTCCATAATTCACTAAGTCCTGAATTTAACTGCCCAGGTGCGAGCCTTTGTGCCTCTTTAAGAACTACTTTCGTGCATGCATATGCGCCCTGCTTCCGCACACCAAAATCCTTCGTGCCTTAGGTACTTAGTTATTTCTAGGGGTCCAACACCCATTTTTGTACAAGTGCAAAAATTTTCAACATTTCAATCACAACATGTGGGATGAAGTCACTCCTCAAATAAAGGGGAGACTCCCTTTTTGTACTATTTTACAAATGCCAAAAAGTATTCACAATATTTACACTATTTTAACCTTTGAGGGTTCGGATCTCATTCTAGTAGAAAAATTTTCTTCATAAGGGAAAAAATCTATGGAATGGAATGGAGGAATTGTTTAGAATAGAAAATGGAAGGGAAATAGAAGGGAGCTGAGTGAATACTTGTTCTTTTTCTCTAGAAAACACAAATCTGAAGATACAAACATAAGAGAAAAATAGTGATAAACTGAAAGAAAATCTAAATATTAATAATTAGAATTTAAAGGAAAAAATGATGCATAAAACTTAAGAACAATACATTAATCAAAGAGATACATTCAATACAAAGTTTTTAATGTCTTCTATTTTATTCCTTATATCAAAAATTGAAAATAAAAAGTTTATATTTTCTTTACAATTATAGAAAATGTCTTTCCACCACAAAGTATGAAAACCCTTGCTCCTTGAATAATCCCCTCCCTTTACAATGCCACATTAGTTTTGACTTATAGAGAAACTAGAAGAGATAGAAAAATGGGAGTGGTTGGAAAACATTCAATGTTGTTGATTGATTCTTGCACAATTACCAAATCAACATGCTAATGAATATGAGATTAAAAAAAATAAAAATATTTACATGTTTAATTCAAAGATAGAGAAACATTTGAGGACTTATCCAGACTTCTCTTTTTCTGATCCAGACATTAATAGATGAGCTTGAAACCTTTATCTGAAAAATCCTCTGAATGCTCTTAAACAACAGTTAAACTTCCACCTTGATTTGCACAATAAAAATCCTAAAAATCATTTTTTTGGTCTTCCCCCCTACTCAGCATCTCCGGAAATTTGACATACTGGGAATAACTTGCTTAATGTTTTGCATCTTTTGAAACCTGACACAATGTAGGAGAATTGAACTTGTTAATCATGTTGAAATATTTTGAATCAAGAAGTTTGGGGAAATGCACCTGCTGAACACCTTGAAAATTTTGACACAAGAAAGTAGAGGAAATGCACTTGTTTGACAACCCTAAATACCCAATAAAAAAAGAAAAACATGTTTTTTATGAATCGGGGTTCAATAGAAAAAAAACATGTGTTTTTGAGCTAAGTGTTTCCAATGTTTCTCACCCCCGAAAAACCGACACACATAGTGTATCGAGGTTTGAGGGTTCGGAAGAAATGGAACATATGACATGCATTTTCCCTCACATGTACTGATGCAAATAACCTCTAAAAACCTAACACAAAGGGCTTGTCAGGTTTTGAGGATTGGGGAACATGTGACATAGAACATGCTAACATGCAATATGTTTTGATGTAAGGAAAAGCCAAAACACGACACAAAGATACTGTCGTGTTTTGGGAATCGAGATGCACTTACCTTGTAACAAGCAAAGATGTATGGTGAACTCGTAAACTTGAAAAACACTGCAAATGGGCGCTTAAGGCTAGAAACTTTAGATTATTGGAAAAATGAGAAAACTCCATAGGTCCCAAAGATGAAACATTAGTGGGTTACCCAAATTTATCATAAACTCAAAATTTTGGATAAAAGAGTTTCATCTTCAACAAAGAGATTGATAGACAATAAAATGGAGCATAAGGATAAGAAATAAATAGAAAAAGAAGAAAAGGGTTTAGTGTAAGAGGACGATTGAATTTTTAGAGGATATAAATATAAGTGGTTGTGATTAAGGGACTGTTATAATTTGTGATACCTACCACCAACATTAAATGCGTAGTATCCACATACAATTTCAAAAAAATTGGAAAGATATTTGTACTAATTTTCTCAACTTTTACCCTATGAATAATATTTGTAAAACTAGAAAGCATGTAAGAAATTTGTAGAACAAGTTGGAAACTTGTTAACTTTCTTGTAAGCTCTATAAATAAGAACAATTTATTTTCATTTTTCCAACATAATAAAAAAACACGGAAATACTATCAAAATCATTTTGTAATAGAGCTCTCAATTTCTAAAATATAGATACAAGTTTAATTTAAGATTATATTTTCATTTCTTCTGTGATGTTTTAATTCCAACAGAAAAATTACAATTGAGGTTTTAAACAAATGGAGATCTTCCTTTTTATTTTCTAACAAAAAAAGAATAAACCATAAGATATTATCAAAGACTCATAGAAAATTAGCAATCGTGAGAGGATAAATGTATGTAAGAATAATATCAAGCTCTCCCTATCAATGCCTCAACTCTTCCCATGGCATTATTTCATCCCTTACCAAGGTGTAAAATAATAAACCATAAGATATTATCAAAGACTCATAGAAAATTAGCAATTGTGAGAGGATAAATGTATGCAAGAATAATATCAAGCTCTCCCTATCAATGCCTCAACTCTTCGCATGGCATTATTTCATCCCTTCCTAAGGTGTCTTCTTCAAATGCAATTTTTTCCATACAATTTAATCTATGTTTTATATATTTTTTAAAAAATTAAAGGCATTTGTCTCTCCTTGCCACGTACCTCTTTAAAGAAACTTGTCATACGTTTAATTTTAAATTTCCACAATATTTATTTAATATTAATATCACTAAATATATGTATGAGTGGCACTAAAAGAAAATCACTATGCTAAATGACTAAGGGATTATAATAAATTTTTATATTATCTTTAATATTTTCTCTACTATTATGAGCTATGGTGGAAGTTGAATAAAGACTCTGCATAAATAATTTCCTTGAAGGGTAATATTGACCATTATATAAAGATTATTTAAGTTATTGAATAGATTGCTTAAATTTATATTTATTTTATATAAATTAATCCAATATTTATTGAAAGAGAGTTATATTTAAAATATTTTGCTTGAATGGTAAAGTTTTGTTTAATTTTTTATTTAGGAAGGGTCAAAATTAACCTAACATGTCAAATTAAATTATAAGTCCTTCAAGTTTGATCACTTAAATTTCTAATCCTTCATAACTGGCCTGTAAATATTGTGCATTAATACATTCTATCTAAAAATAGTCTTGTGACACTCTAAAAACTTATTCACAAATGATCCCTAAACTGGCCAATAATTTTTTTCTTGGCCATAAAAACTTATGGGAAATTTATCCTTTTACCATATTTATCCCAAAATAATCAAATTTAATTAGATGCAATGAAAGAATAAGAAACACTGCACAAGGGTTAATAATGGAGTTTAGAAGAATTCCTACGTCTCCAGGTTCACAAACTAACTAAGCCAATCCATTATAAAAATAGGATCGTATAGTATAAATAAACTTTACGATACTACAATGAATGTTAAAACCAAACTTGGTGTGCAAATCAGTCCAATAGACCCATATTGGTTTTTGACGTTCAGTGCTCCTATAAATCTCCCTGATTCGAAACCTCTCGATGACCTCCACTCCACTGCATAGAAAATAACCTCTACATGGTTATGATTCTCCATATGCTTGATGTTGACAATGACGATAATCTTCCACTATGTGTACATAAAAATAACCTCTACCTAGAGCTAAAATTAGACCCAACAGCATAAACAAGCTCAATATCGATCACGACTCTCCTCCACAGCCTCCAAGCAACTAACTTGGCAAAAAGCCTAACGTACTAAGAATAAGAGCTTCAATTTAAGATTATGCTTCTCTATTGTTGCATTACATCCCTCAGATTCAAAGTGGCATCTTCGGGCTCTTACACGAGATAAAGGATTCAAATCGACCTTTAGAAATGATTGCTGAGTTAAAATAATAACTCCTAAATTTTTACAACTTGCCTATTTAATAACATGACTTTTCTTCATCATTATGCATATTAAAATAATAATAGGTCTTACTTCTCAATCCTTGCCTAGTAAAATTAATATGACTTATTATATCTTCAAATTCCTATAATAATAATATAGGTCTTTATTCACCTCCAGTATTTCCTTAAATCTTCTAAGGCTTCTCCACTTTCATTCTACTCTCATATTATCCTTTGTATCTAATGGAGAGCTTGTTGTTTTTGAATTGGAGGGAGGGCCTTTTATTGGCCTAAGGGGCCCAAAAATATTTTTTCTATGGCTTATCAGCCATATCCATGCCAACCAACTTGGTTACCCGAGTTGGTTAGGCTACCACGCTCAAAGGAGAAAGGTCCAGGGTTTGAAACTCCAGACCTACAATTATTTTGTTGACCATTGCGTCCATTGTCAAATTTTCCTTGACCATCCACATGTCTAGAGACCTTGTCTTGAACTTTCCACGCATCCATCAACCCCACCTCGAGTAGTCCATGGGTCCATTATTATGTGCCCCACTTCACTAAGTCACCATTGATCGTTGGTGGCTCACTTGTCACTAGCTATCTGCTTATCACGCGCCCGTCTAGTCCACTGCGTTTGATGAGTCCTTTTCCTTTTTGGCTTACGCTCTGGGTTTGTTGCATGGAGTGGGAATTTGATCCCATATTTTCCATGAATATAGTGTGGGAAGAATTTTACAATCCCTTAGCCAACCTTAAAACTTGTGGCTTTGGAAAAGTATACCTACTTCACTAGTTTTTAATGAGATTCATCGGTGGTTAAGTAGCTCGATCTGAGCTAGGTTGAATTGCTTGTGAGCTTGGTGATTTCTTTGGAATGCCACATTGGGTGGATCAGTCATCACATCGAAAGATGGTGACAGACCACGTGGTGGCTTGAGGACCCACCACGTGGTAACTGCTCCAATCGACTCACATGGTGAAATTGATGAATATCAATGGAAAAGATACCCCTCTGATAAAAGAGTGTGTCAACCCTAGGTGAGGGACCCCATCAAGAAAATAGAGGGACCCACCCATCCATAAACAAGCGTCAAAGACTGGATTTGCAAAACCAAAATTTTCACTCCTTTTCCCAATTTTATTTTGCCACGTGTTAGCGTGATTGGCTAGTAGCCCCCAATTGTGCTCTTTTAACTGGAATTTTCTATATAAGGTATCTAGCTCCAATTGAGTGTGTTTTTCACATTCTTATAGGATATGGAAATCTCTCAGAGTTCAGTACCAAAATGGGACATTCTTAGGAGTTTTTCAAAAAATTCATCCACTGAATTGACCTACGGATCAGATCTTCCTACTAAGGAGGATTTTTGTCCCAAAAAGCTTCTTTTTCCTCCTCTCCTTAATCCATAACTTTGATATTTTCTATCAAAAGATCTTTGCAGCTGAACTGATTTCCTTTAAACTACTCCTTCTCTAATTAGACAATTGGTTCGATTCAAGGACCTATGACACTTGGGCGCACTACCTTCTACTACGACACTTTGATGTCAAATCAAGGTAGATATCTCTGTCTAGTCTTATGAGGAATTCATATAGAGATTTTATTACCAATGTTGCAAGAAAACACTAGGATGATAAATCTGATGTGAATTTTTTACTTGGTGGCTCTGGCCCCCTGTGTCTTTTCCTTAAGATGAGGTAAATTTATCCTTGTCTTTATCAGCCGAAACCCTCTTGGTTGGTTTCTTTTACTTGTCACCCCAAATCACACAATGGATATTATATCCACAGTATGCATATGGATATGTCCATAGTAGATTTGGGGTTATTATGGGTTACTTATTATAGTCAAAGAATACTCGATCATACCTCTTTAGGATGTTAAATTTTCCTCTTAACTCATCATTCTTCTAAGAGTCTAGCATATTCCCTATTGCAAGTTAATTTAGGAGGATTGATAGATTGGGATCTACACTTGTTGTTTTCTCAGAGCTTTCTCATGCCTCATTTTTACCACTATTGTATCATAGACCTACATATCGAGGTCTTTCCTCCACTTGGATAGGGTTAGTGATACCTTGGCTATTCATACCAAGGCCTTTTCCTTATCCATGTTATCCAATTTTTACCCCAAGGTGAAATTAGACAACTAAACAAGCTTGCACCAGGGGACTCTCACAGAAAATTTGAGACATATAGGAAAATTTTAGTATTAAGGTGGCATCAAGGTATTTGGGAAGGTTAAAACTCAAAAGAGGATTTTTTTCTCTTCTTGGTCTTGACTAAGTTCAATTTTTGATTGAACAAAGAAACACCAAGCACGATGCCCACTTACAACAAAAATTGAAAAAGGTCAGTATCATGCTATGGGGAAAAATCTTGCACTAACACACAACTCTCTGATAATGTTAAATGTAAAAGTGGTAATATTCTAATGGGAGATTTGAAAAGGTTTTAAGAAGTTCCTTGTGGTCTCAACCGAGCTATTTATACATGGCCGAGCTATTTTGGTTGGAAGGGTGAGCTAGTGTTGGGTTATAGTGAATTGAGCCTTGAAAACCCTTAAGTTGAGCTATATGCCAAGCTATAGAATTGAGGTGGTCATTCAACATATCGGTGGGCTCATGCATAATAAACCGAGCTATTGCAACGAGCCATTGTATAACACAAGTTACAAAAGTGAATCGGGGAGCATCAAGCTGACATGATGGGTTGCTATTGAGCCCATAGCCGAGGCAAGAAATTTTAGCAATTGTATACATCTAAGGGAGAGGACAAGCTCTATATGGCCGAGACTATTCAACACGTGAGTAATTGAGTTGCTAAAAGACCGTGACAGGTTGCAAGATAAGAAAAAGTTTGAATAAGGCTACTTTGGAGCCCACCAAGTTGTTTTACAGGTCGGAGGTAAATTAGATCAAGTAGAACCAAGGATGCACTAAGTTTTAAAGGGACGGCTTAGTGTAGAGATAACAAGTCGAGCCTTGGCAAGATCATAAAGCATAGAATGGATCTCACAACATGGCAATGCATTAGTAGTAAGGTTATAGGTTTGAAATATTCACATACTCGAATCAAAATGAATATAACTAGTTTGAGCCTTTGTGGGGAATGATGTGTGCATCAATGGGGGCGAGTTGAATTTTGCAGCGTGTAGAACTCATTGGAGAGAAGGAGTCGAGCTCGTGAAATGTGAGCCGAGTCATCCAACCTTTGAGAAAGTCATAGGATCCAAGCTCAATGAACAATGGAAGGTAGCAAGGTGAACTGAGTGAAACTGTGATGTTGTTGAGGGAGTCAGGTCGCTTCGATAGATAGGCTCACTCCTATCGGCTAAGTCATTTTGTGGAAAGGATGGCTCGAGGGTAAAAAATTAATTTGCATTGAGATAAATGATTTGGGAATATTCGGGTTTCACTCTCAAGAAATAGCAAAGTTGAGACATGTGCAAACCCAAACAGTGAAGGGTGGGCGAGCTCTAAAAATTCAGCTAAACACTTAGGAAAATGTTGAAGTTATAAAGGGTTGGCTCACCGAGCCAACTTGCTGAGCCACAAAATTAGAACATGGAATGGCCATTTCAGTTGATGCAGCATGTAGAAGCCTGGGGAGCCAAAATGCATTCAATATTTTTGTGCACAAAAGAACTAAAATCACTGACCTAGGTGTGGGTGAGGCACAATGTAGAGAAATTGGGCTTGGTAAGCCCACGTTGTACTCGGGACATTTATGCATCGAAGACCCAAAACACTCGACTCTCATTCATTGCAAGGATGTCAGAGTTGAGCAGTCCAAACGGAATGGGTTATGAAGGGGGATGAGTTCTCGATGAGTCAGTGGGAGTTGTAATGCATTGTAAAGTGGGCACACGTTGGTGTGGATTTTGGGGCACGTAGGTAAACCAAGATGCCTATGATCTCGGGCTGGTTAAGACATTCAAATCTGAAATGTTCGATATGTGAGGATTCATTAGTCAACACACCCAATCCACATCGCATAAGGCCAAAGTCATGAAGGCATTGAGCTAGCAAGGTGGTGGGCGCCCACAAGGCCCAATGCAAAACACAATGCAAGGTGGAAAATCATTAATATTGGCTAGTAATAGAGGGGAATTCGATGCAACCTTGAATTTAGAGGCTCATAGTTCAACATAGCACTAAGCTGTGTAAAGGATGCTTGTCGAGCTAGAGGAAAAAGGAGTCTTGCAATATAAGTGGGGGCCAGCTCGGCTGAGCTATCCGAGCTAGCCCAGATTAAATGCTTTTATAATAATATAACCTACCCTTCCCTTTGTGTAAATCATGCGATTATGGGCCCACCAATTTTTTAAAAAAATTCCCAGTTATTTTAATGATGCAAAAACATTAAAAAGGTCAAAATATTTAAAATTTTATTTCCATCCGCTCAAATTGATTGCCCAGTCTCGTGGAGTGGAAGCCAAACTTGGTAAAAAAACTCAAAATAGATGTTTCTGCTCAAAAGCTGATAACTTGAGCATTTCTCAATAGAATTAAAAAAAATGGTCTTGTTGGAATAATGGTTCTGATTCCTACGTATAGAAATTAGGAGATTTGAAGATTGATTGATTTTTGGGGATCTATTTTTTCAAGAACGTGCCCAGTTCAGAGGAGAAATTTAATGGTGGTTTAAATAGTAATTAATGAGCATGTACAACCATTTTCCTTCTGCTGCAAGTTATGGAGCAGTATGGGATGGTTGTTGTAGGTCAAAAATGATGATTTTCACCCACTTTTGGTACTTTGCAATAATATGGAGGGAAAAATCCTAGTTTGTAAATAGCCTTTTCTCTCTCCCCATTTTTCTATAAATTGAAGTGATCTCTCTTTTGAGAGAGGGGATTACTATTATAAAAAAAAATCTACCATTTTTGGTTTTGGAACACCAATGTGCTATAGGCCTTTATATTGGACTTCTTGCATGTTGATCTAGGCCTTTCTCTTACTTTGTAAAATGAACTATGCATACTAATGAAGTAGTATATCAAATTTGTGGATGTTTTCTTCCCTTGTCTATGTTGACCACATTCTTATTTCCTCTTCACTTCACTTGCAGGTGTATTGTGTCTTCTCATTCACTTTGCAGAATCCATTATTCTTGTTTTTTCCTAGAAACGATGTTGTGAATGTTGGTGTTAGACTGTGGAGAATTGTTCTCACCCTCTCTAATAAGTATTTCATTCATTTTCACACATTAGAGACTTTTTACCATTCCCTTTTTTGGTGCATTATCTATATTAGAGTAGATTTATTTAATTTCCATGATATTTCTCTCTCCCCGGTCCCTTAGAAATTATAGGATAGAGATAGGTAGTATTTTTCTTTCATTAGAGGTAGCTTGCATTAGATTAGGGGGAGGAACTAGCCTTCTCTTGAGGTCTATTTCAAGTACCATGTCCCACAAATTGAGAGATAGTACCCATGTTACCCAATCACACTATTTGTGTAATTCATTCACATGTTAAGCAATCAGAGGGTGATGTGATTTAGTGATAACAGTTCTGACATGCCCAATGGTACCACAAAGAAGTTTGTATTTTATTGCAGCAAGATTGGTGTGCTCTTATTGTGAATTCCATCCTTTAAGAGGCTTTTTATTATCACATATGTAGACTCCAAAAGAAAAAAATCAATGATTTAGCAGCCTAAACTTGCCAAATTTATGATAAGGATTCAAACAAGGTCTAGAGAAAGAGAAGAAGGTGTTTTCGATTATTTACAGCTATCACCAGGTAGGTGAAGAAGGGGGAGAAGAGCTCAAAGGTATATATCTCCACCAAACAGAACATTATCAACACCCCCACCTAGTAGTCCATTTATTCAATCAAGTAGAGTTCTTATACCAATCAAAATGGCTCATCAGTAACAACCACCACCTCTAAATCCATTTGTGAATTTCACAGGAAGCAACCCACTTGCTCTCATTGTACAAAATCCCATCCTAGTGGATGCATTAAAAACATCCTATATTTCACAGGGGAGAATCACACAACTCCAATTGATCATAACAAGACATTGTAAATGTTTGTTCCATTCATGAGATTAATGAGATGGATGTTACAGTTAAATTATTGGCCTCTTTTTTTAAGGGAAAGGGTTTGTAATGGTTAAAAAACTTGGCAGCAAGGTCAATCCAAAATTGGAATCAATTATGTTAATCTCTCTGAAACCACTTTAGGGAAAGGGTAGACAAGATGTATTTATTGGAACACAAGAGAGCACCAAATGAAAAAATGGCATATTTCAACTTTCATTTCCAAAGAACTTGGGACAAGATTCCTATTCCGGTGAGACCAGCAGCTAAAAGTTTTTTTCTCTACTTCCTAAAAGCTTTAAATTTTGATATAGCCATGATGATACAATCCATGGGAGGGATAAATTTTCTTGCGACATATAATGTTGATATTAGAGCTGAAAATTGTTTGATTCAAGCTAGTAAACTTGCACCTAGGCCACCTATGCCTCTTTGTATAGAATTGGGGAATCCAAGCACTAGTCAAGCACTTACATTAGCTCCCATCCTCACCCTAAAAAATCATAATCCAAATGAATTTTTCACTTCTTCTACCAACACATCAAATGAGATCTAGGAGGTTACGAAGCAATTGCAAAACTTTGGAAATGAATTGGTGACAATTAAGAGGCATCAATCTCATAATTTCATGTCATAACATCCCCAAGCCCAATCTAATAGACCCCCATATCACCTTAATAGGCCATTTTTTCAATTTGTAAATCAAAACCAAAGACAACCTCCTGCTAATAGGTAATTTTAGGCTTACAATCCTACTATTTTCTCTACATCCAAGGACTTAGTTCCAACAAAAAATAATATGGCACAAGAGTATGAATGGTGTTTTCCACGTAATCAACCTCATAACCAATCAACATGTTTTAATGGTGTCGGCAATCAAGCTCTGATGGTGAAAATGGTGGGTGTATCTTAAGAAACAAACCAAGAAGAAAATCAGTAGTAGGAAGCTACTCAAGAAACATCTCCAATTAACACTACATTGGTGAATTGGGAAGTTGAAGATTTATGTGGTATAAATCAAGCTCCACCTCAAGGTGGGGAAGCCAACACAAGGTCCAAGAATAAAAACATAGAAGAAGGAAAATCCTCTAATCTAAGTGATTTGTAACCCTTTGTCACTCTACAAGGAGGTAACACCATATGTACACCTCTAAATGTGAAAAATCAGCCAAAACAACCCTCTAAATCAGCCTATGTGTTAGTTGTCGTAGCTCAGGTGATAGAAAGAGTTGTGAAAATTAAAGAATAAAAAAAATGTAGTTCTTCTCCATTCAATATCATTGATCAAATGAAGAAAACAAATGTGAATATCTCATTGTGGGAGTCATTAATTATTCCAAGCCAAAGAGGCATATTGCAAACAACCATTGAAAATTGGTCTGCGTCAAATGAACAACCCAAGGATCAAGAGAAGGTGCTCACCAATACAACTTAGTAAGAAATTAATCAAGGAGGTCAACAAGGTAAAAACATGAAACCTCCCCCATTCTGTATATGTCTGATTATTAGAGGTAATCTTGTAAACAATTGCATGATTGATTTGGGAGAAAGTATTTTGGTGATTTGCCGAAGTAAATAGTTGATCAGTTGTGCTTAGAATATGAACTAGTTTCAAAAGGAGTGGTACAACTTGATGGGAAAATGGTAGGGAAATTCATAGTAATCATAAGATCGAACCTCACATTGCATGCATGCCTCAATGTTAAAGTGTTACAAGATATGTCAATCATAGACTTGCCACCACTCTTTACACTGTGTTTGTCTTAGGACTTCACCACTAAAATCATTGGCTATCTATCTGCTGATTGGTCACATATGATATTCAGAACAAGGTATGGGGATAAAACTATAATAAGATTTGAACCTATTGCAAACTTTCATATTGAACATCATGTGCCTAGCTTAATCAATGCAAATTGCTCAATTTTTGATCAAGAATATTGTCTAAGAACTACATAGACAAAAACTAAAGTTGGAGTAATTCCAAACTTAACTCTTTATGAATGGGCAAAAAAAAGACATGATTTTGATCCATACAAGGAGATGGAAGAATCTGAGTTGGGTATTTATTACTTGCACAAAGAAAACCCACTTCTCCCTAACATCACTAAACTGGAGGATAAAGATGATAATGAAAAATGGAAACTATTATTTGATGGATTAAGGATTAGACAAGGTGCTAGAGGAGTAGAAATGAGTGTTTCACCTCAAGGTACAAAATATTACTTATCCTTTCACTTTTGATTTAATTGTTCTAACAACTTGGTTGAGTATGAAGCATTGATGTATGAACTGCATTGGGCAAGGAAGAGAGGCATACAAACCTTGCAAGTTTTTGGGGATAGTGAGTTGATCGTGAACATAGTTAGAGGAAAAACTAATGCTAAAAATGATCTTATAAATAACTAAAAGAACTGGGTATGGGATCTTATTGAATATTTTGAAAATTTTAGTATTGATTCCATCCTGGGGAAGAAAAATGAGGTTGCAAACAAACTTGCAGGAATTAGGGTAGCATTCAATGTTGTAGAAAGTATGAAGAATGAGAAAATTCAGACTCATATAAGATTGGTTGTGAGACCAGCTATCCCAAACAACAACACAAGTTGGAAAGTGTTTGAAAAAGATCAGAAAATCATCAATTTTATACAATAAGAAGTTAAATTCTCTGCAAGAAACCAAGACAAATTGGAGCAGCAGTATGGTGATCAAGTGGTTCAATTGAGAACAAACAAATTTCTGAAAGGCCTTGTAACTTTGGAGTCAATCTTCAATCCCAATGATCAATTCAGAAAAGAAAATGTAAACATTCAGCTAAAGGGTGAAGACTCAGAGCCTATTTTAGTTGGAGAAGTTCAAGTGCTGAAATTACCAAAGTGAGTACTCAACAAGAGAAATCTAATTTCATCCAACTCTTTCAAGAATTCCCAGATGTATTCACCTAGAATTACAAGGATTTGAAAGGTTTCAATCCAAAATTGGCACAACATACTATTAAATTGGATCCAAAATCAAATCCCATTAGGAAGAAGCAAAGACTGGTGAATCCCCACATCAAACCTCTCATGAGAAAATAATTGAACAAGCTCGTAGAGGAAAAAATCATTTTTCCAATCAAGCATTGAAGTTGGGTTGTAAATTTGGTGCAGTACAAAAAAGAAACAGAGAAATCGGATTGTGTGTGGACTTTCAAGATTTGAATAGAGCTTCACTCAACGATCATTATCCGCTTCCTTCAATGGAACAAATCTTACAAGTATTAGCTAGCTCTGAAAGGTTCTCATTGATAGAAAGTTATTCAGGCTACAATTAGATAATGATGAAGGAAGATGATCAGTTCAAAATAGCCTTCACCAAAAAATGTGGCACATACGCTTATAAAAAAATACTATTTGGATTGTCAAACGCTGGGGAAACATTTCAGCGAGTGATGGCTATGGTGTTCAAAGGGATGGTGAAAAAAATAGTTCTGGTTTACCTAGATGATATCAGTGTGTTCTCCAAAAATGCAGCAGACCATCTCTTTCACCTTAGGCAAGTGTTCCAAAGGTGTAGAAGATTGGGAGTATCTTATAATCCCAAAATGTATATATTATTGGCTCACAACGGAAAGTCGGTGAGGCCAAATTGTTTAAAAGGAAGGACTAACTATTGATCCCAAGAGAGTTGAATCCATCCGAACACTTCCATTTCCAAATCACAAGAAGGATTTGTACCTGATTTCTAGGGAGAATAATTTTTTTCCACAGATTTGTACCTGATTTTTCCACTCTTGAAAATCCATTAAAAATGATGTTAAAAATGAGTGCAACATTCAAGTGGATAGCATAGGGTAAAAATAGTTTTGATGTCATCAAGCCTATAATATATCAAGATCCAGTTCTCATAAACACATATTTTTCAAAAGGTTTCATCCTTTATGTCTTAAGTGGTTTGGATACAAATTTCAGCCATCCTGATACAGCTGAATAAAGAGGGCTTGGAGCATCCCATATCATTCTTCAGTCATAGCTCGGAGGATTATAAAGTGAGATATTCTTTCACTGAAAAGCATGTTCTCATTGTGATCAGAAACCTGAAGAAGTTTAGACACTTGGTCTCGAAAAAATAAGATCCAGTTGTTGGTGTCTCACCCCATGGTCAAATATTTACTCCTAAACAAATATTTAAATGAGAAGAGGGTAGGTTGGATTACCAGGGTGATGGATTATTATATTGAGATCAAAGTGAAAAATTTGGTCTATGGTAAAGGATTGTGTGAGCATCTTGCTACTAATCAACATGTTGAAATAAACAACAAATAAGAAGATGTTTTAGTACTGTAAAATGAACAATAATAACCATCTCATGATGTTCCTACTCCATTTTTGACTCGAAATATGGTGCATTATCTACAAACGGGACTATGCCCTCTGGAGTAGAGAAAATATAAGAGAAGATATTTCATACTATAATCAATTCGATATGCTCTTATTGATGGAATACTATTTAAGAAGGATGTGAATGGAGTTCTCTTGAGGTGTGTCCCAATAGATAAGATTGAGAAAGTGTTGCATGAGTTCCATGATGGAGAAGCAAGAGGCCACTTTGCTCCATGAGTAACAACTCTCAAGTTCATGAAAACTGGTTACCATTGGCCTACAATTTTTAGTGAGTACTACACATGGATTAAGAAATGAAAAAAATGTGCATTCTTCATAGGGAAGGAAAAGTTAGCAGTGTTTCCCCTTCATCCCATCTCAGTGGGTTATCCCTTTATGCAATGGGGATTGTACTTCATTGGAGTCATAAACTTGAACTCAAGCCAAGGACACAAGTGATTCTAACAGTGACGGACTATTTCACCAAGTGGACTAAATCAATGACTCTATAAAATCAAATGAATCTAGCATACTAGAATTTTACGAGGGGATAGTGACCAAGTTTGGAGTTCTGACCACTATAATGTTAGACATTGCTTTGACATTTCTCGGCACAAAGATCACCGAATGGGATGTTAAAAATGGGATATTTCTCAGCACTTCATCAAATTATTACCCCATGGTAATGGGCATGTAAAGTCCAAAAACAAGAACTTGTTGAGAATCATAAGAAGGACTCTTGATGAAAACTAGCTGATATGGCATAAAATATCAAATCAGCATTATGGGCTGATAGAATCACACCCAAGAGGTCTACATGAAGTTCTCCATTCAAGCTAGTTTACAGAAGGGAAGCATGGATTCCTATATCAATTTAGTTTCTGGAATTAGAGCTCATGAAGTAGCTAGAATTATCTAAATTTGAACCCATGGAGGCTAGAGATGCAGAACTAATGGAGTTGGGAGAAATAAGAGAGCATGCAATGTAAACAATGGAGAAGGATCAAGTACTGATTAAGATAAGCTTTGACAAAAATATGAAGTCCAGAACATTCCAAGAGGGAGATTTGGTACTGAAGTGGGATGCTGATTGGGAAAATCTGGGTAAACATTCCAAGTTCGATGCCATACGGAGTGGTCCCTACATGGTCACGGAATGCAAGAGTAGCAATTCCTTCCGATTGGATAAGTTGGATGGTGAAGAAATGCAAATTCCACTTAATGGAATCTATCTCAAACATTACTACCAGATGGAATATTCTCACCCATGTACATAGTAGTTTAGGATTTTAATTTCTCTAAGTTCTTGTGTACATTGCATTATTGTTAGAATAGATTTCATTTCCCTAAGGGCCTTAGGCACATGTTCTATTAATTCTAGTGTACTTTGTATACAGTTCATCGCGCTTCTGAAAATATAAAATTGAAGAAAGAGACTCAGAGTTATCAGAACATCAGTCTTGAGGAAATTATGGTGTTATAATAGATGGCAGTCTTCAGTGCTTTTCCTAGCCTTATAGCAGTGTTCGAGCGATAAAAAATTAGCCACCATGCATACCTCTACAACTTAGTAATATTTATAACAACATCCAGGCAGCTCTAATATGCTCTGAATTAGCATATGTAACATGTATCTTAATCCTGTAGTAGTGTGCCAGAAACGGAACTTTCAGAGGAAGAAATAAAATCATATTTTAATATAGTTCCGTGATGTTCAAATCAGCTTGTGTCTCTAAGCTTTCATATGCTCCATCTTGTTAAATATTGGATCAATGTGTGCTTCACACTTGCTAACAAATCAAGTTTGGGACAGCTCTAGGAGATCACTTTTCAATCTCACAGACCATATTATAGAGAGAAGGAAAGAATATTTCTAGTTTTCAAACAATTTTTGACTCGCATAAATCTTATTTTCAATATTTTCTTATCAAGAGTTGGAAAATGCGAGCAGCAAAAAGTAGTCCTAGTTTCAAGTAGCATATGATAGCTTCAACGACATTTCAAATTGGTTCCAGGGTCAAGGTTTCCAAATTTTAGGTCATTTCATGCTAATCATGCAAACTCCATGCCTAATGGATAGCTACAGAAAATTATCACACTTCATCTAGCAGGAAGATGGCCTCGCGAGTCGCAAAAACATTTATCCAATTTTTACCCCATTGAGGTGAAATTGGAAAACTAAGAAGGATTGCACCAGGGGAATCTCATAGAAAATTTGAGGCATGTAGGAAGATTTCAGTATTCATGTGGTATGAAGGTATTTGGGAATGTTGAAACTCAAAATAGGAGTTTTTCCTCTTCTTGGTATTCATAAAGTTCAATTTTCAATTGAAAAAAGAAATAGCTAGCACGGGACCCACTTGCAACAAAAATGGAAAAAGGTCAGCATTGTGGTTTGGGGCACTCTCTGGCACTAACACATGACTCTCCAACACTATTGAATGCAAAAATAGAAACAATCTTATGGGAGAGTCAAAAAGGTTTTAAGAAGTTCCCTGTGGTCTCAACCAAGCTATTTATACATGGCTGAGTTGTTTTGGTTGGAAGGGCGAGCTAGTGTTGGGTTATAGTGAATTGAGCCCTGTAAAACCTTGAATTGAGTTGTATGTGGAGCTATAACATTGAGGTGGTAGTTAAACATCTCATTGGGCACATGCATCACAAATTAAGCTATTGCAGCGAGCCATTGTATAACACGGGTTACAAAAGTCTATCGAGGAGCACTAAGACGACATGGCGGGTCACCATCGATCCCACATCTGAGGTAATGCATTTAAGAAATGCAATGCATCAAAGGGAGAGGTTGAGCTCTACATGGTTGAGACTAGTCAACATGTGAGTATGCATAGTTGAGTTGTTAGGAGACTGTGGTAAGGTGTAAGCTCAAAACAGGTTTAAATAAGGTTGTCTAGGAGCCCACCAAGTCATTTTATAGGTCGGAGTTAAATTGCATTGAGCTAGACCAAGGACGCATTGAGATTCAAAGGGACAGATTGGTGTAGAGCTATAAATTCAAGCCTTGGAAAGATAGTGAAGTATCAAGTTGATCCCATAACATGACAATGCATTGGTAGCAAGATTACAGTTTTGCGATAGTCATAGACTCGAATAAGAATGAATAGAACCAGTTCAAGCCTTCATGGGGACTAACATGTGCATCAATAGGGGCAAGTTGAATTTTTCATAGAGAAAAGCTTGTTAGAGAGAAGGATCTGAGCTCGTAAAATGTGAGCCAAGTCATCCAAGATTTTGGCAAGTCATATGAGCCATGATCAACAAGCAATGGAAGCTAGCAAGGCGAACTAAGTGAAATAGTGATGTTGCAGAGAGATTCGGGTCACTTTAATGGATGGGCTCACTCCTGTAGACTAATTCATTTCATAAAAGGGATGGCTTGAGGGAAAAAAATTGATTCACATGGAGGTGAATGATCAGGGCATACCTAGGTTTGACTCGCCAGAAATAGCAAAGTTGAGACGTTGGCAAACCCAAATGGAAAAGGGTGGACGAGCTCTAAAATCTTGGCCAAACACTTAGGAAAATGTCAAATTTATGAAAGCGGTGGAGTTAGAACATGGAATGGAAATTTTCGGTGATGCAACATGTAGAAGCCTAGGGAGCTTAAATGCATTTAGGTCATTTGTGCACAGAAGGCCCGAAATCACCGACCTAGGCGTGGGCGAGGCACAGTGTGGAGAAATCAGGATTGGCAAGCCAAAGTTGCACGTGGGATATTTGTGCATCGGAGACCCAAACCAACTAACTCTAATTCATTATGGGTATGTCAGATTCAAGCGGTCCAATTGAAACTGTCCGTGAAAGGGGAGGAGTTCTCGACGAGTCAATGGGAGTCACAATGCATTGCAAAGTGAATACGTGTCAGTGTGGATCATTGGGTGTGTGGGCGATCTAATGCACCTATGAACTCAGGACGGTCATGACATCTAAAGCTGAAATGGCTGATACGTGAGGATTCAGTGGTCGACATGCCCATCCTGCATGACATAAGCCAAAATTCACGAAGGAATCGAGGCGGCAAAGTGGTGGGTGCCCACAAGGCTTGATGTAAAACACAATATGAGGTGGCAAATCATTGAGATTGGTCAGCACTATGGGGGGAATTCGATGAAACATTGAAGTTAGTAGGTTAAAGTTCAATGTAGCACCAAGATGTGTAAAGGATGCCTACTGAGATGGAGGAAAAGGGAATCCAACGGTGTAAATGGGGGCCAACTCGACCAAGCTAGCCAAAATTGAATGCTTTTGTAACAATACAACTTGCCCTCCCCTTTATGAAAATCAGGTGATTATGGGCCCACCAATTTTTTAAAAAAAATGCCCAGTTATTTTAATGATGCAAAAACATTAGAAAGTTCAAAATATTTAAAATTTCATTTCCAGCCGCTCAAATTGATTGCCTAGTCCCTTGGAGTGGAATCTAAGCTTGGCAAAAACTCAAAATAGATGCTTCTGCTCAGAAGCTCATAACTTGAGCATTTCTCAATAGAATTACAAAAAATGGTCTTGTTGGAATCATGATTCTAAGTCCTATGCATATAAATCAAGATATTTAAAGATTGGTTGATTTTTGGGGATCTATTTTGTCAAGATCTTTCCCAGTTTAGAGGATAAATTTAATGGTGGTTGAAATAGCAATTAATGAGCACGTATAACCATTTTCCTTTCATTGCAAGTTATAGAGTAGTATGGGATGGTTGTTTCATGTCATAAATCATGCTTTTCACCCACTTTTGGTACTTTAAATGAAAGTGGAGGGAAAAATAAGATTTTGCAAACAACCTTTTCTCTCTCACCATTTTTCTATAAATTGAAGTGCTCTCTCATTTGAGAGGGGGGATTACTCTTGTAAAAAAACTCTACCATTTTTGGTTTTGGAACACTAATGTGCTATAGGCCTTGTTGTTAGACTTCTTGCATATTGATCCAGGCCTTTCTCTTGCTTTGTAAAATGAACTGTGCATACTAATGAAGTAGTAGATGCAAATTTGTGGATGTTTTCTTCCCTTATCTATGTTTACTACATTATTTTTGCCTCTTCACTTCACTTGTAGGTGTATTGTGTCTTATTATTCACTTTACATAATCCATTATTTTTTTTGTTTTCATGGAGATGTTGTTGCTAGACTGTAGAGAATTGTTCTCACCCTCTCTAATAAGCATTTCTTTCATTTTCACGCATTGGAGAGTTTTATCCCATTCTCTTTTCTTGGTGCATAACCTCTATTAGAGTATATTTATTTCAGTTCCATTCTATTTCTTGCTCCCTGGTCCCTTGAAAATTGTAGAATAGAGATAATCAGTGTTTTTATTTCATTGGAGTTAGATTGCACTAGATTAGGAAGAGGAACCAACCTTCTATGGAGCTCTATCTCAAGTATCAAGTCCCACAACTTGAGAGATAGTACCCATGTTACCCAATCACATTGTTTTCCTAATTCATTCACATGCTAAGAAATCAGAGGTGATTTGATTTGGTGATAAAAATCTCATTTTAAAAATGATTTTTGATCATATACCAATAGTGTACTTTACAAATTCATCAAAAGTAGGATTGAAATCTTCATGGGAAGGAAAATGCATTGATTTACTTATAGAGTGATTATCGGTGGGCATACCTTTCTTATTTTCCTTTCCACAATCTCACCATGTTGTCAAGAAATATTTGTTAGCTCGCAGTTTATTTTCTAACTACTGATCACTCCTCTAAGGAGTTCTGCTTGAGTCTCAAACCTGTCTTATAGATCTTGCTTATATGATTTCATGATTTGTAAATGTTTCATCAACTGATCATTCTTCTCTAGGATATGGTGTGTTTCGAGTTGTAGCTTTAGTAGGTTGACTACTATTGGTATTTAGTGGTTCCTTTCTACATTCCACCATTTGACATCGGAACTACCTTGGTGTTAGATATGGAAAAAAATAATAAAATTTTTCATTTTCATGCCCATTCGTAGAGAAATTCACACATATAAGAGGACTATCTTTTTCTTCTTGGGTCCCTTGGTGATGAAATTATTCTTGCAACATAGACTATAGGAGTTTCATTTATGCAGATTCAACATGTGCAACATAGTACCCATTATCATGAGTACAACAAACCGTAGTATGAACTGGTACAATTCCATCTCATTACTACTGCAGGTGATAACCTAGTTCTTAATATAAAACTTTCTTGAAAATAACAAGCTTACAGGTGATATCCTGTTCAGATACCAAACTTGATCCATAAATCAACCAATATTTTTTTCTTGACCACAGACCCTTATAGGAAATTTATCCTTTTACCGAGTTAACCCAAAATTAATCAACTTTAATCAAATACAATACAAGAATAAGAACCACGCTGCATAAGGGTTGATAATGAAGATTGGTATAATTCCTATGTCTTTGGGTTCATAAACTAGTTGAACCAATCCATTATAAAAAAAATTGAGCATACAATAAAAATAACATTTATGATACTTCAATTAAAGTTCAACTAAACCTGGTGTGCCAATCATTCCAAGAGACACATACTAGTCTTGGAAGCTCATTGATCTACCATATATCCCTGATTCGACATCTCTTGATGACCTCCACTCCTCTACATGGAAAATAACCTCTACGTGGTGCTAAGTCTTTAGATGTCTGATGTTGAGAATGATGAACATCTTCCACTATGTTACATGACAAAATAAACTTTACGTAGAGCTAAGATCATACCTAGCCTCGTCAAAGTATGGTGTAAAGTATGAAGATAAGAGCTTGTTCCTTTTTTATAGCTTTCTATTGTTAGAGAATATTGCATCTTAGTGCATGTGGGACTACAGGATAAAGTAGATTAAAGCTTTTTACTCCTGATTAGTGAAATTAACAAGAGATTACAATGTGAGGTGCCTTAATTGACCAATTAGGATCAATTAAGAGGCTAGGATAAGATTTTAAAGCCTTTAGAGATGTCTTGGAGGGAAATGGCATGATTTTGAATGGCTGAAAGAGGAGTTTAAACCAATTTATTAATCAAATACAAGGGTAAATAGGCTTAATTAGCTAATAATCACTAATTGTTTGCTCGGAAGAGGATTATAACTAATTAATTAACCAAAATAGAGGGAAACATTAGTTAATTAGCATACATCACTAATTATAATGGAAATGGTAAGAATGAGAGTAATTAGTGGACTTTTAGCAATAAAACTGTGAAAGTGGATTTTAGGTGTTTATATTTTCCCCTGTTTGAGGTGAAGTAAGTCACGTCACTTCAAATATAGTAAACAAACATAAAAAAAAAAATATTGAATAAAAATTAGTATAATTAAGTATTCCCCCTTGAGTGTTGATGGGGTGATAGAATAAGTCAATCGATGATCAAAACTTTGAAGGAAATGGATAGAATAAATAGGATGGAGATAAAAAAAAAAATTTATTTCCCTAAGTGTTTTAGAGGGAAAATGAATAATGAGAAGACATGATATTTTATAATATAGGAATAACTCTTGCATCCAATTGTTTAATAAACAAATCTGTTTCATCATGTTTCTCATGATCTACATCATCAGCCCTTATTAAAATAAACACATACAACAAAAATGTAAAATAACATGAAATTCTACAATATAAACATTTTTTCATTGCAAAAATGTGTAACTCCATACAATAGACATAATAAAATATGAGAAAGTAAAACAACTAACCTAACAAATAAATAAGTATAATCACACCTACTCAAACAAATTATGTTTAAGAGAGTTGTACCAATGTTTTTGTTATCAAGCTTTAGCTCCCGAATGTTCGTGTTTAACGATAATGGTAAAAAATGGTACCCCAAGAAAGGATACATGTTAAAGGGAATAACTGAGGACATAAGTGATCCTATGAAAAATCATTCGTGTGCTGTGACATAGTGCTTGACAACTTATTATTACACGGGAGTACCGACATAGTAAGCAAACTAGATTTGTTAATGGAGGTAGATCAAAATGATCTGTGAGTCGTTTGCGACAAGAACAATCAAGAACCTAAAAAATATGTTTTGCAATCCAAATTTCAATGTTTGAGGACAATGCATGTGATACAGACTTCAACTGTGTGCATGTCATTTACCATTTTTTGAAAAAAAAATTGAATTTTACATTTTTTTGGATTTTGTGAATTTTTACCAAAATTTTTTGGATTTTTTGGAGAAATTTTATACTATTTTGAAATTTTAATTTTTTAAGAATAAAATTAGTTAGAAGAATGACCATGTACGTGGACATCTACAAAAAAAATGTTGGGAAGCAAAAATATGCCCCATGTAGTAGAAAGGGTCACCAGGAAGCAAAAACATGCCCCAACATAGAAAAAGCATGTGAAAAATAATTATTTATTTAAAAATAACCATCATGATGAGTGATATAATATTTTTGAAGAATCAAAAAGGTTGCACGACACCTTGGGAGCATGAGAAACATTGTGGGAAGTCAAAACGAGTATAAATACCAAGCTACATGAGGTGAAAACCATCACAACGAGTTATTTACTACCTACCTTTACCATTTTTACTGGTGAATTTACTCTAACGTGGGAGAGAAATGGAAAGGGTATAGAACCATAGAAAACACATGGACTGATTTCAAAACTACATGAGGCTTCCTGGGGATGGCTAGTAGGTATGCAACGGAATTTTTTTTATTTTTAACTTCGTTTAAGTGCATGTTTCAAATTGCCATGTTTTTGACATTGCAAACATTTCCTTACATATTTACAACAATAATTCTCCATGGTAGGCCAATAATATCCTACTATTAGTATATTATTATCCAATACCATCCCATTTATATGGGTCCCACATATGCCTTCGTGCACCTCCTTAACAACTAAGATAGATTTAGCCGAATTGAGACAACGTAAAAGATTCCTACCATAACCTTGATGGTAGAGAGTTCCCCCAAGTAAGGTATAGTGGGATATACACTGGATAAGGTTTTTTTTTTATAATGGAAAATGTATGAAGGAAAGTTTCCATCATGAAGGTATTAAAAAATGTCACTACAGTAAGGGAAAAGGGACCAAACAACTTCACATACCAAACAGGACTCTAGCATGTCATATGCTGGTATCCGTAGATGCTTGAAAAAGAATGGCATCTCATTGTTCCTAGGTGGGATGCGTAACATAGATCCTACTGTGGCCATAACACTCGTTGATTGATTCTATCTACTTTGGATCTATTCAAATGTAATTTTCTTGAATAACTCCTTCAGAGTTCCAACCATTTTCTTATAAGGAAGAAGTTTTTCATCCTTAACTTTATACTTAGTTTTTTGTTTGATAATAAGCATAGAATCATCAATCACATTCACTTCTATAATGTCCCACTTGATATCCAATTTCACCCATGCAATAAGGGCTTCATATTTTACTATATTATTAGTACATGGGAACCTGAGTAAGAATGATTGAGGGATCGAGTCTCTTTAAGGAATGATCAACACAAATCTGGAACTTGAACCATGAAATGTAAAGGAGCCATCAAATTATAGCTTCCATATAATAGATTCCTAGAGGTACATTGTAGAAGCATATGGAAGTTCTAGAATCAAAGGTTCAATACCTTGAAAAGGAGCTTCAACTAGTTGATCCGCCAAAACCTTCCCTTTAATTGATTTATGGTCAACATACTTGATATCAAATTCACTGAGTAAGATGATCTGATTGGTCATATTTCTTGTAAGTGCGGGATTTAACAACAAGTACTTCAATGGATCAAATTTTGATATGATTTGGTCTTATTATGTAGCAAGTAATGACGAAGTTTCTGAAATGTAAAAATAACATCCAAACAAGCCTTTTCTATCTGTGGGTAGTTGAGCTCGTAAGCAATCAACATACAACTTAAGTAATAAACAAATTTTTCTTTTTGATCCTTATCATATTGGACCAACAGTGCCCCAATTGTAAAGTGCATATAAGAAATGTAGAGTAATAATGGTTCACCTGCCGTGGGTGGCATTAGAATAGGGGGTTCTTCCAAATATTGCTTAAGAAAAGAAAATGCTTGTTGTTAGTATGGACCCCAGTGAAAATTGACATCTTTCTTGAGAAGATTCGTCAATGTATGACACTTTTTTGCAAGCTGAGAGATGAATCTTCTAATTTTTTGGATCTTTCCTTGCAACCTTCATAGTTGTATGTTATTTATTGGAGGAGGCATTTCTGTTATAGTTGTAACCTTTTCAAGATCTACTTCAATTGCTATTTGTGAAACAATGAAACCTAATAATTTTCCTGATAGTATGTTGAAAACACACTTTTTGGGTTGATTCAAACCTTGTAGTCCCTTAGACGTTGAAATATGTTTCGTAAGATCTCTGGCTGATCTTCTCTAGTCCTAGATTCTACTAATATGTCGTCCACATAATCTTCGACGATGTCACTGATCATGTCATGAAAGATAACAATCATTTCCCGTTGATATGTTATACCTGCATTCTTGAGGTTAAAGGGCGTGACATGGTAATAAAATGTCCCCCATGGGGTTGTAAAATCAATCTTATGTTGATCTTCCTCATAATTTTTATCTAATTGTATCCTAAAAATTTTTGCATAAGTGATAACATTTCATAATGAGCTGTGGAATCGAGAATCATGTTGATGTTAGGAAGAGGGAAGTAGTCATTAGGACAAGCTTTATTAATATCTTTGAAATTAGTTCAAATCCTAATACCTGTAGGTTTCTTCTGCACTGGGAATACATTTCAAATCCACTCTAAATAATCAATAGGCCTGATGAAGCCTAATGCTAATAATTTCTTTGGCTCTTCTTTGACCAAAAAGGAAACGTGAGGATGCATCTTTCTGAGATTTTGTTTTATGGATTTTTCCTCTGCATGCATAACAAGGTTATGTACCACTAATTCTAGATCTAGTCCTTGCATGTTCACATAGGACCAAGCAAAAATATCGGCATATTCACACAAAAGTAACACAAAGGTTTTTATTTTTGGGCTAAGAGTGAATCTCCAAACTTGAATATCCTAGCCAATTCCTCTGTACGAATATTGACATCTATGGTCTCCTCCACAAGCAACTTGAATTATTCTTCCATGAGCATAGGATCAAGTGGATATTGAGATATTTTTCTTATAAATGCGTCTCAACGAGATTTTTACCTTTAGGTTGGTCAAATTCTTTGTCCATTTATTTTTAATTTTATTTTTCTACGAGTGCCTCAAAGAGGTTTTCACTATAGGACTTGGAATCATTCTTTTTGCAAGGAATTTCTATGGAACATTTTCCCTTGCTTATTTTTTTACTTAGATGACCGCATAACTCAGCCTTCTCCCCAAAATATGCACATGTGTTAAGCATGATGGAGAAGAATTTCTTGTGATCACCTATAGGAATGTTATCAAGAAGACCAAGGAACTCACCAATAGCTTCATAACTTTGAAAAAGGTCAAGTGGTACATGTTTTTGGTTCCAGTTAACAAACAACGGGTAAATGAGGTCTAGTTTTAGAATGGGAGGGGATATAATATGAGTTATAGTCAAGATAGCCATGTTAGAACATAGGTTCATGGAGGCAAGGTCTTTGTAAAGACTAAATCAGGAATCTATTTCACTTTCGCATTCGGATGAACTATCCTCATACTTGGAAGAAGTAACCTCAACCTCTAGGGGATAAGACCCATATGGTCAGACAATAATACCATACTTACAAACCTTATGATGAGGCTCTTGAAGATCTTTCCACGTTCCTTGATCATTGATGCCACAGTCACGTCCTTTATATCCCATATCATACATAATTTTTTTTGGGATAACACACTTGGATGGTTGATAACATGGGGCCATTTCATCATACGAAGGATGAGATATAATGTTATGAAGCAATTTTTCATCTGTTAATAAACCACCAGGAATGAAAGTGTCGATACTACAATTTTTCCTGTATTGTTGATACTTGTGATTAGGCCTACCCCATGTATTGGGTGATAGGGGAATCTTGGAGACTAAAAGGGAATGTTGGAGATCATATTCTCTTCAACCATTTGTAACAACATTCATCTCCCATGTAGAAAAAGGAGAGTTTGATGTAGAAGAAACATTATTATTGGGAGATAAGGTATCTGGATCTACTCGTGAGGCGAGTTCCTTTGACTGAATTAGAAAAACCATCTCTATAAAAGGGCATTCATAAATGGTAGGGAAATAACCAAACAATGCTCTACAATGAGAAAAATATTTGGGATCTCCTTGGATACTGAGGTTTTTCCCTTCATGATGTAACTTCAAACACTGATGATATGTAGAAGGTATGACCTATATGGCGTGAATCCATGGGCAGACGAGAAATATTTTGTAAGGAAGATCCAAATCTAAAACAGGGGACTTAGTATCCCAATTGATAAGACCTATTCCCATTGCAAAAGTTATCATGACGTATGACTGTCATTCTTCATTATCATATGCCTTGATGGTGATGACCTTTATTTCTAAATCATCCTTGATAAATCCTAGTTTCTGAACCAGCTTTAGAGTACAAATTTTTAAACCTGATCCACCATCCATAAGCATAGTTTTACCTACTTACATTTGATAATGACCTCAATATAGAAGGGTAAATTATGAGAAGGATTCTCTTCAAGGATCTCTATTCGACTAAAGGTTATGTCCTATATAGGAGAAACCTATGCTACCATTTCTTGGAAGCATGTTGGGTCAATATCAACTGACACTCCTAACCCTTGTAATGTTTTACAAAATATGTATTTATGAACATTAAATATTTTGAGGTCTAAAATCAAAATATTAGCCATAGTTTTCTGTAATTGTTCTAAAACATCATAATGACTATCTTGAGGAATAGATGGAGGAGGTTCAGAAATAACAAGGTGAGCATGTCATGTTACCATAGAGAACTCCCTTTTCTTAATCTTAATCGTGTTGATATGCTAAAAATGTGGATTGAAACATCCAATTAGGGCATCAAAATGGTTATTTGTTTTTGAAACATAGTTAGCATTTTAGGCTTGGGATGATTGTCCTTGATCTGAATTTTCCTTTCCTTTATTACGTTTAGGGAAAGGTTCTTTGTAACTTCCCAAGATTACATTAGTAGAATTTCTAGGGGCATAGGAATCCATTTCCACATCACCACTATCGATTAAATCCTAAATAAAGTGTTTCAATTTTAAATAGTTATTCGTTTTATGACCATTGACGCGATGAAATCCACAATATTCATTATTCCTAAACCATGATGGCTTAGGTGCATCGTCTCCATAAGGTATAGTCTCTAGGTGCTTGACCATGTTGACCACCTCTAACTATTTTAATATTGATGACATAGAGTCAGATACAGGGGTGAAAGCAAGACGTTTTTATTCAAACACTGGAGTTCCATTTTTAAGTTTTAAGGACGAATGGTTTTGGACTATTTGTACTCGTTTAGAGTCAGTTATTCCATCACTTGTGATGTTTTTGTTCATATTGAGAACAAATTTTTCTTTTTCATTAGGTTTTGAATCATGATGATCATGCGAGAAGGGTTTTAATTCATGTTGCTAACAACACTTTCTCTATTTGACTACCTTTCTCTACCACCTCTTCAAACGTGTTTCCACAATGCATTTGCAAGTGAAATGTAATGTTGAAGTGTAAGTTAGGTAAAAATATATTGATCATTTGTTTTATGGGATAGAGCAAATGAAGTGACTAGCTAACCGTCGCCATTGTTGTAAGAAGCTAGCGAATTTTTCATTATTCTCTTGTTTTGTGTTACATAGATCTAACATGGTCACATCACTTTCTATGTTAAACCAAAATTGATGTACGAAGCGTTTATATAGTTTTGGCCATGTAGATATAGATCCTTTAGGGATGTGTAAAAACAATTCAAGAACTTTCCCTCCTAAACTTCATGGGAAAAAGTGAATGAGGTAGTTATCACTAAACACAACCTCTTGACACACAATGTAAAAGTATTTAATATGGTCTCAGGGGTCACATTTTCCCTTATATTTGTGTAATGCCCCTCCATTTATGTCCTTGAACTGTGATTAAAAAAAGAATTGATAAAATAAAATAATTAAAACAAAAGGATTCCTCTACCTTGGAAATATTCCTTGGATGCGTGTAAGTAGAGGAGATGTTTCAGTGTTTAAATGTTGTTTGGAGTCACTTTTTATAGGGAATCTGTAATATTTTTTTCTCTTCACATATTCTGTCAAAACATAGAGAGTGAAACATCCTAAACACCTTTTCAAACCTGCCATTTTCCTTTCATAATAAGACAAGCACATTATTTGAGATCCATAGGTGTAATCATTATTAAACCCAAGTTAACGTTGTAAATTTAGTAGTAATTGGATAGTCACAGCTAAAGAGTTAATTACATTCATTAATGCCTGATGCCTCAAATGGATGCCACTAGTTAGATCTTACTTCCCACTTTTGATAAAATGTGTCAACAGTGTCTTATTTAAAAATCATGGTCGCACTCGTCCCTAGTCCTGAGCGTTTGTGTAGAGCGATGAAAGAATTCAACCAAGTCGGGGAGTTCATGAAATTTATTCATAGTGTAGAGAACGATGAAGCTAATGAAATGAAATTTATAGATAGCTTGGGTATGGAAGCCTACCAAATGGGTAATTCAGGAGAGAAAGAGTTTAGTGTACTAAAAAAAATCAATCGAAAAATTAGTTGGGGTACCGTATCAAGACATCAACACACTATAATGCAAGATGGAGAGCTGGTTCTGAAGGAGAGGATTTTCTTCCTGGCATGGTTCTATTTGTTGTCTACAAAATAAGATTTAGGATTAGGAGGCACTTCATTAGAGCTTAGTTTCTTACTGTACTGATTTTACTTCTTCTGCTTCTTTCTGCCAATGTTATGTACATTGTACCATTTGCAACACCATTCTCAAGGTAGATGACTACTACTAATTCATTTTTATTAATCTTTAGCCTTTATTTCTAGTTTTTTTTGTATGCATTAAGACATTGAGAGTGTCATTTCCTGTTATCCCAATTAATTCTCTGTGATATCTTTCTCTTTCAATCCTCATGTTTGTGAAACCATTTGTTTTCTCAGTCTCAACAACTCTCAGCCAAACACCCTATCATGGGGTACGATGATTTCTTGTTTTATAAAAAATGGTTGGTTGGTTGAACAATCTTTGGGTAGGGCACAAACAACCATCAAAGTACATTGGAAAACTATTTTTTTCTAGTTTCTCCCAACAAGCGCCAAAATGGGAGATTTAGACCAAGCACAAGAATTGTTTAGCTGAAATACTTGAAAAAATGTTGGTTTCTGTCAAATGTTGTGGTTGTAATTACCTTGGAGGGATTATAAGAAAAATTAGTAAGCATGAACAAGCCCATAACTATTCTCCAGAATGCCTGAAGGTGATGTAGTCTCATCAATTTCAGGATGCAGGTTGTGTACAAAATAGGTATGGATTTCCCTTCCTTTTGCATCAAAACTTCACATTTTATCATTCTTGTTTTGGGTTTTAAATGTGTATAATAATATATAATGCAACTTGAATTAATGATACAAATCTTAACCTTATTGAAAAAAAAAAATGACCTAAGACATTGCGTGCATGGAGTGTGAAAGAAAATTGTTTTACCAACCCAGACCTCTAGTATGATTCTTAATAGTTTGGGACACCTTGGGGGCCATAAATATAAATATTAAACTAAATTTGAAGCCTTGGAGAGAAAATTTTCAGTTTCAATTTTTTATTTTATTCACTTTGGATGACGCTTCAGTTTTTAAGTAAATGTGATTAGTTTTGGCTTACGGTTTCCATGTCATTTTGGTGAAACTGAAAACTACTCCTTCCTACCTTAATACCTCCATTAGGAGAATTGTAACTAAACCTCAATTTAAAAAAATCATTACAGAGGTTAGTTTTGAAAGTGTGTTTTAAGGCCCACTGGTAGTTGTACGACAAGAGTTTCTAACACTTTTACGATAAACAAACCCAGAGTTGCCTTGTTATCTTAAGCCTTGTTCTTCATAAGTAACTTCTCTCATATGCAATGAATTCTATGTATATTGGTAAGTAAGTATGAATCATTAAAATTTGTGTTTGAAGGTATAACAAGCATGTTTGGGGCCCAACTATAAGCACTTTAACCATTGCGGCCAACTTTTAGGAACTTACAACTTCATCTAGACCAACCTTGGACTCGTTTGGCTTCAAATTACTCATATAACCTTTTTAAGTATTGTCTCATACTTTATAGAGTAGGAATTATTCAATTTCTTTAATGAATGGTTTTTGAAAATTAGTGTGTTCTCTCTCTTCCCTTCTCTCTCTTTGGAAATAATTATGAAATTTTGATTGCTTTTGAAAATGTATATGGATTTGAAAAGAAATGAAAATGTATAAGTGATGTATGTAGTTATGATATGAAAAATGGAAAAGAAAATGACATTTAACATTTCTCTCTCCTCCTTAATCCCTCTATAATCAAAAAAGAAAAGGTACAATGGAATGTGAAAGTGTGACTATGTGATGCAATGACCTCCCTCTCTCTCCCCATATCTCTCTCGCTCGCTTTCTTTTCCTTGTTTTGAAATTACTTGAACTGATGATTGTGTTATTTCATGCTTGAGTGTATGGGATTTCCATACCAGTCCTAGGACTGATGCAACATTGGTTACAGGTACTCTAAACAATATGGATTAAGAGTGTGATATGTTGTAAATAGTGAGATGACATTAAAATTTTGTACAGTGAGGTAGATTAAAAATTCTCGATAGAACTGAATTAAAGAGAAATGCATTATTAAAATTAGTGTGTCAAAAACCATTGTTCCTCTTTGATTCTTATGTTTCAAGCATTATACCTGGAAAACTATGTGGTTTGTAATTGCTATGTTTTATAGCTAACCTTTGAATGATATAAGGAGTGACACATGAGGAATGTACAAAAAAATATGTTAGCTAGATAAATGAGGAAGATAATTGACAATGTAAATGGGTAAAAATTGTAATGTTTACTTCATAGGTGTTAAGTTCTTTTGGTTTTAAATTTTCTTCTTACGATTTAGATGATCAAAATAATATTTTTCTAGATAGTTATTGCGGTTGATACATAAAATCGCAATGTATGGTAGTAACCTATTATTAAACCATATAAATGAAGTTAGTATTTAACATATGTTGTACCCACCTTCTCAATCTAGTCACATCCAAGTCACAAAACACTAACATCATAAGAAATAATTTGATCCTCACATCTAGATTTCTTGTAATACTCCTAAGAAAAATATTCGAAAGAGCATTTCTATAACTTAAGAGTCTTGTTTGAAGCATGGACTATGTGGTGAGACATTACCATATATGGGGTAAGAATAACTAAAACATCCTTGGCATCTTATTGGACCACCAAATTCATATGAAGTTAGAGCTAGGATTAAATTCATCATCATATGAACTCTTCGTGGGATTCAGATGACACAAATGGAGTTAGTGAACTATATTTACTATGCCTCAAACTCTTGTTAATGATTTCTTTAGTTCCTCAAAGATAATTTTATTACCTTGGATAGTAACAACATAACACCTTGGTCTTTTACGAAGGTATTATAGGATAAATATGTCTTCACACCTTAAACTGATATATAGTTGAGCATAGACACCTGAGTGGAATTGGAATTAAACCAAACCTTGGCTGATTACAAATTTAACTTGTGGGTGAAAATTGTAAATAACTCTCAGAAAATGAAATTTTGTTTAGATGATCTGGGCTCAAAAGAATTGGAAAAACTAATAACTTGGTCTTATAACCCCATGTGTGTAATTTCCCTTGGCACCATAGTGAGTGGCCAAAACAATGCATAGGTATTTGGTGTAATTCCTATGATGGATACCGTGGTGAGATTTAAATGACACAAGTGGAGTCTACATGTCAAAGTACCTATGCAATCAACTCTTGTTTTTGAACCCCATTTTTCCTTCTTAGATAAAAGTGTTCCCTTAGTGTGTAGTAGTGGTTTACCTCATGTTTCTCAAAGTTTTTTTTATTTACAGATATTATAAATCTCTTTTATTGTCTTAAAGTAGGGTGTAATGTCCACTCTTGAATGTTTTTGAAATTAATATATTGTGGGAACTCTCTTAAAGTTACTGTTTAAAGAAACTCTGATGCATTTTTACCAAGCAATTGAAATAGTTCCTTGGAAATTATTTGAACGGCATAAAATTTGTATTATATATCTTGTTTGTAATATGTATTTAACACATGAGTGTCTATGAGGAATGAAATGAGTTGTCTAATCTTACATTACACTCCTTGTAGTATTGAATCCGTTAGTGTAAATTATGTGTTATTTGATTTACAAATGTCCTAAAAACAATGCTAATAGTGGGACCAAAGTGAGACCAAATTACGATGTAAGTGAAAAGAGTATAATTTACCTGGATTTTGCCTCTTCACGTTTCCTTTTATGCTACATTATGGATATTATGTTTACTCATAGGATTGATAATAAATTACAATGATCTCTTTCAACTCAATAAATTTCTATGCTCTTCAATCTTGCATCGATGAAATGACCAATACTATTTTCCTCTCATACCTTCTAAACTCTAACATTCGAAAACTGCAACAAACACCATTGGACTATTTGACATTATTAATCACATGAATTTATAAGTGATAACCTTTTTGGAAGAGATCCTTTTGTTCCTAGTTAGGGTGAGATTCTTTGGGTATATTGTTATTGTTAGATACAGATTTAATTATTCAAGCCATGTAGATATCTTGTGGGAGATTTGACTCAGACATACATTATGGTAGTTACATTATCTTTTCAATATCATAATTATATTCTATGATGTTCACTTGATGTTTTAGGTACGCCTATTGACCGCCATTAAAGGACGCATAGTGAATGTGATGTGAATATTTTTAGATGTATTTTATTTGAAATTTGAAATTTCCATACAACCAACGTTTTATTTAGTTGATGTATTGAGAAGCTCCAAAACTCTTGTTCATTTTTCTTTCTTTCAAGATTATTTGAAGTTTGAATATGCTACTTGGCAATTTTATTTAGTTTCTGATATTTTTTGGTTTTATTTATTTCTGGAACTAGAAGCTTATGATTTTGAAGCCACTTGGCTAATTTTTTTCAAGAGTGTAATGTGGATTTTCTTGCTTGCTTGATGGGTTGGTTCTATTTTGTTGTATGGTATGGTATGTGTGTGTCATATCGAGGTATTCCCAAGGTGTCATGACTGCATGCATGGTGTTGCAGTAACATGCCCTTGGTATGATGCTTATTCCTCTGTGGTTGGGAGAATTTTATGATACTCAGTCCTACTATGGTTGGAGTGACACATATGATATTCAATCCTCCTATGGTTGGAGTGACACTTATGATACTCATTCCTCATATGGTTGGAGTGACACATATGATATTCAGTCCTCTTATGGTTGGAGTGATACTTATGGTACTCAGTCCTCCTATGGTTGGAGTGACAAATATGACATTAAGTATTTCTATGGTGGAGATACATATGATACTTAATCCTCTATGGTTGAGATAATTTTATGGTACTCAATCCTCCTACGATTAGAATGAAACTTCTTATATTTAGTCAGGTCCTATAGTGGAGATACATATGATACTTAGTCCTCTATGGTTGAGATACTTTTTTGGTACTCATATTTTTTTGGTGGAGTGGCCTCTATGACATGCATTATAGCTACCAGATTTTATAGTGATTTTTGTTGCTCCTTATTTCCTTGGATGATGTTTTCACCATATAAAAAGATATGTTATTCATTTCAAACTTCGGGGTTGAGCTTGAGAGTATGTACTCTTTCATATTTTGGATTACTTGAGAATATTATAATTTTGGAATGTGGGACTCACTGAAAAACATACATATGGGACACTTGATACTCTTGTTTGGATATTTTAGATTATTTAAGGAAAGTTTGAGATGATAGACTACATATTTCATTGATATATATTGATATACTTGGATTCACCAGGAATTTTACATAGTGATGATGTTACTTTAGGTCTTGGGGACCTCACTATAGGTGTGTCTTATCATACCCATTTTTCTTTTCTTATACAAACCTCTTGATATACCTCTTTGTATGGATTTTTTGTGGTGGGGACTGTGTTTCGGGTGTTATGCTATATTCCCCTCATAGGTGTGTGGTTTCCTCTTGGTGAGGATGGTGTTGTTAATGTCATCTATTTGTGTTATCATAGAATTGTATCTAGATAATTTTATTCCACATTGATGTGGTGAATGTTATGTGTATACACTTCCTGGTTGTGGAGTTGGTTTTAGGATAAAGTTCTTATTTGAGTTAATGTCAGGAAAATGTGAATTTGTCTATGTTATGGTTTTAAGTCTTAGAAAACCTCATATTGTATTGTATGGTTGAAAACCTTGTAGAAATCATAAAATTTACTTGTAAAATAATATAAGTAATGAGATAAAACTGGTAAAGAATGAAATGATTGTAGGACATCAATCCAACCCATTTGTGATTATGGTAAAAACATTATCAAATAGGGTTGAATATGACTATGAAATTTGGTTTAGATTTACTATGGTAGAGAGAGAAAAACCATTTTTCCCAGAAAATTAACTATTTGAGGAAATTATAGATTATGATGTTCCCTTATGATTGCATGTTAGCGACATGATCTTGGCTCTAAACGATATTATCATTGTTGACCCCTTTCTTCTATTTTATCCTTCCAACTAATCTTGGTGTTGTGTCACATAGAGGATAATGATCTTATAAGGGGAGGGAAATGTAATGCCCCTCTATTTATGTCCTTGATCCGTAATTAAAAGAAAGGATTGATAAAATAAAATAATTAAAACAAAAAGGATTCCTCTACCTTGGAAATATTCCTTGGATGCCTGTATGTGGAGGAGATGTTTCAATGTTTAAAATTTTATTTATAGCCACTTTTTATAGGAAATCTATCAGATTTTTTTCTCTTCCAATATTTTGTTAGAACATAGAGAGTGACACATTCTAAACTCATTTTCATACCTTTCATTTTCCTTGCATAATAATACAAGCACATTAATTGAGATCCAAAGGTGTAACCACGGTTCAACCAAAGTAAACGTTGTAAATTTAGTAGTAATTAGATAGTCGCAACAAAAGAGTTGACAAAATTCATTAATTCCTGACACCTTGAATGGATGCCACTAGTTAGATATTACTTCCCCACTTTTGATAAAATGTGTCAGTTGTGTCTTATTTCAAAATCATGGTAGCACTCGTCCCTAGTCTTGAGCATGTGTGTAGAGTGATGAAAGAATTAGACCAGGTCAGGGAGTCCATGAACTATATTAATAGTGTATAGATTGATGAAGTTGATGAAATGAAATTTATAGATAGCTTAGGTATGGAATCCTATCAAATGGGCAAGGCATCAGATAAAGATTTCAATACATTGAAAAAAAATCAATCGAAAAAATAGTTGGGGTACCGTATCAAGACATCCACACACTAGAATGCAATCTGTAGAGCTGGTTCTGAAGGAGAGCATTTTCTACTTGGCATGGTTCTGTTTGTTGTCTTTAGAATAATATTGAGGATTAAGAGGTACGTCATTTGAGCTTAGTTTCTAGCTGTATAAATTTTACTTCTTCTACTTCTTTCAACCGATGTTATCTACATTGTACCATTTGCAGCACCATTATTAGGGTAGATGACTACTACCAATTCATTTTTATTAATCTTTAGCCTTTATTTCAAGTAGTTGTTGTATGTAAATTAATACATTTAGAGTGTCATTTCCTACTATCCCACTTGTTTATCTATGAGATATGTCTCTTTCTATCCTCCTTTATGTGAAACCATCTGTTCTCTCAATCTCAATAGATCTCTGCCATGTGTCTTCTCATGGAGTGCCATGATTGCTTGTTTTATACAAAATGGTTGGTTGGTTGAATAAACTTAGGGAAAGGAAACAAACAACCATCAAAAAACATTACAAATCTGATTTTTTCCAGTTTCTCCCAGCCTCCACCAAAATAGGAGATTTAGACCAAGCAGCATGTGAACTATTTTTCTAAAATACTTGAAGAAATGTGGGTTCAATCTGGATGATGGGGTTGTAAATACCTTGGAAGGATTATATGAAAAATGAATAAGCATGAATAATCCCACAACCATTCTCTAGAATTCCTAAAGGTGATGTAGTCTCATCGATTTTAGGATGTGGGCTGTGTGTAAAAAAGTTATGGATTTTCCTTCCTCTTACATTGAAACTTCAAATTTTAACATACTTGTTTTGGGTGTTAAATGTGTAGAATAAAATAGAATGAAACTTAAATGAATGACACAAATATTATCCTTCTTGAAAACAAAAAAAATGACCTGAGACACCGCACGCATGGAGTGTGAAAGAAAATTGTTTTACTATCCTAGACCTTCAGTATGATTCCTATTAGTTCAGGACATCTTGGGGGCCATAAATATAACTAATAAAATAAATTCTATGCCTTGGAGATACGATTTTTGGTTTCCATTTTGTATTTTATTCACTTGAGGTGATGCTTCAATTTTTAAGTAAATACAATTAGTATTGGCTTACGGTTTTCATGACAATTTGGAAAAACTGAAAGTTACTCCTTCCTACCTTAATACCTCTATTAGGATAATTGTAACCAACCCTCAATTTAACAAAAAATGATTACAGAGGTTAGTTTTGCAAGTGTTTTTTGGGGCCCACTAGTAGTTATGCGACAAGAGTTTCTAACAGTTTCACGATAAACAAACTAGGAGTTGACTTGTTATCTTGATCCTTACTCATCATTAATGACTTATGTCAGATGTGATGAATTCTATGTATATTGGTAAGTATGAATCATTAAACTTTGTGTTTGAACTTAAAACTAACGTGTTTGGGGCCCAGTTATAAGAAATTTAACCATTGTGGAAAATGATGAGGGTCATCAATCCTCTTTATTAATAATGTCAATCTAGGGCTGGTGTCTGATGGTTGTATGCATTAAGAGAAAAACTATCTTTGGAAAACATATATGTTAAACAAAATCCAAACTTGCATAAAATAAATCACACTTGTAGAAATAATTACATATCTCAATGTGGGAGGTTGCATTTATAATTCATGCATCCAACCAACTCCTTATTTAAGGAAATACAATCTAATCCTATCTTTATTCCAATCCTAACAATGAAGATCTCCATCTCTACAAAATATGGAGAGAGATATATTATTGGAGTCAAAGTCTTATCTCGTTGTTTTAGGAAGATTTGCTGCCAAATCTTCTCCTTGCTTTTCAGTAACAAAAATCACAATAATTTTAGTATCTTACATTATTAGAAGGAGGTTTTCCTCAAAAGATGACTTTCACCAAATACCTGTCCTGGATTTTCCATTTTACTTTGTTGTTTTTTATTGTGTAACTTTTGATGCTTGTCTGATACATTTTTTCCTCAGACTAGCAATTCACTAAAAGTTAGGTTTATATTCATTGATAAAACTTGTAGCAGATCTGAATGAGGATTTTTTAAAACACATTTCTATGAACAAAAACCTCTCATATTTTTGATTTGACTTTTTCTGTTTCTTTTTATGGAACTTTTAGTGCTCGTCTAATACACTTTTTCCTCAGACTACAACTCACTAAAATTTAGATTTCTCTTCATTGGTAAAACCTGTAGAAAATATGAATGAGGTTTTTGTTAAACACATTTCTATGAACAAAAAAATCTCTCATATTTCCCATTGGATTCTTTGATTTTTCACAATTCCTCAAAAACTTTCATTCTTTTGATGTAGGTTCCGGAATTAACGTTACTTTATTGATGCAGGTTCCGGAGATAATTCCAATGGTTCTGGAGCTAAAGTTACTTTGTTGATGTAGGTTCTAGAGATAATTCCAATGGTTCCAAAACTAACTTTATATGTTTTGGAGCTAACTCCAATGGTTCCAGAGCTAACGTTGCAAGTTTCGGAGCTAACTTTGCAGGTTCCGGAGCTAACGTTACTTTGTTGATGCAGGTTCCGAAGCTAAATCCAAAGGTTCCGGAGCTAACATTACTTTGTTGATGTAGGTTTTGGAGCTAAATCCAATGGTTTCGGAGATAACTAAAATAACTATGACTTTTGCATGAGATATCAGATTGAGATGATTCTTCTTTTTGAAATTGCATAATTTTTTGAGAGGAATCTGAATGTGAAATCATATTTGAGTTTAGATGTAGTGTTCATGATCAGTTCCATTTTTCCCAATACTAGCATTATTTTTTCTTTATGAATTGCATACACAAGACTTTGCATCTTTTCCCAAATAATCAATAGGATTAGTCAACAAAATAGATTACAAAATATTTCTAAAGAATGAACAAGATATATATCCTATATTCTATCTTAAGAAAACTATAAGTCCCAAGATTACATTTAAATCCACTTTCAAAGATAACTTAGAAGGAAAAAGAATGGTAATTTATGGCCAATTTATGGCCTCATAAGACAACTTTAAGAAACTTGCAACTTCATCTAGACCAACCTTCTGAGGGACCCATTTGGTTTCAAATTACTTGTAGAACCTTTTTAAATATATTCTCATACTTTATAGAGTAAGAAGTATTCAATTTCTTACATGAACGGTTTTTTAAAATTATAATGTTTTCTCTATCTTCTCTTCTCTCTCTTTGGAAATAAGTATGAAATTTTGATTGGTTTTGAATATGTATATGAATTTAAAAATAAATGAACATGGATAAGTGATGTATGTTGTTATGATATGGAAAATATAAAAGAAAATGAATTTTAAACTCCTTTTTTATCTCTTCCTTTATTTCTAGAATTGAAAAAGAAAAGGTACAAAGGAATGTGAAATTTTGACTCTGTGATGCAATGACCTCCTCTCTCTCTCTCTCTCTTTATTTTCCTTTTTTTATAATTACTTGAACTCATGAATATGTTATTTCATGCTTTAGTATAAAGGATTTCCTTACTATTCGTAAGACTGACGCAACATTGGTTGTAAGTACTCGAGACAAGCTGGATTAAGAGTGTGATATGTTGAAATAAGTGAGATGACATTAAAATTTTGTACTTTGAGATATATTACAAATGCTAGATATAATTGAATTAAAAATAAATGCATTATTAAAATTAGTGTGTCAAAAAAATTTGTTCCTCTAAGATTCTTATGTTTTAAGCATTACCTAGAAAACTGTTTGGTTTGTAGTTGCTTTGTTTTATAGCTAACCTTTGAATGCTAGTAGGAGTTATACATGAGGAATTTAGGACAAACTAGGTTAGCTAGATAAAATAGGAAGATAATAGACAATGTTAATGGGTAAAACATGTAATGTTTACTTCATAGGTGTTAACTATTTTGGTTTTAAATGTTCTTCTTATGGTTTAGATGATCGAAGAAATATTTTTCTGGATAGTTATTATGGTTCATACATAAACTAAAAATGTATGGTAGTAACTTGCTATTATTAAACCATATAAATGAAGTTAGTATTTAACCTTTGTTGTACCCACCCTCTCAATCTAGTCACATCCAAGTTAGAAAACACTGTCATTATAGGAAATAATTTGATCCTCACGTTTATATTTCTTGTAGTACTCCTAAGAAAAGTCTTTGAAAGACCGTTTCAATAACTTAAAAGTCCTTTTTTGAAGCACGAACTATGCGGTGATACCTTACCATATATGGGGTAAGTAGAACTAAAAAATCCTTGTTATCCTCATAGGTAACCAAATTATTATTAATTTTGATCTAGGATTAACTTCATCATCGCATGAACTCTTCGTGGGATCCAAATGACAAAAACAAAGTTAGTGAACTAGATTTACTATGCATTAAACTCTTGTTAATGATTTATTTAGTTCCTCAAATATAAGTGTGTTACCTTGGCTAGTAACAACATAACACCCTGGTCTTTTACAAAGGATGTATAGGATAAATATGTCTTCATACCTTAAACTGATATACAATTGGATGTAGGTCCTTGAGTGCAATTGGAATCAAACCAAACCTTGGTTGATTAAAAATTTAACTTGTGGGTGGAAATTGTAAATAACTCGTAGCAAACAAAATTATATTTAGAAGATGTTGACTAAAGAGAAGTGGAGAAATTGAAAACTTGGTCTCATAGCCCCATTTGTGTAATTTCCCTTGGCACCATAGTGAGTTTCTAAAACCATGCAAAGGTATTTGGTGTTATTCCTAGGATTGATCTCATGGTATGATTTAAATGACACAAGTGGATTCTATGTGTCAAATTACCTACGCAATATAGTCTTGTTTTTTAATCCCTTTTTTCCTTATTAGATCAAAGTATTCCCTTAGTGTTTAATAGCAATTTACCTCGTGTTTCTCAAAAATTTTGTGAGTTTAATACATTAAACTCTCTTTTATTTTCTTGTAGTAGGGTGTAGTGTCCACCATAGAATGCTCTTTAAGTTAATAGATTATGGGGCCTCTCTTAAGGTTATTGTTTATATAAACTCTGATGCATTTTTACCCAATGATTGAAATAGTTCCTTAAAAGGTATTTAAAATGCATGAAAGTTTTATTAGATGTATCGCTTGTAATAATCATTTAATACTTGAGTGTATAATAGAAATGAAATAAGTTGTATCATATTAGGTTACACTTCTTGTAGTATTGAATCCATTAGTGTAAATTATGTGTTATTTGATTTTCAATTGTTCTAAAAATAATGCTAATAATGGGACCGAAGTGAGACCAAAGGACATTGTAAGTGGAAAGAGTATAAGAGTAAATGATATTATTGTTTAGGAATAACATCATACTTGAAGTCCTTAAAACTTAATTAGGTATTATCCTGTTGTTACAAATGAATATGAATTGCCTTAGTGAGATACATATTTTGAGAAAATGTGAAGTCCTATATATAATATAAATAAATTTTAGAATGTGAAAATGTGAAATCAACTGAAACCAACTAGTGTACTATATCAACTATAACATGAATATAAAGTAACATAGTGGAGGGAAGTTATTATAAAGAGGTAACTAGAATCTAAATCTCCTTTAAATATTAGCCTCTCTTTCCCTTGACTTCATGTTATTTTATCCTCATGTAATGAGGGTAGAATTTAAACCAAAAAACACATTTGAGAACCTTTACATAAAAATGAGCATCATGAGTTTTGTATGCATTAAATATGTAGAAAATAATATTTCTTGTTATGAGTTGAATCAGAACCAAAATTAAAAATATACAGGTTGGTAATGGGAATTTATCTTCACATGATAAATGCTCTTGGAATTTTAAACATAACTAGGATATAACCATGGTAATGACGCATTGTGGAATTGCTAATTATTGGGTCTCTTTTGTGGTTGGATCATTTCTAGTAATTGATCATTAGGGAAAGTGTGGTATTGACTTGCACCTGGTATTATCATGTTGTCTATGTGGGTCCATGATTATGTAAGTGTCTTATGTGTTGTTGAATTTTTCTATTTGAGCCCATGTGGTGTTGTGTTATGAGCAATGACAGACAAAAAAATTATTCTACAAATTTTACTATTGTACTTTGTTGTTGAAATTGTGGGCACTACAATTTGTCAAACTTGGGATAATAAAAATGACATGGGAAAGGTACCTGCAATATAGCCCTATGAAAGGGATATGGGCATAAATCCTCAAATTGATTCTTTTTGATACAACCTATATGGCCTTCTTGTAAATATATAAGGGTAGTCTTCATGGATGACCACTCTTGATTGAAAATTTTGTCCTATGTGGGTGGAATTGGCCTATACAAGTGGTTAAGTGTAGTTGTTTTACCACCTTTATTGTCTGTATACAAGTCCTCATAAGTGTCTTTACACATCTCATTACGAGGAGTGTTGGTATATATTTTGTGGTATGAATCTTTAGGTTTATCGTATTTTGGAGCCTTTGGTTTTTCCTTATTTACATGCGAAGTCAAACTAGCCAATTGGCAAGTGAGATCTTGTTCCTATTGTTCTAAAGTTACCTCTTGAGTAGGTATTTATTTATGAATTTCACAAGGAGAAGGTTATTCATAATGAGCATGCTCTTCATGGTTCTCACAATGAATTCTAAAAACGGGGGATGCAATATCATCCATCATTTTGTAAAGGTATCTCCCCATCATTCCGTTGACCATAAGTAGAGGCATGACCTGGGTTTACCGTGTTGTTAATATTACAAAGAGGAAGTTTTTATTCCTCTTCCCCATGAACCATACTAGTAATAAGATAAGGATCAATTATAGATGGTAACTTGGCTCCTAACTCTATGACACACATAAGAACTTCATGTCTATTTTGGTACGAATAATTATCAATTTGGGCATGATTAAACTCAAAGTCCACTCAAGTAGAGTTCTCTTCACCACCACTATGATCAATCATGATATTTTCTTCAAAAAGTGGGTTTACCATGTCATTTTCAAAGGGACCTACTCCTAATTTTTTATGCCCCATTCTTGTGGTAGGAGGCATAACGCAAAAGATTTCATGAAGGTTGACTAAAATGGACCCTAGGTAAATTTATGCAGCATAATTATGTCAAGTTGTCAAAAATAATGTCCAATAACAAATTTTCACAAATCTAAAGGATCAATATGAACCAATGAAACCAAAGAATAAATAATGACACCTTGAAACAATAATATCTAATAAGAAGTATCTAGGACAAGATATTTACGTATAAGACTAAAATCCAATCAAAAAAATAATATACTCCTTACATTTTCCAAGATAGGTATAGTGAAAATAGTGACAACACAATATCACCACTTAGGTCAAGTTTAAAATAAATAAGACCTAAATACTAAGAAATTGTTGATGTGATCTCCCTACAAGATATACTGAAAAATAGTTTTAAACACAAACAAACTCCAAGTATTTGAAAATGGAAATTATAAATGTGAGTAGCGTAATAACACTATTTAGACACTTTAATCAAGCTTTGCAATGAAAGCAAGATTTTAGTATAAAAATGATGTTATCACGATGTGAATAACGTAACACTAACACTCTAAATTACTCAAGGCAATGTTAGGATCACAACTAAACCTAATTATATCAAGAAATTGTTATGTATGTGAGTAGGATAACAATACAAATTAGAGACTTAGATTGAGTTTCACAAATGGAAACGAAACATAGGTATCAAAATTTTATGGCCATAATCTGGGAAGCGTAACAACTCAAAGGAATTCAATGATAAGATAAATTAACTATAAAGATAATGAGTCTCAATATGGGTGTGATAAAAAGGTCCTACTAGAACATGAAAATGTACAATTCACACTTTTAACACTTACATTCCTATCATGACATGATCATGCAAGTAGACTAAAAAAGTGGTGGACATAATTATTTGTAGCGGTATCCGCGCATTTTGTTTTCCTTTTGTCCTAAATGGGAAACAATAAAATAAAGGATTAGACCAAGTGGTGATGAAAAATACGAAGTGTAACTTCAACAGAGTTTCACCTTATCTGAGGAGAAGTGAAAAATTAGGACAAAGTAACCTGTCGTAAGTTTCGTGATGAAATAAAACGTGGTTTCAACTTTTATGGACTCTCCCCTTGTTCAAATAACAAGGTTTTGAATCCAAAACAGTTTTCACATTATGAGAGATCTATAAAACACAATGGATAAAGTCAAATTGGCTCCAAGCCAAAAGCTTCCTATTGGTTTACTCTCTAGGTGTCATAAAATATCTCTACAAGCACGGTTTTCCAAGGAAGTCGTACTGACTAAACCTTGGAGTATCTCATCCTTTTTTACCCCTTTAATACAATGAGTAATAAATTACGTTCATTTGTATCTCACTAGGGTTGCATGAAGATAATTTTTACTTTAATCTCTCTAGGCGTACTAATATATTGGGTAGAGGAGCACTTTCCAATTTTCTCCACAAGGTTCCTGTACGATAGAAAATCAACACGTGACCTTCTTCGCACCCGACCTCTCGAGGTCGTGCTGAGACAGCCAGTGTAGAATGGAAGTGAATGTGAATGTGGTGGTATCGAACAAGCTAATTGGGAAATCTTATGTCTTCAACACGCAATATCGAGATCTGCGTGTCTCAGGAAAAGAATGTTCTCCTAGCCTGAAGTTATGTGATGGACCAATCATACATGATAGCTTCTCGAAGACTCCAATCAATGTCGAGCTCTACCGAGATTCTATTCATTGGTTTTTGAACATGTGGAAAGTGACCTGTAGGTGCCTCGTATGGATTTGCAGACAAGTTCATGGAAGTTAAAGTGAGAGGCGTGATGGAGTTGCATGAACTATGGGAAATTTTATGGCCTAGTCCAGAAAGTCTTAGCCTAATCGGCTGCTATGTTCAACATGGAAAATTGTGCAATAATGTCTGGTGGAAGTGGTGAGGATATAAATACTAGTGTATGCAAACCAGTGTCAATATCCAATTGATTAGAAGGTTCGTTGGGTTGTGGGACATGAGGATCAAAACCAAATACTCGTGGAGGATGTGGCCCTTGTATGGTCATGTGCATAATCAAACCTTATTGCCATTAGAAGTCTAATAATACTAGGCTTTATTTGTAGTGATTTGTAGTGTTTTTAGTTGTTCTATTTTCTTAGCAAAATTTGTAGGTGTGCGTAAAAATTTTAAACGTAAAATTATATCAATGTCAGTTATCAATTCCAACCCATTAGGTTGTGGAACAAGGGGATCGCAACTGTAAGTTTTTTCCTATTGTGGACCATTGATGGTTATGTAGTTTGAATTGGGATAATTGTTGTAATGTAAGCTAACTATCCAAGGAAATCTAATCTATGTTTTTGGTGTTTTCACAATATATTAGAAAAAAGCAACAAAAGCAAGCTAACCTAGTGAAAGTAAATGTTTTTGTTCTTTTTTGTTTTTAAGAAATGTGTCTAATTTAATAAACAAGTTAAATACAGATGATTAGCCAGATGTAGCTAATTACTTGTGTGATATGTGAATTTAAATCTAAAACAACTAATCTAATTTAATCAAAATACTTCAAACCCTACCTCAGAGGTGAACAAAAAATCATAACCCCAAAAGAGATATTGTTCTCCAAAAATTCCTTGGTAATGTTAAAGAGCAAGTTTTCTAATGATCTGATCTACTTGTAATTACGTAATTAATTTAAACAGATAATTTTTCTACTCTATTTGATATGTAGTTGAAACCAATGATTAAAATTGATAATTTGATGAACGAAGAGAACAAACACACAATTCCAACCTAGATAGGCAAGAGCTTTGGAAAATCTAGTTGTATTTGTATCCTTCCCCTTAGTTTGTTCCTTTCTTTCTTTGTATTTTCATATGATTCCAAGGAATTGGGAATGCAAGAACATCAGTAGAAGAATACACTTGAACAATGGTAGCTTGAAGGCAGTCTAGTTACAATGCAAGTAGAAGAGAGATAGCACAAGAGATCTAAGCTTGGCTATGCAATTCCTAACAGGATTGTGCCAGCAATATAATGCAAGATACACAAAAATTCTAAGGCCATTTTCTTGAGCACAAGCATGAAATATATAAGAACTGGGGCTAGGATGTGCCTTCATGCACAAGGCAAGAACAAGTAGTTCCAACTAGTTAAATCTATTTAAAAATAGAAGAGGGAAGGAGAACCAAACAATCAAAACTATTTTTAGAAAATTTGGCTCACGGATGCATCTTAAAAGTGAAGTTAAGTGAAGCGTTGCATGTTAAAAACACGCATGACGGAATCTGGAAAAAGTGGGAACAAGAATGCCGCCCTACCTAGGTGGAAGTTTCAGAACCACTTCCTAGGTAGGACGATAGTCCTGGTACTAAAGGCCAAAACATGCACAGAAAGAAGCGGGGAGATGGAAAAAAGCGTGGAAAGGCTAAGTAAATATGTCTAGGCTACAAATATACACTGCGAATAGGTTTTGGAGCTCGAAAACCTTCTTGAAAGGACTTGAATCATCATTGGGGATTTTGGTAACCATTTTCCAACAATGTATCACATGCAATTTTGGGTGCGTACATATTGCCCCCTCAGAGAAGCGTCTTAGCCATGAAAAGGTGTAAAATGTAGGATCCAAGTATGGCGTTCCCAAAATGGGGAGTTAGAAGCTATACCTAACATGCTCGTGTGTCAAAATCTCGTCATCCAAACTCCTGCTACCTGCAAGAGAAAAGGAAGACTCAAGTGCAGATAGATAAAATATCACAAAAATAAACACTAAATTAAAACAAAAAGAGGACTTATCATTTGTGCGGGGATACAGAAATATACCTGCACTAGCGCTCCAACCCTATGAACACATACTCAAAACAAAGTCAAGACATCATATATATATATATATATATATATATATATATATATATATATATAAACAACTCATTTTTTTGATTCATTTGCACATATTTGATTTAGTGAATTTGGAGGTTTGGACCCTCGGCGACCATTTCTGATGAGAGTATAACCAAAACGACTGTTGCAAGATCATGATCATGCCTCCACGAGCGGGAGATCAACCAACAAAGTCTAAGGTTATTTTTCTTTCACTTTTGCCTTTTCATACCTAAAATGTAAAATTTTTGAAAAAATTTCCTAGGGGGACTATCGTTTTTTTTAAAATTGTCTTAAATGAGTCTTTAGGGGGGCTCCCATAGGGCAATCTTTTATTTTGTCTAAAATGGTCATTTTTTGTACATTTTTGAGCATTTTTTAGGGTTAAGAGCATATTTTGAAAATAGGCTCAGGACTGCCCCCCAAAGCAGGGCGGTGGTCACGGGACCGCCATCCTATCAAGGTGGCGGTCTTGGAACCACCACCCTACACTAGGTGGTGGTTCTGAACAGAATGACCAAAATGTGCATTAACTTGATTTTTTTTGGATTTTTGATGTTTTTTCATTTTTTTGGTGAGCTTATATTTTGATATATGTTACTAACTTTCTCTTTTTCCAATGTTTTGGTGAATGCAGAAGGAGGAGTACATATGCTAGAGTTAGGAGAGGGAGTGTGATTGGCTCCTTGGGATTTTGGATCAGCTGACCTAGGGTGAGATGGACATTTTGTAAAGGGAGGATCTTTAGTGGATTTCCCAGGTGCCTCATGTTACCCCTGCTAGTCACATATTGTGTGACTTATTTTCCTAATTATTTTCCTACTGGGAAGCAGACTGGAATACTTTTTAGTTGCTAGGTGCCAAGGGTGAGTGGACCATCACCCTGGAGGATGTATACTGCATTCTTGGACTCCCGAGACTTGGGAGAAGACGGACTCTGGAGATAGTAGGATCCAGGGCTACGATGACTCAGTGGGCCACCTACATGGGAGATGTTGGTGTCTCATTTGGTTTGAAGAAGGGAATCAAGGTCCAGTCTATCGATACTACTCCTATTTGTATCATCTAGAGAGCCATCATGGGCATCTTGTCCTCCCGATTGATCAAGGACAAGGGGGGTGACACCCTTCTATATTACTGGGCTCCTATTATTACACAGATTAAGGGGCATGATTACACATATGCCTAGGGAGTATACATTCTTGGGACTACCTATCATGACTTGTATAGGGTAGTCACTGAGCCACCCCACTATTCTTATGAGCTTGGTCTATGAGCGCATCATCCCTTACGGAATGGGAATACTAGTATTAGATCCAGGAGTTGTCCAAGGTAGTGAGGTGGATAACTATGTTAATTCTTAGGATGCCATACTAGCCAGTGGCTTCCTTAACCATGACAGACATGGTTGCCATACCCTACCAGGATATGGTAGGGTTATGGGGACAAGAGGTGACCACAGTGGTAGCTTGCTCTACCATAAGTCAGTTAGTTGATAGGACATGGAGAGTTGAGACTCATCCATTTGATCAAGTTTCTCTGCAGTTTGGCCTCCCATATGTTGACATGTTTCCCCCAGTGGTACCATTCTACAGGACCATTTAGGAGGATCGGAAGGGCCCTAGAGGAGATCCCGGCTGAATAGTGGTTACCCCAGGTGTGCCCATTGTAGTTAGGTGTGTGGTCTATGCTCAATGGGTAGCTGATAATACCTTGAGTGCCATGTGCTTGATAGTGGTGAGGCATGCAAATTCCATGAACGGAGAAGTCCAAGTAAAGGGAGGATAGAGGCGGTTGGCATATAAACTACCAATTCTGAGGAGCACACATGTGTCGAGACTCCATGTGAGGAGTAACCCACCCAGGAGATAATAGAATGAGTGCCCCCCCTTATGGGATTTGCATCCCTAATCCAAATGCAATAAATTATAATATGGGATGTAAACCCATTCACATATGCTATGTGGTTTGGCTTATAGATAGCCTTAGGATAAATCACTATAGTGTTATTTTAGGACCCCATTTGGGTATAAATAGGGAAACCCCTTACAATGATCCTTAAGGAAGGAGTAACACCACAAGATCCCAAGATGGGAATCCACTTTAAGCTTAACACCTGGGATTTGAGAGATTTAGCATTAGGATAATACTTAACTCATACCCCCCTTGTGAACTGATATTAAAATCCTTAAAATTATTTATAGGTAACACCTATTGTTTATGTAGGCCTGACTTATTTTTAGGCAATAGTAGACTGAAATATTTGTGATTGGGAGTATTTATTTAACTACCCAATAGGCCCATGTGAGCCACATGTCAATATTTCACATCAACCCATATGCCTAGAGTATTGACTGATATTGCAAGGTAGGATAGCATTACCTAGCGTCTAGGACATGTTTCGATCCTCAAGTTATGAAGGACGTTGCGCATCAGAAAGAGTGTGAGAAAAAATTCAACTGATCATCATATAGTTCTTCAAAGGACTCGATCATCTAACTAAGCATAGTGGAAATTCCATTATGAATTATATTGTAAGAAATAACATTATACTTACAAATTCCTTTACTAGTCGGATGGTTCAAAACAAACCCAGAGACGTAGGCCATTGCCGAACTCAGCATCCATGCATATCCATGTGTAATTATTCATTATGATTCCATTACATACAAATTTTAATCCATTGATTACTTTAAAAAGCCCTGAGAATAATCCTTCAATTCCCTATATAACTATCCTAGATTTTTTCCCTGATGTGTCAAGTAGCATAAAAACTTGATCATTTTCTCAGATGATGATTTGGATTTTTATATGGTGCAACCTTCGTATCCTCAACCTTATCAACCTTTTCTTCAACATTATTTTTCTCTTCGACCTTGTTTGTTATTTTTGTTTTCCCTTGAGTAGATGAATTATTTTTTATTTTTCATCATGTTCTTCATCCTCTCCTTCTGATTTATCCTTATTCCCTTCTTCACCATCTTCAAATTCATCTTCATGATCCAATTTTACATTACTTTTTTCCTTGTTAAGTGTGATATCTTGCAATGTAATTTTCTCTCTTGTACCATAATTTCATGAATTTCTTATGCACATTAATATTAATTGTTCCCAATGTCTCTAACCAAGGATATCCAAGAAAAATATCCATGCCATCCATATCTAAAGCATAAAAATCTGAATGTAAAACATATTTATTCATAGAAAGCTTTAAATCTTCAAAAACATGAATCTTCTTACCATCCATTTGAGATTCCTTGATATGCTTTACTTGAACATGTAGATGTTGAGCTACATCCTGTCGACACTAAAATTTTCCTCCAAAATTTCCATTTCATTAATATATGTATTAGGAATAGGATGTTGTTAAGTGTAATTAGTAGTAGCGTCCGATAGAAGATAACGGCGCCGTTAGTACGGTGCCGCCAATAATGTGGAGTACGGTAACAGTCAAAGTACAATAGGAATGTTGTAAAAAGTAAATATTTGTCGTAAGTGGTCCGGTAATGTTAAAATGTCAAAGTTTGGGTAATTAGAGAAGTAGGGTCTACATGATTAGGAATTAGAAATATTATATTGGTAATAAGGACAAGGAGTGAGGTCATAAATATTTTTTGTATTTTATTTGTAAAAATTCTAAAAATGTGGAACCCATGTAAAATGATAAGGTTTATCTTATCTTAACAGATAAGCTTACATGTACAGATAAGAGTTAAGGTATGGAATATGATTCATCAGAGTGGATTTCTTATCCTATCTTAGAGATAGGATGGATAAGCCTGGAAGTTCTATAAATAGAGAGGCCACCCCCCTCATTTAGCATAGAAAGAAGTAGTGAGAAATATTGTAGGAAGTGTGCGAAGGAAGCCATCAGTTAAAGGTGTGTTGAAGAAGCCATCGAGAGGTGTAATTGTAAAGTTTCTCCCATAGTCTTGTTGAAGAATCTCATGGGTGAGATTGTAACAGTTTCATGTTAATATTATAATTTATTTTGATATTTCAGATTTTTCGTCATTCTGTCTTATCATAGTCAATGGTATTCTTGTGTTATGTTGTTGTTTTGTTTCCAGATTACGTCCACCAAACTAAAGGCTGTGCATTAGTAAATAATCATAGCACGAGGAGTTCCCGGTGAAGAATTATCATAGTGCCGGATTGCTGATGACAATCCATATTGATGAAGTTATATTTTTTGCTATGTTTTATGAAAAAATTTACCTTTTTCCTTTGAATGTGCACCCTTCAAACTGAAATATTGAAGCTTCCTTCCTTGGAGATGCATTATTTGAACTTGTATCTCGATTTGTTGTCTCTCCTTCTAAATCATGTGTAGCAGCTTCAACCTCAACATTTTCTTCTTCTTATTCTTCTTCTTCTTCATCTTCATCTTCTTCTTATATTTCGTCTTCATCATTATTATCATTAAATTCTTCTACTTCCTCTTGTGTTTCTTCGTTTGTTTCCCATCTGTCCATGAAAACTTGTTCCAGTTCCTCCAAAGACCAATTAGACTTTTCCTTTTCTAACTCAGAAAACCAAATTTGTGTGGGGCCACTACTCCAAAACTTGAATAACCAAATATCTGATGGTTTAGAAAATTTATCCCTAATTTTTTCCCCCATTCTCTAGCATCAATCCTGTCATCTCCAAAAAAAGTTACCATCCCCATGATCCACAAAACTAGGGTTTTAGGAATAGACCCTTATGATCAAAACTTATTCTAACCCTTTCAGCTAAAGGTCGGAAAAAAAATCAGAAATAATAGAACACAAACCCCAATTTAATTTTTGAGAGGTTTCCGAAAATGTAAAAAATCCAGAAAAAATCCTACAATTGCGGCTTGTGGAGCAAATTTAGGAGAAACACTTAAAATGCAATAAATTCCACAAAACACCTCAAAAAATTCACAAAATTTGACTGTATCTTTCTGAAACTATTTCAGAACTGTGGTAAAAAAATTGAGAAAAAAATCATATCCAATTTCAAAATATATATGAATCTCTAAAATGAGGGTTTGGACCCAATTTTTGCCGAAATCGACACTCTAATACAACTCGATAAGAACTTTGCATATAATAAATCAATAAATTTTAGAAGATAACACAACACAAGATATATGGGTGGGCTAAGATTCCCAAATAATCAACATATGTAGAATAATACCCTTAAGGTAGGGCAACACCATATAATGCTCCTTAAGGAAGGAGTAACTCCACAATATCCCAAGATGGGAATCCACTTCGAGGGGAATACCTCCAATATACCTATACCAAGTATAATAATCAACTCATACCCCCCTCATAATGATACTCACATCCTTTAAATAAGATGTGTAACACCTAGTCCCAATGTAGGCTGACTCATTACCCAATATAACTAATTCCTATGTGAACCCATATAACTAAGGGGATGTGTGCCACATGTTGGAATCTCCATCAACCCATATTCATTATAATATCATATCCCAAGGTACATAGAAATAAGGATTTCGGTGTTGGGGTTGGTGACATAGCCCATATGGAGAAGGAGGAGAGTGACCCTGAGTGGCATAACACTCAAGATATGTTGAGAGTAGTACGCGAGGAGGTGAGCGCGGAGAGAGAGACCTTGGTCTCAGAGGAGACACTTCCTCAAGGTGTGGAGGGAGATGACAAGTATGTGATAGGACAACATTTATCCTATGGCTTTGGGGAGGGCCCACAGCCACCAACAACATCAGCAGCAACAACCACTGACCCTACCTAGATTCTTAGAGATCTGAGTATGTTTAATACTCTTCTCGTAACCTTGTTAGTTGGAAATGTTAGTTTGGTACTTTCTTTTTATTTGTGTTATGTTGTTTTCTAACTCATTGTTTCTTCCTATGTTATTTCTTGCAGCGACTACATAGGAGTGGTGAGAGCTCATTCGATAGGTGTGCGTGGACATCCTACTGATCCCCTCGGGGAAGACCCGAGCCGAGTTGACTACTGACTCAGACCAGCCATTAGCAACCGGTAGACACACTGAAATGTTTTCTCCTGTTTGGAGGATAGCGGAGGTGGTGACCTCCCTTTATACCCAGGTAGCTGGATATGAGACTGTCAATTGTTTGATGAGGCAGAGCCATTCCCACAGTGAGACCACAGTTGGTGGCCGCCACCATGAGCATTCACACCAGTCCGTTCATTCCTAGCATCGTCCCAGCCATAGTAGGAGCCCTGGATGTGGTTGTGCGCCATCCGAGAGATCCCATAGGGATTGACAAGATATTGGGTTGTTTATTGCTTTATTTCCATTTTGTCGGGCACTATATGAATTTTTTGTATATCTCGAGCTCATTGTGAGTGTTTTGACCACACCTATTGTGTGATGACATTGTATACAAACTTGACTCACCATGATATATCCAAACGCTTATTTTTGGTTCGGTAATCCATTGTATCTGAGTTGACTTTCTTTTGGCTTATCTCTCATGTGTACTCTAGATGTTTAGAATTTCCATTTTTCTATGCTTTTCAAAATGCATGCAGTGGGTGTGAATGATGACAGAATGATTTCTTTTTGTATTTTATAATGTCGATATATGATAATGCAAACATAATGTGATGTTGAACTTTAGTTTCTTTAAGCAATCTTTGGTATTTCATGTTTCCTTATAAAATCATAGTGATATAATGATATGATAAGTAAATGTACTTTCCTCATTCCTAACTCCACGTAGCTAGTAAGATGCAAGCGCTCAACACCAAGAGCCAGAAAGGGTGCAAGTTATGGATATTTATTGAATGGTAATGATGAGGGAAAGATAATGATTTGACAGAACTAAATTGAGACACTACAACCTCACCCTACTCAAGGTACTTCATAGTTTAGAATGTGATTTGCTTTCCAGTTTATCTAGATTTAGATCCGTAGATGGCCACTTGGTTGAAAAAATCTGGTTTTGAAGTTTTGAACTCTTTTGGAATTTTGGACATCTAATTCACTCTGTTTTTGACTTATGATTTCACATTATTTGAATGGATTATTTATAACTTTTAATTTTATCAATGATACCCCCTACACCTTGCCCCATGCTACTAGTAGGAAGTATGGGCTCATCACCATTGACAAGGCATAGGAGAGTAAGGGAATTTCTCTCCTTTCTAGACCCTACATCACCAGTAAGAGATGTAGGCTCAACACCGAAGGTTGGTAGGGAAAATAAATGTGTAAAATAAAAAATTTCTTTTGATTTGCATTTGACTTACTTATTCAAGCAAAGTGTTTAGAATGTTCTTATTTCCAAAGAGATACATACGGGATAGATGCAACACCATGAAGCTTCTAGAAAATACTATGGGTAAAGACACCTAACCTAGAAAGAGACCAAGAGTAGAACCAAGTGTGCAGGCCTTGGTATGGTTACGGTTAAACCTTGTCTTATCATATTTGGACTAATGACATGATTCAGAAACATTTGATGAGACCATGAAAATTTGAAGAGATATGATTTGAATGTTTTGCTGTTGCTTTTAGAATTTTTTAGGAATTGCTATAAGAATAAGTCCCTTGATCACATATTTTATAGAATGAATTGGTAGATGAAAATGTAGTGCAAATGTAGTAATGTACATATGAAAATGTTGATGAATCATGTGTAGTATCTCTTTAGGTGTAGAGAGTTACAGATTCACTAAACTCTTCACCCTTTAGTGTACACATGTAAAATGCCTTGTTTTTGTAGTCTTCTATTACTCAATATGGACCCAACCACTTGGGTCTGAATTTCCTTCCTTTATTAGTATTTTTGTCTATCTGGCTATCAAGTCTTAAGACCAAATATCCTTCATATATTTCATGCTCGTAGACCTTCTTATTGTATTTTCGAGCCATCTGGTTAGCGTAAATGTTATGCCATTGTTCAGTGTTGAGTCTAGCCTCATCAAGACTTTCTAACTGAGAGATTCATTCTTCCCGATAGCCTTCTTCTCCCAGGATTTATTGTAGTGAAATATGGAGACTAGGTATTTCGACTTCGAGCGGTAAAACTGCTTCCACACCAAACACCAAAGAAAAGGGGGTTGCCCCTGTTGGTTTTCTAATTGATGTCTGATAGGCCCACAAGGCTGGAATAAGCTTTAAGTGCCACTCTTATTTGTTACCCCTAATGGTCTTAAGGAGGATGGACTTTAATGTATTATTTATAGCCTCAGTCTATCCATTAGCTTGAGGATAATAGAGAGAAGCCGTGTGGTGACTTATTTTGAACTTTACACACAATTCACATACTTCGTCATTTTTGAAAGACATGTCATTATCTGAGATAATGACCTGTGGAACTCCGTACCTACAAATGATCTAGTTCGAGAACAACTTAGCGATTACAGACCCAGGTATGGTGGTAAGAGGCATGGCTTCCACCAACTTAGTGAAGTAATATGTGGCCGTGATTATGAAGTTATGGCCATTTGTTGATGAGGGAGAGAACTTCCCTATCAGATCCAGGCCCCATGTGGAGAAGGGCCATGGGGTTGCAATTGGTTGCAAGGCTTGTGTTGGTATGTAGATCTCGTGGGAGGACTCTTGACATTTATGGCATTTGCACATGAACCTGTCTGTGTCATGCTCTAGAGTGGGCCAGAAATAGCCCATCCAATGTATCTTCCAAGAAGTGGCATGGCCACCGAAGTGATCTCCACATACTCCTCTATGTGATTCATAAATAATGTTTTCATATTCTTTTGTGTCAACGCATCTTAACAACATCCCATCAAAAGCTCTACGATAGAGCACTTGTTCCAAAATAACGTACTTAGCGGAAATGAAACATAACCACCTTCTTTGTTGTGATGTTTCCCCTTCTGGGTACATATGGTCCACTATAACATTAATGATGTCAGTATACCATGGACATGTAGAAATGGGGGGCCTAGTTTCCATGAAGTATACACACTCATCGGGGATGTTTAGATCCACCAGATCGCCTCCATCCAAAGGGTTATTGGCCAACTAGTCCACAATGATTTGTCATTTGACATATTTTTGATTAATGAATGTTAACTCAAATTCACCCATCAGAGTTATGAAGCACCCAAATTTCTTAGATAAGAATCCTTGTGTGAATAACATCCGCAAGTGATCTAATTTAACAATAACCCTTGTTTCTTGATTCAGCATATAATGTCTTAAACACTTTGTCGCAAAGACTATAGTAAGACATTCCTTCTTGACTTATGTGTAACATGTCTCATAATCAAGAAATTTTAAACTAATGAAATAGACTACACATTCTTGTTTATCATCATTTTCTTGAGCCAACATGCAGGCTAGCAAAATGTCCATAGCTCGTGAATATAGTATTAAGGGGTGATCTGACCTAGGTGGCATGAGCATGGGAGGGGACAATAAGAATCATTTAACCGACTTGAATGCCTCGTTACATTCTTCCGTCCACTCAATGCAGCAATCCTTTTTCAACAAATTATTGATTGGGTGAACAACAAAGGTCAAATCAGGGATAAACGTTCGAATTGCACTACGTTTCCCAAGAAAGGATATGATGCTAGACTTGTTTGATGGTGGAATCATTTCTAGTACAGCCTAGATTTTGGCTGGGTCAACATCAATCCCTCCTGAAGATATGATGTATCCCAAAATCTTGCTGCCTATTACACCGAATACACATTTTTCTAGATTCAACATGATGCCATATTCGATTAAGTGAGAAAGGATGATACGAAACACCTCTAGGTGATTGCAGCATTTTCTGGCCTTTGCCAGAATATCATCCACATAGGATTTTGCAATGTTATGAATAAGATCATAGAATATATATGTCATTTATCATTGGTATGTGGCACCAGTGGTCTTAAGTCTGAATGGCATGACAACATAACAATAGGTTCCCCAAGTAGTTATTAATGTAGTTTTTTCCTGATCCTCTTCAGAGATTCTAATTTGATTATACCCAGAAAACCCATCCATGAGAAACAATAATTCGAACCCAACTATTATGTCAAAAATAACGTCGATGGATGGTAATGAGAAATCATCTTTGGGACAAGCCTTACTGATATCCCAAAATTCTATACAAATGTGAATATTTCTATTCTTCTTGAGAACGGGGACTATGTTAGACACCCATTGTGAGTAGTCAACCCTGATGATGAATCTGACCTACATGAGCTTCATTAATTCTTCCTTTACCATGAGCGCCACCTTTGGCTTCATGGGCCTTGACTTCTGTTTAATTGGTTTAGCATCCGGCTTGGTGATGAGGTTATGGACTGCAATGTGTGGTGTAATTACCATCATTTTTTTAGCTAAACACAATGGATATTTTATGCTCCTTGAGGACTTGGGTATGTATCTCTACCTCCTCTGGAGTTAGGGAGGATCCCATCTTCAAAAATTTTGGTTCCTCCTCTGTCCCAATATTTATATCGATCATTCTCTCGATTAAGGAGGCATTACCTTCCTCGAACTCAGGCGGAGCTAGAGGTAACTCTAAATCCCCTTGTTCCCCTACCTCATAAATATCAAGATCCTTTCCCGGGGAAGACTCCACCATGGGGTTTCCGAAATAGGAAGAAAAATGTGGAATTAGAGAGAGATCAACCTCATGATGCGCAATATGTAATTCTGCAAAAGCATTTAGGTATCTTAGAGTTTCTTCATTACTATCAACATGATCTGAGACAATAGGCTCATTCTAAGCTTCTATGTATTTCAACATTGGGGTAATTAGTATTTTACGAACCAAGGGTTCAGCACAAACTAAGACCGTGAAGTTTTTATCTTCCAACTCACCACTTGGAGTAAAGTGGGAGGCATAAATTTTTGTAGATTCTGCAAGAAGGTTTTGTTTTCATGGGATTGCTTCAATTGATATGAAGTCAAACCCCTTCATTAGGTTTAACATTGCTATCTTTTACAGTTGTATATTTTCAGCTCTAGTCTTGTATACCTCAGATACTTTATTTACAACTAGTTGTGAATCACCTAGTACCCTGATTGAGCACCCATTCTTTTGGCCACAATGAGACCAAGGAGAAGAGCCTCATATTTAGTGCCATTATTTGTGAATTCGAATTTAATTTGAAGGAAAAAGGTAGAATCCTTCAGTTAGGAGAGGTAAGAATCACATCTACCTCGGCACCAAAATGACACTTGGTTCCATCAAAATGGAGAGTCCAATAGTTACTCAGAAAGATGGATATTGGATCATTCTTTGAATCTTCCTCATTTACCTCAGTTACTTCAACCATACAGACTTCATATGCTAGAAGAGAACTGAGTCCTAGGGTATGTCCCATACCCATAGAATCAAATGAAATGAGAATAGGTAAATCCTTTTCCAATAGTTTGATAATCTTTGTTGTAGTTCCTAACGATACTGTCACTACGATGATAGTTTCATCTTTGACCTTTGGCATGCCTTTAATCAGTCATGTGACCTCTAACTCTATTGTAGGGACCAAATTTTCTTGTGGTGCTAAACTTGTGGGTTTGTTTAACTGATTCGTAGGAAGCTCAAATTTAGAATGGACCCATGGCCTTTTCTTTAAGTTATCCAAATGTATGTCGAAGGGTTTTGGATCACCTTGTGCCATAAAGACCTTCCCTAAATGCAGGAACCTAACATCCTGAAACAACATGGAGTGAATTACCTTCATGCGATGAATCCAAGGATGGCCAAGGATCATATTATATTTGGTTTCCTGATCTATAATATAAAACTCAGTTAGCATCGTCTTTGGCCCAAGGGTGACCGGAAATACTATAGTGTCGATCGACGTTGTGTTGAGGATGTTATAGCCTCTTAGATTGCTTCTTGTTGAGGAGTAATTTGTTTCTCCATAACCTAAATTTTTAAGGAAAGAGAAGGGGACTATGTTAACCACTATCCCATCATCAATCATTGCATTATTTACATAGTTATTGTAAATCCAAATTTTTAGAAAAAAAGTTGGATCACCTCTATGAGCTATTTCAGCATCCGTGGGCATCTTGCTGATGTCAAATATGAATCCAAAATCTCTTTCAGGATGCCAATGGAAGATGGAAATCAAAGTATCCAAATGGTTTATTTATTCTTTTGGAGAAAGGGTAACGTTAATCAAATGACCAAGACCTAGTGCCTCTAGTAAAGTGGCTCTGTGAGCAGGAGAATTCTTTAACAGATCCAAGAATGAAATGTAAGAGAAGGTCTTAGTTAAGTCACTGATCAATTCATAAGCTCCTACTGGCTTGCTTAGCATATCACGAATGTCATCTAATACAGTCGAGTAGATCAGGATTGGTTACAAAGAATATTCCTTGGTTCTTCTGGTAGTGTTAATCTAAGGTTCAACATCTAACTCCACCAATCCCACAATTTTTTTTTGTTGGCATCCATCCAAAGGAGGTGCCACTTGTGGGTTTGATGAAGTTGAGGCTTCAAGATCATGGTTCCTATTATGATACCCTTGTTTGAACCATTGGAATCTATTCTACCGTATTTTGGGCACGTAGGGAGAGGATCGTTAAAGATTATGAATGGTGTGTTCTGTGGGGATATCAGTCCCATGTAAGTGTTCTGAGTTGGTGCAGTTAGGTTTGCTAAAAACATATCAACAAATAATTGTCTTTGATCTTCTATAAATTGTTGTAAAAACTTATTAGTAATCCCGACATGTTCTTTTGCATCATGCCCACGAACCCTATGGAAGCCACAATATAGATCAGGATCATAATCTTGAGGCCTTTGGTTTGTACCTTTTTGTGGTCCAAAATTACAGATTATTGTTTGAATTGTTGATTGTTATAATTAAAATTTTGAACCCTTGCCCTTGGTTTTGGAATTGGTTTGGATACCCACCTGGGTATTGACTTGGGCCTGGGGTATGCATTTGTCTTTGTTGTTAAGGTGAGGTTGTTTTTGTTTTTGTTGTTGTTGTTGAGGACAGATTAAAATCCATAGGATTTACCGAGGGTGATAAGTTATTGTTTCTCTTATTATTGCCATTGTTGTTGTTGTTGTTTGTAGTGCTTGTATTGGGAGTTGCATTAACAACGTTAGGTTTCTTGGGTTGGTTAGTCACACCGTCAGTTCATAACTCCATGATTCTTATTAAGGATTTTTGGTCCTTGATTGTTGTTCGTGTTGTTAGAGTAACTGGGGTTATTTTGATTAGGAATGACTAACTTTCCATTTGCTTTGTAAGTCTTACGACCACTCTCAATGGCTTCTTGGTCAATTCAGAGAGCACCCTCTAGCACCTCTTCGTAGCTCCTTAGCAGGAAATTTTTAACCTCTTCCTTTGTTTCCCTATTGAGGGAGTGGAGGAATAAATACAAAGTTTTGTCTAGTTCATGTTTGGAGCACTTGCAGAGGAGTAAAGAACCTGTCACCACCTTTGAATGAATTAGGTTACAAACTCGTTGTGCTCTTATTTAATGTGAAGGAATTCTCTGATTCCTTTCCTTAAAAGTTTGTTCATATCAAAAGCCTTGATAAATTCTGACACAAGTTATTTGAATGAGTGTATTGAGGCCTATTGTATCCTATAGTACCAATCGAGAGTGCAATGCCTTCTAGCATCTTAGGGAAAATCTTCTGCAACAACTACATCCCATGGGAGAAGCTCTCGAATGGTCGTTGCGTAAGCTTTGATATGAGCATTAGGATCACCCTCCCCTTTGAATTTCTGGAAGATTGGGAAAGGGTCTTGGGAGACATGACTATCAAGATGGAAAATTCTAGAGGCTCCTTTAGATATTCAGAATAAGTTCCCATTGCATATGTTTCAACCATTAAAGATCCTTATTGGGGAGGCGGAGGTTGCATCGGTTGTCGAAATGGAACAACATAAACAATTGTTTGGGCATATGACATCCCATGCAGAAGACCATAAGGACCCATGTAAGTGTACATATCCCCTTGTGGTGATTTAGAGTACATGTATATGTAGGGGGGTTGACCACTTTGATATGGAGCTGAAGGCACGAAGCCAGGGAACATTGCATTTCTGGCTAGTATGGTATTTGAGAACACACTTCTGGCTGGTGCCTATTGTAGATATCCATATGTGGCATGTGTGGGGCATACCCAAGGTGCATCGTCCCAGTTAGTAAATCCCCAGGGTTTGGGCTGCCCATATAAATTGGAGCATTCTACACAGTAGGTCCTTTGTCCATAACCCTGTGGATAATGATAAGTTCTTGCGTTTCCTCTGCATATGAACTTTGAGAATTTTGGGCAAGCTCTAACTCCTTGAATTTGTCTACTAATGCTAAGATGAATATCCCCCATTGATGGGGTGGTGTTTTGTTTAGGTGCTTGTTGTTGAACTTTTGGAGGTTGTTGAGGAGTGTGGTATCCTACTATGAATTGTTCACTATGTTATCACCCCTCATTGGTAATGTTTTCCTTTATTAGAGGGGCAATGTTATTATTTTGAAGTAGGACATCACTGTGTCCTTGCAACCTATCAAAATCCTTAGTTCATATTCTTGGAAATTTTGTTCACTCCTAGCATACCGTGATAAGTACTCCTCATCTAGATGCGAGAGCTAGTCCGATTGCATGCTAATGGGTTGTCGAAACAACACCCGAGGAGATGAATTTCCTCTCTAGTGAAAGTCATGTTGTTAGAAATTGATTGTTCATGTGGTGATATGTCTATGTAATTTGGTCAAGCTCCTCGATATATACAGAAGAACCAACATTGACTCCCTGAAGAAGAGGATTTTAGCATTTGAACAATTATCTGCCCATGTTGAGAGTGAAGGTGACTATTGTTTTCCACCTATTTGATAATTGTATATGTTATAACTCAGAAGGGGTTGACTGTATTCATTTAATCCCTACATATTCGGGGGGTATAAGAATACTCGTTGAATAAAGGGAAATGGAAAGTGAATGGAAAAGTGGAAACATTTAGAGACTAGCTCTTCACGTTGGGTTCACCAATTTTGTACAATATAAAATCAACACGTGACCTTCTTCACACCTAACCTCTTGAGGTCGTGCCAAGACAGCCGATGTAGAATGGAAGTGGATAGTGAATGTGGTGGTGGTGAAAAGCTAATTGGAAATCTTATGTCTTCAACATGTAATATCAGGATCTGCAAGTCTAAGGAAAAGAATGCTATCCTAACCTAAAGTGGTGTGATGGATCGATCAAATATGATATTTCTCTAAGACTCTAATCAATGTTGAGTTCTATCGAGATTCTATTTGTTGGTTTTTGAACACGTGGAAAGTGACCTGCAGGTGCCTCATATGGATTTCCTGACAAGGTCATGGAAGTGAAAACAAGAGGCGTGATGGAGCCGTAGGTACTATGGGTGATTTTTTGGCCTAGTCTAGAAAGTCTTAGCCTGATCAGTTTCTATGTTCAACATGGAAAATTATGTAATAATGTCTAGTGGAAGTGGTGAGGATCTAAATACCAATGTACGCAAACCAGTGTCAATATCCAATTGGTTAGTAGACCCATTGGGTTGTGGGACCTGAGGATCACAACCCAATAATTATGGAGGTTATGGCCCCTGTATGAGTCATGCGCGTAATCAAACCCTATTGCTAGGATAAGTCCAATAATCGTAGGCTTGATTAAAAGCGATGTTTATTGTCTTTAGTTGATTCTATTTTCTCAGCAAAACTTGCAGGTGTGTGTAAAACTATTAAACACAATACTTGTATCAATTTTGGTTATCAATTTTGGCTCATTAGGTTGTGGGACTAGGGGATCACAACCGTAAGTTTTTTCTTATTACAGACCATTGATGGTCATGTAGATTGAACTGAAATAATTATTGTACACATGCAAGCTAACTATCAAAGGAAATATAATATATGTTTTTGGTGTTTTCACAATATACTGTAACAAAGAAAACGAAAGGAAACTAATCTAGTGAAAGTATATGTTTTTGCTCTTTTTTATTTTTGATAGCAATGCATCTAATCTAATAAACAAACTAAATACAAATGATTAGCCAGATGTAGCTAATTACTTATGTGGATTTGTGGATTTATATCTAAAACAATTAATCTAATGTAATCAAAAACATTTCAAACCCTACCAAAGAGGTGAAGAAAAAATTATAACCCTAGAAGAGCTATTGCTCCTCCACAACTTCCCCGGCAATGTCAAAGAGAAAAATTTCTAATGATCTGATCAATTTGTAATTACCTAATTAATTGAAATGAAGGATAATTAGTCTACTCTATTTGATATGTAATTAAAATTAATGATTTGTAATTGATAATTTGATAAATAAAGAAGAGAAGAACATACAACTCCAACTCTGGATTAGAAAGATCTTTAGAAAATCTTTTTGTATCTGTATCTTTCCCCTTAGTTCATTCCTTTCTTTCTTCAAGTGTTCATATGATTCCAAGGAATTAGGAATGTAATAACAAAAACAGAAGAAGATTCAATTGAGAAATGGAAGCTTGAAGGAAGTCTGGTTGTAATGCAGGTAGAAGAGAGATAATACAAGAGATTTGAGCTTGGCTATGCAATTCCTAACAATATTATGGCAGCAATACGATGCAAGATACACAAAAATTCTCAGGCAATTTACTTGAACACAAACATGGAATATATCGGAATTGGGGTTGGGAGGTTCCTCTCATGCACAAGGCAAGAAAAAATAGTTATAAATAGTAAAATATATTTAAAAATAGAAGAAGGGAAGGAGAACCAAATAAATCAAAACTATTTTTAGACAATTTGGCTCACGGATGCATCCTAAAAGTGAAGTTAATTGAAGCTGTCGCATGTTAGAAACATGCATGACATAATCTAGAAAAAGTGGGTAGGACCACTACCCTGTGTAGGGTGGTGGTTCATAGGACCTTCACTCCTTGCTTGGGTGATGGTTTCTGAACCGCTTCCCAAGCAGGGCCGCGGTCCTGAGCACTAAAGGCCAAAACATGCACAGAAAGAGGCGGGGAGCGTAGGAAAAAGTGTGGAAAGGCTAAGTCAGGATGTCTAGGCTACATATATACACTGCGAATGGGTTTTAGAGCTGAAACAACTTCTTGAAAGGACTTGAATCATCATTGGGGATTTTGGTAACTGTTTTCTGACAATGTAACACATGTAATTTTGGGTACATACGGTTCCCTTTTGTGTGGACTACTTTAGGGTTTCTAGGAGCATCCTTATGGTTTATGACAGCTTATGCTAAGGCACTTCAATCAATTCAAAGTAGAAGACCCATAGATCTTAACCAAAACCTGCAAGTATAGTGTGTTGAATAAAGTGGTGTGTTTTTTATCTTTTGGATTAAGCAATCTGGTTTAGACCACCATTGGCAACTTGTAACACAAGTGTAGTTAGAGATTTTTTAGATTATCCTTTCTTTGGCAATCGTTAGGCCCTACACACAAATAGTTAGTAGTTTCAAAAAGATCTAAAATATCATAGGAAGAGGATTAAATGTTGTTTTTGTTTTTCAATATTGTCTAAGGAAGCAGGAGAAGAGCATACGCAATAAGAAACCCAACTAGATAATAAAGAAAAACTTGTAAATCAAATAACCACCATAATACATTGTACAAATTTCATTCCCAATTAATCCAAGTGCTTTTTAATGAATGAAAACTAAAGTTGCTTTTGATTTTCAAGGTCACACAATGGTGGAAGATAAGATCATACAAAAAAAAATTCCCAATTGTTTATAAAAAAATCTTTTGAAATAAAAGAATCATACAAATGCTTTATGAAAATTCCTTCCCTTGAGTACAAAAATGAAAAATGAAATTTCCCACTTACTCTAACGTTAGGAAAAGAAGGTTTAAAGTTGTTTTTGATTCTCAATATCACACTATGGTGCAAGAGAAGATAATACATAGGCTTTATCCAAAACTAATACAAATCATGGAAACAAAATCATTCATTACAACTTAAGTAAATTTTTTAGAAAACTTGATCTAAATCAGAAAACTTGCAGTAACAAAAGCTAAAAATCCTGTAAAATGACAGAAGCACAAAAAACCAAAAGCTAAAACCTTGAAATTAGTGCTAAATTTGTGATGAATGATTTGGAAATTTGAATTTCAAGTATTTTAAGAAGATGATTTCACAAAATATGATGCTCATCTTACTTAATTTTTATTGCATTGATGATTTTTGTAAAGATTGTGTACATAGAGAACATCATCATGATCTTTTTCCCCAAAAATTACATTATGAGGTTTGTATCACCTTGAGTTATTGCATAGTGACCTTATGTCCTTACTCAATTTTTTAGAGGCCAAGTATGTCCTCATATACGTTGATGACATCTCATGTCGGTAGTAGATGTAATTTATATAATACAAAGGTGAAGTGTTTGAACTCTTCAAGGACTTCAAGGCATTTTTCGGTAAGCAATCCACACTTCTTATCAAGAAGCTACACATAGATTTTAGGGGATTATGTTAGTAATTCCTTTCATGAAGTTTTTATAGATCATATTATTTAAGATCACTAAAATTTTCCCTACCCTCTGTGACAAAATGGAATTGTTAAGAGGAAAAATATTACCTTGAGAGAGATCGCCAATAACACGATCTAGTCTAATAATATGGAAATTGCATTTTAGGATGAGATAGTCTATAGTGAGCTATGTTCAAAACCACATTCCTCATAAGAAAGTGTATAACATGACACCAGACGAGGCTTGGTCTCGTACCAATCCTGATGTTTCTACGTGAGGAGTTATTTGTAGAGATACTTCAGCATTTATTCTTGATGAAAATGCAAATCCAATGAGAAGAATAGTCAACAACTCACTTATGTTAGATATTATGAGGGTGTGAAGGATTTTTTTTTTTTAACTCTATCACTCACAATTTTTTCTAATGGGATGTCCAATTTGATGAGCATTTCACTAGAATTTATAATTTAGCTATGTATTATCCTTCACTTACTCTTTATTCTTCACGTCTTGATGATTCCACTCTTCTTGATGATGACTTCAATGTTGTTGTTCCTTCTCCATGACCTCCACCTTCTGGTGCATAATTTATGCCTCATTGGATTTTAACTACTTTAAAGGAGGTTTATTCTTCTGTAAAGGATCCTTATGAAACATGTCAAAATATTTCACAAACATATAGGGTTTCTCTTTTGTCTCATGGCATTTCAGAGAATATACCAAAAAATTAGATGCAGAACATACACCAGAGTGGGACATAGCCATGATTGAGGAGTATTTTTCTTCGAGGAATAATCACACTTGGGATTTTTTTTCTCTTTCTAAAGGAACAAATTTGGTCCATTGGAAGTGGGTTTTGAGGGCCGAATATATATCATGTAGTTGTATTATTCAGTATAAAACCCATCTTATAGCAAAGGGTTTTTCGTAGGTTTAAACAATTTACTATTATAATAGTTTTTCCCCTTTTCCCATATTGCCATGATGGATTATATTCACCTTGTGTTTTAATTAGATGCACAAAAGAGATGATTAATGCATCAAGTGGGTGTGAAGACTAATTTATTTATAATGAATTTTATGAGGAGATCTACATGGATTATCTACATGTTTTTATAGAGGATTATTCAATTATTTACAAGCTTCATCATTCACATTATGGTCTTGAACAAGCTCCCTAAGATTGAAAAGAGAAGATGTACAATTTCTTTCTTTCATATCATTTCATTCATTTCCATTCTAACCCTACAATATATATTTAAAAACATGGGAATAAATTTAATACTTCCTCTAAATAGATGATTTGATCCTCACATGAATTTCTTCTTCCACCCACAATCTAGGAAGTAAAACATGGATTGATGGAGCAATATAATATGATAAGACTTGGGGCTTCTACATTAATTTATTGGACTACAAATCAGTATTTTTAACGACATGATCACCATTTTCTAGAAGTATGACTAAGAACCACTTCTTCATTTTGTTGGATCATAATCATTGTGAATTCTGATCCAACAATATAGAATACTAAAGTATAATCAAATTCTTATTAGATAGAGAATATCATGCACAACCCAACCCATTTTCCTAGCATTGTAGTTTGCAATAGTTCAAGAATCTAATTTTTAGTCCTATCATAAGAAGCAATAGCTGGCTTATAAAAATTACTTAATATTATCATGGTTAAAGTTGATAATGTACTATGACTAGCATTTCAGGTATGACAATTTATTTAAATATAAAATTCTTATCATAATTCTCTTAGGAATTACAACCACTCTAAGCTAACCATAAGCATAAAGCACAAGAGAGAAACAAACACTAGTAATAAGAGGATCACAATGCTTTCCATTCACTATTAATTTGCCTTCACTAATTCAAGTCAAGGTTCGTATGCCTCTATAAAAATAATTGGATTAACATTATGCAAAATATGAATTACAAGTTCTTTTTGGGAGAGATTTTATAACTAATGTGTGTGCCCAAAGTAATGAACATATAATAGGCCACAAGGAAAAAAAACTATTTCAGACTACTAGCTCCTTTACATACATTTTAAGTACGCAAACAATTTTCCAAACATTTAAATTAATTGGAAATTATATCAAACAATTAACATACATTCTAAGTATTTTCCTATATTTTAAAAACGTTCTATTGCAGGAGAAAAAAATCCAATAATTTGCATCCATTCTAAACATATTGGAAATTTTCTAAGCATTCCATATGTATAATTACATGTATTATTTATGGCTATTCTTTATGTTTTTTGTTTTCTTACAATATTATGGTCTGTGTTAGGCTTAAAAAATAACAATTTAGCATATACTATTGAAAAAACTAGTAAGCAATTTGTGTATCAACTATTTATTGTTTGTTTAGCATGTCTATATGTTTTATGTCTGTGAAAGTTTCTTTTTCAGTAGTGGTTCTATATTGCATATAAGAATTTTCAAAACAATATTAGCTTATATATTTCTAAGTGTTTTTAAGTTATCTAGTATTTAGTTTTATTATTATGTGGTATCATGCAATGGAAGACATCCATCTCTTCTACACCAAGAAAAATTTTCTCAATAGACAATTTCTTCTGGGTAATTTTTTAATAAAAAATGTAAAAAAAACTCTAGTCAAGGTCTTGTCCGAGAAAAAATATTTATGAATTAAAAATTATTAAATATTTCATAAATTTCTCTAAGAAGCAGTCGCCCCAACAAAAATTCAAGGGTGAAACTATCAACATTTTGTTTTATTTCGCCAATAATTTCAGCATAATAATAAACATGAAAATGTTGTCAAAATGATTTTGTAATAAAATCACAATTCTTAATTTATTAAATATATGTACAAGTTTATTTTATGATTATATTTTCATTTCTTCTACTATGTTTCAATTCAAACAACAAAATTACAATTGAGATTTTTAACAAATGGAGATCTACTTATTATTTCAAAAAAATAAGATAACAACCCATAAATATCATCAAAGCCTTATAGAAAATTAACCATCATGAGAGAATAAATGTATGTAAGAACAAAATCAAGCTCTCCCTATCAATGCCTCCATCTCTTCCTGTGTCATTCTTTCATCCCTTCCCAAGGTGTTTTCTTCCAATGACATTGTTTCCCTTCGATTTAATCTTTGTTTTATAAATTGTTAATATTTTTAAGTCATTTGTCTCTTCTAGCTATATGTCCCTCTTTAAAGAAACTTTTCCTCCATTTAATTTTAAATTTCAACAATATTTATTTACTATTGGAACTTCCCATCATATTAATAAGAATATACGAGAGTTACAAATGCAAAGGTGACTAAAAAACTTAGGTTCCCACAAAAAATCCACGTAGGCACCACAAAATGTCCAAAGGGCAAATAGAGTGTGCCACAAGGGAAAATAAGTGAGTTACATCAAATCAAAGAGCATAAAGCACATGCTGCCACCCCGGGAGGAGGAGGAGGATCATCTTGAGGAAGGATGCAAGATCCACTTCATGGCTCATCCAAAGGAGGATCAAGTTTCCATCCATCCTGATCTGGAATTTGCGTGTGCAAAGGCACCACAATTCCCAACCAAGGGCTGGAGAGCCTGTAAACATCTTATCTCCAGGAAGAGGAGAGGCCCAACGTGGAGATTCTACCACGGGGAGAGGTGAAATGATGGTTATGAGATCAGATTTTATGATGCAGTCCTTGTGGAGGTGGCTCGTGAGGCATAGATGGCCAAGGCAACTACATCAAAGGGTTGGGAGGGACTTGAATCATTGTGTAATGAACACTCCCATAGTGTGTGAGATATTTATACAAATGAATAAATTCAAGGGAAACCTTTTTGACTTAAGCTTGAATCTATAAGTGTACAATAGACAAAATAGACACTTTATCATTAGTGGAGAATAAAGTAATAGTTTGATCATTCTAGAGTATCATAATATTACGAGATTTCCAAATATGAAAGAGAATACAAGCTCTAAACAAAATGCATAGAGTCTCAATATAATTAGGCCAAGGAGTGAAATATCTAAACAAAGAAAAATGCCAAGGAAAGAATTCAATGTGGTAGGGTTGAAATAACGTATGAATCCATGACCAAACGACTTGTGCTCAGGAACAAGACTAAAACAAATGCTTAAAAGAATAAGGTTGAGAGTAAAAAGGGCATTTCAGATTGGGAACGTCAATGTGACTAAGACGCTTTCCAAAAAGAAGGCCCTAATAGATAAGGAACCAAAGATATTGGTTAACTTTAGGCTCAGAAAAGGGGTTCCAAGAATGGGAAATTTGATGAAGCCAATTAGAATGGGAATATTGTAAGGCCTAGTGGGAACTGAGATTGGAAATGGGAGGTGAGATGGAGCTCAATCATGATTTAACCGCCAATCATGCCACCATGCATCCATAGGCTTATGTCTCAGTTTATAAAGCACCACATTTGACGTAACCTCTTGAATTTTGAGGATAGATAGAAGGTCCGAATTTGCAAGATTAAACTTAGTCTTGAGCTCGCACCAGGAAATATAGTTTCTTTAGGAAACCAAATCATAAATGGTGTGAATCCCCTTGTAAGATAAATGGAGAGATTTAACGTCCATAGTTTCCACGAATGGAATACTATCTTTCGTGATAATGGGAGACCACCAGAATGGAAAGAAAGCCCAGTTCGAAATCCATCGCCAATCCAACGCAAAACAGGTTTCACTATTTCAAAGGCCATCTATTTTTTTTAGTGATGAACGTGTCAGTAATCTTTACTAGAGTCTCGTTGGTAAGTAAGGTATGTAACCCTATATTATTCCAACATTTTTTACCATAAGGTGCACCTGAAGCAATGCAATGTTGAAGCAGAATTCTCTAGGCTTAAACACTTGAGTGACATTTTACAACCCATTTAGAATGTAAAGCCACACTTTATCTATAGACATCAATAATACTTATGCCACCTTGATCACGGGGTAAATAAAAAACTTCCAAGGAAACCCGCCAAAAGCCACCTAAACCAGAACTTTTACACCAAAGGTAATCCTAGAGCAAGTTGGAAAGCTTGGCAAAGGAATCCTAGGATGGGCACAAACAAGTATAATCATAAACATGAGTGGCTGCAAGAATCTTGGTACACATATGAAATTTACTAACCAATGAAAAGGGATTTGGAAGACCACTGAGAGACTTTTTTTTTAACTCAGTCAATCAAATACTACCATAAAATAGCAGAATCACTATCAAATGTAAGATTTATGCCTAAAACTTTTAATTGTTCTTTGTGCCCAATCTACTTCTAGGGGTAAGCCTTCAAATAGCTAGGCACATGCCAACAAATTTTCTCATATCGTAATGTTTTAGCCGTCTTAATGTTGGAACCTAAAGGAATAATAAAGTTGTCAAGGCATTCAAAAACTACAACCAAATTCTGTTAAGATTCAACAAGGGTAAGAAAGGAGTCATCAATAAAGTGCCCATTTAATGAGCTAAGTCGAATGATCCAAAAAACAAAATCCCTTAATGAGTCCTTGATCACCACGTTGAGCAATAAGTTATCCAAGCACATCAGGGACTAAGAAAAAATAACATGTGCAAGAGGGTACCCATGTATAATAGAACAGAAAAGGCCAATTTAGGAGAATTGATGCCCATTGATAGTGAGACAAGTAGAAGCATTGGAAATTTTTTTGGAAAGCCAAGGTAAAAACTTCAATAAATCCTAAGGCTTTGAGCATTTAAAAGAAAAAATGCCATTCAATACAATCATAATCCTATTCAAAGTAAATTTTAAGAAATACGGGCCATTGCAGAGAGAACCAAACCATTCCATTCCTTCTTAGAATGTTATAATATTATCAAGAATGTATCATTCTTTGACATATCCCTTCTATTCAAGTCAAACAATATTGGGTAAGATGTCAACAACGTCAAAATATAGGGCCTTTGCAAGAATTTTGTAAGAAATACTCAATAATGTGATAGGCCTCCAACTAGAAATCATCTTTTGATCGCTAGCTTTATGAATGAAATTATTGTTTCCTTGATTTATGAAAATCCCAAAAGAATTGGATTGGAGAGCTTCATTATAAAAATGAAGCAAGTTTGGACCAACAAACTACCAAGTGACTTTGTCTAATTCACAAGGAAAGTCATCCAATCTCAAATATTTACCGTTAACAAGGCACAATAAAGCTGCATAAATCTCATCTAAAGAAAGAGGAACATTGCATCAAGCCTGGTCATTAGGAGAAAACTTGACTAGAACCACATCAATGCATTGCTGCAAAGCGGAAGCTGGCTCATTAGTAGCCACTTGAGCTTGGAAGACAAACTAATAGTGTTCCACAGAGGTGTTAGTGATCTCAAGAAAATATGTGAGTCATTTTTGAGAAAATTGATTGGATTTGATTTTTTAATGAACATGTTTGGCCCACAGTTATTTGAAAAAGAGTTTATAAGCTTTGTCTCCCACCTTGAGCTAATGCGTCCTTCATCGGATCTATGTGCCACGAGATGAATCAAATTCTATGACCTTGATATTTTTCTGAATACCAAAAACCTATAACTGAAAAGGGGTTTCGAAAGGATTGGATTCAAGGAGAAAAAACATCATTTTGAACTATTTTTGCAAAGTTGGGTATTCCAATTTACACACTGGAGCAACATTCTTTCCAAATTGGTGAAGGAAATAGGTGGTGCATTGAATCACCACTTCTCACCACTTATTTTGGCTGGTAGAAAAGGTGAATTTCAAACTTTAGCAATAAGTGGGACCACCTCATGCGACTCTTCAAGGAGACTTTAAGAAGGAATTGATTTGATGGTAATTTGAATGGTGCCCCTCTCCAAATAATCTTAAAAGAGAACGTACAATGATCTGACAAAAGTAAATCTAACCACACCATGACAAGGGAGAGGTCTTGCGTGTAAAATTAAAAAATAGGTTCCTGAGAGAGTAGTACATGATAAAGTCTTTTAAAATCCCTATTACATCCTTGTTGAAGATTGGTCTATGTATACCAAACTTGAGACTTAAATTCATGCCACCATCTAAGCAAAATATCGAAAAGCCCCCAACAAATTTTATAGAAATACAAAGCTACACGCTCACCAATACACCAATACATTGGCAAGGAACAAAGTTTTTCAGTAGGGTGTTATATCATATTAAAGTCACTGCACATAAGTCAATAAGCTAAAGGTCAGTTATCACCTAACCATTTCCATAATGTCATTCTTTCAGAGCCATCGTGAGGAGAATAAATATATAAAATACACAAAGAAATATTGTTAATTTCCATAATCACCCACATTGCCCAATTTGAAGGATCATGGCCCGAGAGGTCATTAAGGCTGAGAATTTTGGGGAATTAGAAATAAAAGTGCCACATTTTCCATCAATGTGTTGAGCATGAAAATGTGAAAAATTAGGAGCAATAAATGTTAAGAGTATTCTTAAGCAAAAAAAATAGAAATATTAATTTCTTGGAAAAAAATAATATCAAAGAAGCTAAACCATTGGAAGGTCAATTGAATAGAATATTTACGAGAGGGTTCTTTAAGACCCATGACATTCCAAGATATGAAATTCATGAAAAAACAGACATCGAAAATTCACCTTACCCATCTGGTATGCCATCCTCGGAGTAAAGAATTTCAAAGTTATTAAAAAGTGAGATGTGATATGAATTAGAAATATCAACATGAATGGAGAAAGGTTTGATCCCATTATCTCCTCGCACACCATGGGACACATCCTAAGGTGGAATGCGAGAGTGACATAGAGGTAGACATGTTGAAGCTAAGTTCCTAGAGTTATCCGATCGAAGAGGTGCAATCTGACTCCGTGCGGGCTTGGAAGGAATGCAAACCAACGAGGGGGGTGGAGATGACCCCAAATTATCCTTAAAAAGAAGAGGGGAAAAAGAAAGAGTAGGAGACTCCATAGGAGTGGATTACACACCTGCTTCCTTCATATTCCTGACTACAGTTTAACCATCATCCAATTGATCACCTTTAGGGTTAGGAACTAAGGGTTGCATCACCACTAGATTAGAGTGAGCTAGAAGAGTATATTCAAAAATGTGATGATATATGGCTTGAAAAAAAAATCATGTATTGGGGAGGTTGAAATAAACTTCCTTTTGAGAGATACTCAGGGACCCAACTTGAATATCTATATGGTCCCACCGATCTTAAGCGAGGTCAATTTTGACACAAACATGTTTTTTGGGACAAACGTAGAAAAAGTGCACTTTCTCATGGCATAATAACCTACCAATGCGTAATATCTTTGGAAGGAATGATTAGAGATTAATGGGGAGTCCAAGAAGCTCGATCCAAACTGGTATTTTCAACAAAGCCTAACTGGTGGGGCTAAAGTTAGGAGTCCAATGAGACATCACTAAAAGGGTATTTCCTAAATACCAAAAAGCCACCTTAAGAAGGATGGCTTGGACCTGTGATGGTTCATGAAATGAAAAGAGATAAAATCCCTTGGTCAGGTTAGGGATACCTGAAACTAAGATATCATCAGACTCCCAATGGTTCTTTTTCAAGTTTTATAGGCAAGATTCTGAGGTGACACAACTACAAAAATACGCAATAAGGCAATTATTACAATACCATTTGACCATAGGGACTAAACATTCATTATAAATAATAACATCGAGGGATGATTTATAATCCATACATTTTCGTATACCTTCAATGCAAACTTTTGATCATGTCTAAGAGTCATTTACACCACTAATTACAACAACCATTTTAGTGGATGGAGAGTTATCCATTTATAGGAAATTTGCTAACTTCTCGGCAAGAAAAATGTTGACTAACAATATGATATGACCATAGGGAAAACCCTAAAAAGGTTTAAAGGCCACAATGTAAACAATGGGGTATTATGTAAGAGCAAGCATAAAACCCTGGTAGATCCAAATTAAATCACTTATAAAAAATGCTTTAATGGATAACATTGATTTTCTTTTAAAATTTATTTGAGTTAAGTAAATCACTTATATGTATGTATACACACACACACACACACACACACACCTAATTACAATTTATTTATTTTTGGTGGAAAGGTAGTGTGTTGTTTAATTTTTCATTTATGAAGAGTCAAGCTTAACCTAGCATGTCATATTAAAATATGATAAACCCTTCGTGTTTGATCATTGAAATTTATAGTCCTCCATAACAAATAACGATGCTAAAAGATGATAATCACATGTCAATATCATGCATTAATCAATGCTAAAAAAAATCGTTTTATGACATTCTCAAAAGTTGTTCAAAATGATTTCTAATTTACATGCAATTATGTTGTTAAGTGAAAACATTGATATAACAAGTAGTTTAGCAACATTAATTGCCTAAAGAAAAAACGTAATGTTTATAGCCATAGAAAGGGTTAAGAGTTACTTCTATTACTATTGTAAATATAGAAAGCATAAATAAAATGACCATTAATCAAATATTCTAAAATAACGCCAATAGAGGGGCATGAAATGGAACCTAGTGGGGAAGAAGCAAGTAGAGAAGCTCTTGTCAATGAGAAATTTGCAACAAAATGGATGAGAGATTTTTTGTATCAACTTATTAAATTTGTATACAAAATTTTGATAACCCACTACAGATGTGCCAATTAAATAATTTTTTTTATCAATGCATATGTTTTGGAAAATAGGGATATAATTTGATAGTTATTTATTCAATGTCATGGAAAAAGTAAAATTGTGTTTTGTGTAATTTTATAATATTTTTTTACATAGTGAGTAGATACTCGTTGTCATAGGTTGTTAATAAGGTACATACATAGGGGTTTATCCAAGCACCGTTACTTGTAAGGTATAAAATTGATGGTTGTTTGCATGTTTTTTATATTAAAAAAAATATTTTTTAGCCATAAAATATTCATCCAAATTTGTATTCCCTTCCTCTTTAATCTTGAGCGTGTAAAATATAATTTTTTTATATGTATTTATATAGAAATTGAGTTAAATATATTAAAATAAATATTAATTTGCAATGTTACTCATAGTACTGAATTGCATACCAGTCACAAAATTTGTCATTTTTGGAAACTTATCTAGAAACCATAAGTATTGAATAATTTCTTCTTCTATCTAATATCACCCAAAATTTCTATAAATTAAGAAATAATAAATACAATCCTATATTTTCACTCCGCGTTTAGCTAATTGACATATTTTGCACTCATCAATTATTTTTTTACAATTTATACTTAAATATAATAAATAAAAAATCTCCTAAATATATTTCATATGTGGACATAGTAGTAAGGTTTATAACCTTACTATTGTTATCCATATTTCACCCCCCCGGGAAAAATATTGGATCGGCCACAACCCTGTGCAACAAGAAAGAAAAGAAATGGCTATGTTGCACGAATCCATGTCTTAAATCTATTTGACAAACTCGGGTAGGATCTAAAATAAAAAGGGAAAAAGTCAAAATTTGAACCCGAGTCAAAGGAAAGCAGGCCGCCGGAGCAAAAAGTGAAAATTTTCCTTTTGGCAAAATGGCACAAAGGAAAAGATTGGAGCGCACCTCCTCAGCCAATCAAAGGCTACCATGTGTCCCATATCAAAAGGGGGCCCATTTGTCAAGTTGTTTTCCCACCCTCCTGTAAGGACCTGATACAAACTTTGAAGGGGCATATCTTTTAACTCAAGGCTCGAAATATTGTGAAACTGACGCCGTTGAAAAGATCTCGGGCTCACCCATGCCACTGAGGTCTGAAACTTTAATTTTGAAGAGGTTAGGTGAAGTAAAATGGAGAAAACATCTTCGTTCCTTCAATGCAAGATCCATCTGTCTCAACAACCAGATCGGATTGGATTTGTTTCCGCTGTTTCCTCTTCTTTCAAGGTTCCGCATCAAGGATCGATGCAGTAAAGATGGATTTGGGGTGGATTTTATCAGAAGCATTAATAGTAGTGGTTGAGCTTCAACCTGATTTTCCCACTTCCCTCTCTCTTTCTTCTCTCTGATCAAATCTATAAATACGGGGGTAGGATTCATTGTAAAATATTGTCAAAATGGAGTTTGAATCTCCTCCCCTACTCTATAAATGGCATTTTTTGCCTCTTGCTCATGTATGATGCTCTGTGTAAATTTATGAAGTAATAAAACTCATTTTTGTGATGCATTTGTCCATCCTTTGCTTGTTTTCATTGCATACTCTTGCAGGCTCTCATCGTTCTGGAGTATTCTGTGCATGTTGTGGACGTTTCATGTGCAGATCTAGAGCTGTGTTCGTAGGTATTGAAGTGGTGTTCTGTGTGAAATCTATCTCTAGTCTATGGTACATCTTTTCCACCCTCTCCTCTGCTCACCTCTCTCCACTTTAGGCAGCTGAGATTGTGACCAGCACTCCCCTTTTCTTGGTGCTATCACCTCATTAGTGTAGGATTTCCCTCTTTATGCACTTTCTCTCTCCTTATCTCCTTGGCATTGTTAGGATAGGTGTAGTTAGATGTCATTTTTGCATTAGGATTAGTTTAGCATTAGGATCAAAAATAAGAAGACGACTTTCTCCAGAGGGCCATCTCAAGTCCGCAAGTCCCACAGCTTGAGAGATGGTCCCATGTTATGCAATCACACCAAGTGAGTCTGCCCTAGAAAAGCATATTTGACGACTCATTTGGGGGTGATGTGATTCTACACTAATAACTACTTTTTAAGTACATGAGGACTATAATTACAGATCTCGAGAGATTTTTGGTTTTACTTTGCATTAATGTGAAGGAATGTTTCAACCCACCAAAGCTTAGAGCATTGAAAACCATTTTTTAAAATAGTGCAAAGAATGAAGAGAATAATGAAACCTTCAATTTCTTGCACTCCATAAAATATATATTGAAACCCTTGAAAGAAAAGAAATAAATACCATTATGTCAATAAAGTAAGATATCTTTAAAAAATGAAAAAAATCAAGACAGATTAAAATTTTTAAAATAGAGATAAAAATCATAAACACGCTCTTGGTTATCTCCAAATTCCATCAACATGTTTGAACTACATATTTTTAAATTTTCCAAAGGCGTTCCCCTATGGAAAAGGCCCTTACGGACGTTTCTGCAACTGTGTTAAATTTGACAGTTTGACGGCCGTCTGGATGTTTTCACGTTTTTAAAAGTTTTTTTTCCCCTGCGTCCCTACTTTAGACAGATAAAGATTAGTGATTTTCTCGATCCCCATACCTAAACACCATCTGGGAAAATTTAGCTTCTCTGTCACCTCTTTCAAAACACAGTACAAAACCATGTCCTCCAAGTCATTCTCATTCAACGGCAGCTTCTCCCAGGCATCGGAAAGAAACGGGCTTGTAACAGAAATGGTGTTTTTGGTCCCCTAGCTGATAAATTCCATCCTAGGGACACTCAAAGTGAGTGACAGATGGGATTTTTTTTGCAGCTGACGTGTTTCAAAGTCTCTATTTCCCGTCGCCTCTTTGCTCTCGATAAAATTTTCATCTTCCAGTTGGCTTTCAAATAATATGTTAAGCCCGTGCCTGTGTATATATACACAATACCCATCTCCATGGTGGGTAGGGATTTGATGGCATTGGCCATGTTTAAAATGTGCATAGTTAAGGTCTAGTTCAACATGCTTGGATGTGATCAACTAGGCTTGGAGTCCAATGTATGGTAAGAAGTTATTGTCTTCCGATTTTATTCTTTTACTGTGGCTATTTGAGTCAGTACTTATTTGTTCCAGATTGTATACATTTGCATAAGATGTCGATTTAAAGTCTTTGAATTTGGCATCATTTATGCAGATTTGTCAAATGTATTTGAGTCTTTTCTTCCCCAAGTTCTATTATATATGAATCCATCCTATCCTTTGAATGGAGAGGTTGTTTCTTTGTTGATGTGTGACGCAAATCTTTATGGGAAAAAAGTTAAAGGTATTTGTTGTCAACTACTTGTGCTTTCAATATCCTTTTAATTCCAGTAGTTCAATTCTACACATCATTAGTGCATCATATTTTCTGGTTCAAATCTTTATTGCTCTCTTATAGTAATATCAGATTGTATTGTTGCCCCTGAAATCCTAAATGCCATGTGCTTTAATATTTTCCATTGGTCTTGGTTGTAAAAATGTCTTATGTGATGGGATTCATATATAATTTGAAGTATTTACAACTCATTTTATGCATATGTTTTTCTTTAAAGTACTGTGCAAAATATGCCAAAGTTGATGGTGTAGGAAGTAAAGAAGATTATGGAAGCAATAGCTATGAATTCAGTGAAGATGAATATTCATCTTCACTAAGTAAATTATTGGAATGAAGGTTCCTAAAATGTTTTTCCTAACATATTAAATGACCATCATATTATATTTTTTTCATGTAAAAAAATTATACCATTTTCAATACTAATTCCCTAAACAAAATACATTTTCTGTAAAATTATAGAATGACACATTGCCGGTGTTTTTTTCATCATATTAATAACTATGGTATTCATTAACTAGTGATTGCACCCAAAGGAGCAATGGACTCATCGACAGGGGACAAATTGGAATTTCCAAACAAAAATAATTTTTTGCAATTTTTTGTATGGTGTCAAAAAAGTACACATGGGTTATGAAAAACTCATGCACGAATGAAATTTTTGGGGACCAAGTTGTGGCTGTAAGTGGATCTCAATCATGAAAAATACAAGGATAAAGGACTCAATGTATAGAGACATAGTAGAATCAGCTGGAAATGAAAAATTATAAATACAAAAAATAAACAAATTCTAAACAATCCGGCCTTAAATCAAATTGAATGCTAGGAACAAGCTCTAACAGATGCAAAGTTTGATTCTGGTATCGGTTTTCATTTTGTTAACAACCTTCACAGACATACAATAGCTATGAATCTAGTTTGGAGACCAAGTTGTGGCTGTAAGTGGCTCTCAGTCATGAAAATGCAGGGGTAAAGGACTCAATATATAGAGGCATAGTAGAATCAGTTGGAAATGAGGACTTACAAATAGAAAATTAAGAAACTTCTAAACAATCCGGCCTTAAATCAATTTGAATGCTAGGAACAATCTCTAACAGATGCAAAGTTTGATTCTGGTATTGGTTTTCATTTTTTTAACAACCTACAGAGACATGCAATAGATATGAATCTAGAAGATATACAACCAATAAGCTGAGAGTAGACAATACATGACTTGAATACCACTAACTATGGAGCCTTCAATCTGATAACTATCTAGGACTTTTGTACGTTATTTACACAATCAACATGTTCTAACATATTTTGATTCCCAAGCAGAATCTATTTTTGAATTTAAAAGAATTACATTAAAATTTATTGATCTTGAACATTCAAACTCCCATACCCATCTCCCTCGCGGGCAAGGATTTGATGGCATGTGCTTGGATTGGTTCAGGCAAAAACGTTGCTTTCTATTTTCCTATCAGTGCTGCCATCATGAGAAGTAATGTACCTTAAAGGCCACATTCTAGAAGAAGCTCATTTCCTCTAGTGCTTATATTATCCTCAAAAGGGAATTATCAATACAAGTGAGAGTTTACTATTCATCATCAAATGATTGTGTCATTTTATTGCTAATTTCGGTGAATGAAATATCTTTTAAGTTACAATGTCTTCTTTTTTTAGTTTGAGTATCTGTGAATGAGATTACATTTCAGCTACAGTATTTCCTTTTATTTTTAGGCTTCTGGCATTTGTAAATGAATTATTACTGAAGCTCCACTATGTTATATTTTATTTATTTCTATCTTTCATAAACAAGTTTACATTTCAGCTACAGTAATTCCTTTTATTTATTTTAATCGTCTGTAACTAGGTTAGCATTTTAGTGAGGTCAAATCTTCTCTTATTGTTGTCAATTCAAATTTGTTGGGGTAGTTATATAAGATTATGCAAATGCATTTAATTGAGTTAATCAATTTTTAGTAGATTCGGGCCTACCGCTCAAATCTAAGTACTCCAGAAGCTGCAGCTGATGGATCTTGTTGGGGATGGAACCAGACAGACCATATGAAGATAATATGAGATGTTTCAGGTTCCTTAATCAAAAATTGTAAAGGATATTCATTGCATGGGAGGGGTCGTGGCTATGAAGTAAAAGATATGCATGATGTGTGTATAAAGACACCACTTTTTGATTGCTTACCTTTGATGGTTCTTTTATATAGGCACGAGTTGGATGATTGAGTTGTAAAAGTATGCTATATAAAGACAATACTTTTTAGCTACTTGGATTTGACTTTTCCTTTTTTATTTAGGGATGAGTTGGATTTTTAAGTTGTAAAGAGATGTTCTTGCTACATGACCTGTTGACACTTTTTAGCCTATTATGTTATTTAGTTGCATGCTTTCACAGTGATTTTTATATGGATATGATATTTAGTTGCATGGCTTATATAGTTTTTCTTATCTATTATTTAGTTGCATAGGTTTGATGGTTATTTTTAGCTTTTCACAATTTCTTCAGTGTCATTGCTCTGACTGTGTTTGAGTTTGATATGTTTATTTTTATATTTTCTTAATATTTCAGGTATGTGCAAATGACCATTTTATGCCTGATATTGTTCTTAATTAAAGTGCTAACATTTTGCATATGTTGATCCTTGCATTTTTAAACTCTTAAAATTTGAGTTTTGTCTTTTTTTTTTGTAATGTAAACAGAAACACCTACGGTTGAAATTAAATGTGTCTGCCTTTTAGCTTATGGAAATTAGATCATGGATGAAAATAGTTAAATATGCAACTTTATGTTCTTAATTTCAATGCCATTTCATTTTCACACTATTATGTAACATCCTGATGGTCCCCATTAAAGGTCACAAGCATTTAGGCTGGAAGGTTTTTTGATATGATAATAGGTTGGGTCGTATCACAATTATTTATTAATAATTGTATGACATCCAAGACCAACACTAGATTTTTTAGCACCGGATTTTTTTATCAAACATTTTGCATGCAAGGTACTATTTTTAGGAGAAAATCAGACTTTGGGAGTAGTTGAAATTTCTCTTGATGCAAGTGCTTCATGAATTACAACTCATGGAATGTAGAGGGTCTCAAAAACACAACTTGCAACCATGTAGTACATGATTTTTCTCTTTGTGTGGGGGTCTTGTAGGCCGAACACACAACTATATAGTTTTTAAATTTTTATAATGTTTTCCAACGGTGGACATTCTTCCCTTGCAAGAAATCAAGGTGGCATTAGAGTTATTTAGCTAGCTAATTGATATTGACTATATAGGGAGGGAAGGAATAGGTACATTTATTTCTTTAAAGATCCTCCAAGTACGTCTTTAGGGTGTTGAAAGCCTAGGTTTGATAATAGCCTCCAAAGGCACAACTCTTGCCATTGTCAGACCAATTCCTTCATCTGTATCAGGCACATTACCATTTTGAACAAACAAGTCAAAGCTCTGCGACAATCTAGGAAGGGTAATATAAACCATAAACATTGCTCAAATTTAGTTCTACTTAGAGAGGTGTTCCTTTTATTTGTTTTATGTATGATGTTATGCATTGCTCTCCATCCGAATTCAAATTAGGCTCCTTCAAAAGATCCCTTTCGGTGTTTGTATTGTACATTTCATGTACGATTGCTAGTTCTTATATTCTAGCGTATATTTCATGTGCTTCATTATATTTTGACTTTAATTTATTTAAAGTAACTAACATTTCCAAAAATGACTGTCATTGGACATTGTTAGAGACTGAAATCTTATAACCAATATTTAGATGGCCATTTTTGAGTTAATTTTTTTAAAGGTAATTAATAATTCTTATAGTCAAGATTTTGATGGCCATTATTATAGGCCAAATTCTTAGACATTAATCCGAAGCACTTTATATTAGTGTATAATTTGCAACCAATTACATAGTCTTTGGTCAATAAATAAAGGTGTTCATGTGGAGAATAGAGATGCCCTTCACTTCTGTAGTGCCAACCCGAGGAGTACCTTTATTATTAAAAAAATGAAATACATGATGGAATGCATGTTGGCTGTGGACAAGTGGGTGAGTGGATGAATCGTTGCGATGTGAAGGCACATAGGTGACCCCTCCCAGCTTGACCGACCTATCATGTTGAAAACACAATAATACAAGCAATTTATTGGGATCCTAAGTTTCCAGCCACTAGCTTAGAGAATCCAATGAAGCTTATCATGTTTAAAACACAATAATAAGAAGAAGGTATTATATTAGGATCCTACAGTTTCCAGCCACTATCTTGGATAGTAGCAGTACATCCAGATGAAGCTTCCCATGGTGAAATCCAAAAAAAGAAGAAGGTATTCACACAGTCTCTGGATAGTGCAGTAAACAAATCTCAGAACCTAAGCAGTGGTTACATTTGCACTCTTACAAGAAGTTCCCCACACGGTCTCTCTTGTGCAATAACACGAGCTCTACAACCTAAGCAGTTTACATTGGACACTCTTACTCCAAAGCATATTGTCAAATCACGAATGCATCTACAAAAGAGTATGGACATCCCAGTCAAGCGCATGAAATGGGATCTTGAAATCTGAATGCATTCCAATTATCTCCTTGTGAGTGCTAAAATGGGATTTTTTTACTAGATTTTGTAGTTGTAAGTGCCCTGGAAGATCTTCCTGCAACATGTGGAAGCTTTCAAAAGGCATGTAACCTATTAGCCAAAAATTCCTGTCCTGAATCCACAACCACTCCCGGTGAGCACAAATATTTCTCCTAATAACCTATTAGCCAAAAATTCCTGAGAGGAATGTGGATTCGTGGACTGGAACTTACTACAAGGTTTTCTCAAAATGCATTTTTTTATGGCTATAATAACTTTCAAGTGACTGTAATCGGCAGTTTTAGTGCCAAATCTTAATATGGTCAACTCGGCAGTTTTAGTGGCCAAATCTTCTTCTCCATGTAGTATCTCCTTTCCCAAACAAAAAAATAGCTGGAGATTGCATCAATTTTCGGCTAGAATCATAATAGAAATTAGAGTTTTAAATTTTTCCCTCAACCTTACCTCATGCTGATGAACTCCCATCATCCATGATGGAGACTTTCCCTCTGAGACCTTGACCTCATGCTGATGAACTCCCATCATCCATGATGATGAGACTTTGGTGAATGGAGAGCATCCACATTACCAGGTGTCATACTCCATCGCATGAGACTTTGGTTCTAAATAGATAAGAAGCATCTACATTGACCAGGTATTCAACTCCATCGAAAACATATTTTTCTAAATAGATAAGAAGACTAATGAGGGTATTAAACATGAAAACAATTAGATCGATTCGTTTTCTCTTGGATTTAGTGTAGACTAGTTGATGGAGCTTGCATGCCTCAGTGTTGTAACATCCATAGCAGAGGTTTACAGAATAAATGAGTACAACAAGGTGCTAATTACAAAGATTTACCATTTCCTATAAATAGAAGTAAGTTGAGATCATTTTTAGGCCATGTGGGTTACTATAGAAGGTTCACAAGAATTTCTCAAAGATTACACAGCCACTAACCCAGTTCTTGAAGAAGGATGTTGTGGGCCTGACAACAATGGTGGTGATGGACCGGTGGCTACACACCACCTTTATCATTTTGGATACATGGCATTTGTTTTCTATCTGAAACACACTGATAAGCCTCTCAGGGAGAATAGCAATATGGATAATTTTGCTACTGTGGGCTTGTTACTCAGCTGGAGGCACTTGTTGTTCCTTTCTTGCCACCAGAGGATTTTCCAACAGAACTGGCCACTGATTTTGACATTATTGTGGATGTTATTTTTGGGTTTTCCTTTTGTGGCTGCAAGCAAGTGAAATCAATGGGTGCGATGTCAACTCCTCGACTTCTGCCTCGCCAGTTCATTTCCAGGCATGGTTCATCTCTCCTTATCTTTCATAACTCTCGTACTTTAGTTTTCTTTTTTCATTTGCAACTTAATATAATTTTTAAAATATTAGGATTATAATACATTTAATTATTTTATATTAACTTGTTGCAAAACAATAAAATATCGTATTGTAACTCACGAAATCAAAATAACCCTTTTGTGTTAAATCATGAACTTCAACCCTCATTCTGAGGTGATTTAGAAAACTTCTTGACCAGCTAGATCACTACAATATGGTTTTATCGACAAGATGAAATTGACTTCCCAGTAAAAATGTTGACCATCTCCCTGTTTGAATAGATATTTTTGTGCTTTTCATAGATTCGTTAAGTACCCCTCATAACTCCGAAAATGGGATGTTAAGCTTCATTCATGTACCTCATTATGTGAGGAGTCCCCTTAACCTTTGGTTTGACCCCAAATGAACATTTGTGATATTTTTGATGCCATACTGGGAGCAATGTAACACCATTTTGTAGTTGTAAGAAGCTACTAAAACTATAAAGTTGGCTTTCGTTTTGAACCGCCATTTGAAACTTGGATAGAGAAATTATTATCCATTTTCACAAACCTCTAGTGTTCTTACTAGACAATTACATGGAACATTCAGTTTGGGGAAAAACACTTTTCTGTATAGTTTGGCAAAGCCATTTTGTAGGCCTCTGGTCGTAGTTTGATGAGGTCAAACTGGACCAATTATGACTTGTCGCTCCAGAAAACTTGTCGTTGTTTGAAGATGGTTTTCTAGTTCTCAATCCTGTCGACTCTGATGAATTCTCCTTATATAGGGGAACTTGTAGGAAGTTTCTTGTTGCGCGTTCTTCCATCGAACATCATTTTTGGACATGGTTTTCTGATCCCTCGAGCTAATTGTTGTTCATTTACAACTGGGTTAATTACGACCAGTGGCCTTGGAAAACTAACCGCCAAACGTAAACTGTTAGCCAGTTCTAAATTTCGTCAGTTGCTATGAACTCTTGGTATATAATCAGACACGTAGAAATTCAACTTTGGTGTGTTTTCTCATCAGGAGATAATGTTTAAAAGTGGTTTCTTAGCCTCCGAGCCCGTTTTGAATGCTTTTGTAGCTAGTAAGAAAATGTAAAAAATAGAAAGTTGTGGGATCCTCCTCAGGTTGTCAAACCACCGTGGAAACTTTTCACACATGTAAATAATTGTTTAAAAACTCTATAGTGTAACTAGTTGTATGAAATAGAACTTTTGACAAAATGGTGTTTTCTCTCTCTTCCCTCCTATTTCTCTCTCCTGGGTTACAAAATGAAGTGAAATGAAATGTAATGAATACATGTCTCTAAACCTTTTCTTTCGATTGTAAATTGTAATTATTATTATATGTAAATGGGAAACTGAAAAATGTTAAGTATGTTAGATTAGGGTGGATGCCATGCCAGCGAGTTATTACTGATTTCATGCTCACGTGGTTTTGTAGGATGAAAGAATGATGTCAAAAAGGTGATGTGTAATTTATATATTTTATTGTAAAATGAATATATGTATAATGTAGTCTCATGTTACAGAAAGTTATAATTGATAATTTGCTAATCTATATGAGATGCTATCTTTTAGGGATATCTAGGAAATGTGTAATTAATCATAGGTTTAGTTTGATTCATAGTATGTATGGTAAAAAAAGGTTTGATATATATATATATATAAGATGGATAAGCCTGGAAGTTCTATAAATAAAGAGGCCACCCCCCTCATTTAGCATATAAGGTAAATGAAATTGAAGTAATATCTTGTAGTGCATATTCAGTGTTCAATAAATTATTAATGAATCATCCTGTGCAATTCTTACTTTATAAATGTAATAAAGAGATTTAATCGAAATACTCAACCCTTGTATAATATCTGAGCATAACATCTCTTCATGTGTGATACTTTTTACTGTATAGTTAGGGTCTTCCCATGACATGATTTTTTTAGAATTAAGCTTTTATTACAGTGATGTTTCAATCTTTAACATAAGTCCTAGAAAGGCTCATAACATGAGAATCATACATTTCTTTTCATTTTTTACTAGATTTACTTTATATTGTTTAACATTTAACTTACAATGTATCTCATTTAACAAGAATCATTGACATTATTTCAATTACTTGTTTAATTCATTCATTGTTAATAGGGTATTTATTTACACACAAGGCTATTTACATACACACAAAGCTACTGGGTCTTATTCCTAGGGCTTGCTCCTAAGGGCATGCATCTTGATCTTATTTCATACATATCTTACGCAACAGAACATATGTGAGTCCAAAGGAAGGAAGGTTAGCATATTTTTCTCAAGGATTTAGGGTCAAATTTTTTTTCATTCATTTATAAATTGATAATTCAGTTAGTACACAATAAGTATGATAGGAAATAGGTTCTTTTTCCATAATGAGAGGGTTTAATCACATATCAAGGAAGATCATGTTTTAATTTCCTGTGAAATAACATCCCACAATTACACTTCCCAAGGAAAAGCATTAATTATAAGTTTATTATAGTTATGTTCCAATAATTAGTTAAGGACTCGAAGGCTCTAAACATAGCAACATACATCCTTATTTTCTTGTTTCTAGATTAGGTTTCCTGAGTATCATTTTACATCCAAAAAAAGAGGGTTTTCCCTAACTAGGTTCATATACCTTTGTAAAGTATTATGTAACCTACTTGTTAATAGGGTCATTTGTATCCTCATAAGACTACTAGTCCTTGTCTTAAGGAATTTATCTCTAAGAACCTGATTCCATAGTTTCACATCATACATACATTACATAATAGGACAAGTGGGAGATCGAGATGGAGTAGTTCATTGTTTTAATGGGTTGATGTTCACATTATAGTTTATACAGCATGGGTCTAGCTTCTCACCACAAGATGGTTTAAACATGATGTGATAATGACCGAAATTTCACCTTTCTCTAAAGAAATCATCTAATGGTTATGTTTTCACAAACTAATCATACACTAAAATGTTGTTAAGTTTCCTAATGAACTCTGTTTATAGCATCCTAGAACCCAAATGATAATTGAGATTGGGTATCGAGTTCATCTATGATCCCAACTCTTAAAGGTTACTTTCAAGGTTATTTGGCAATATTTGCCAGTCAACATGTATGTCGGTCTGAGAATATTTTACATCATGTTTAATGTTGGTTTCCCATGGGTCTGTAAAATAAAGAACAAGCACGAAAGCCTGATTATTTCATTGATAATCGATCCAATCAATTTACAATAGATGTGCTGCAATATTTATACATATTGGACAACAATATACAAAAAAATAAATGGGTTGCATGGGTATAATAATGAATCAATACAAACAATAGTATTGTTAAAACAATATAACAACTCCCATATGTTTGAATAAAACAATATATAAGGTTATAGATAAATATAACCATATAACAATTAAACAATTATCAAACTAGTTATGTGCAATGCATAATTAACCTAGGTAAAATATAATTACCATAACATTCCCCCCCTTAATTTTTCATTGTCTTAAGGGATGAAGAGAGGAACTCTCTAAACAACTCAAACTTTTCATCTGTAAGTTACTTTGTGAAGATATCTACTCTTTATTCAGTTGTTGGAAAAAATTGAAGTTGTATATTGTGTTTCAAGACATGCTTGCATATGAAATGTACTTATACCTCAATGTGCTTTGTTCTTTCATGAAAAACTGGATTGCAAACAAGTTTGAGAACACCTTCATTGTCTACATACATGGTGCTTGGTTTGTCCTGTGGTATTCCAAGTCCTTCAAGTATGCGACGTAACCATATCGCTTCACAGACATCTTCTCCTGAATCGGCTTCTGTGGAAGAATGAGAAACAAAGTGTTGTTTCTTGATTACCCATGATATTGGTCCAAATCCCATAAAGAACACACATCCTAAAGTTAATTTTCTACCATCAATGTTGCATGCATGATCTGAATCTGAATATCCTGACAAGAAGAAGTTTTCGTTCTTCTTGTATTCTAGACCAAGATCTATTATTCCCTTGAGATATCTCAAGATGCGCCTTGCTACCTTCCAATGAAAAAATTTGGGTTCTTGCATGAACCTAGATAGATAGCTTACTACAAATCTGATATCTGGTCTAGTATAGGTCAGGTAAATGATAATCCCAATCAACTACGGATAGAGAGTGGCATTTATTGTAGGAGATGGATCTGAACGAGATAACTGTAATTTGTTCTCCATAGGTGTAGAAATCAGTGTGCAATCCATCATCCTGAATTTCTTGAGCGTTGTCTTGGTATATTTCAACCAAGAAATAAATATGTGATTCTCCTTTTTCCATACTTCCAATCCAAGACAATAATGCATTAGCCTAAGATCTGTCATGTTGAACGATCCATTAATATCTTTCTTCATTGCATTGATCATCTTCACTGAACTGCCATTGATGACTAGATTGTCGACATAGAAAACGATAATCACAATCTCCCCCCCTTAATTTTTGAGGTAGAGATTTGGATTGTATGGATTTCTAACAAATCCATGTTGTACAAGATGCTAATCAATTTTGATGCACCATGCCCGGGGTTCCTGTTTCAAGCCATACAAATATTTCCTGAGTTTACATACCTTTGCTTCTTGACCAGGTACAACATATCCCTCAAGTTGAGTCATGTAGACTTATTTTTGTAGATCTCTATTCAAAAAGGCACTTTTTACGTCCATTTGATGGACTTTCCAACCAAACTATGCAGCTAGAGCAATGATTATCCTGATCATTTTGATCTTAGTTGTGGGAGAAAATATATCCTCGTAGTTAATGCCTTCTTTGTGTGTGTACCCCTTTGCTACTAGTCTCGCTTTGTACTTTCTACTATCCCATCTGCTTTGTAATTTGTTTTGAATATCCATCTACATCCAATGGGTTTCTTCACTAGTGGAAGATTGACAAGCTGTCAAGTGTTGTTTTTTCATCACTGAGTTATACTCAACATCCATGGAATCTTTCCAAGCTTTTGACTGTAGGGCTTCCTGGAGTGTAGAGGGCTCATTAGATCCAATAACTCTACTCATATAAGCAAATTTAACTTCTTCTCTTGCTTTACTACAAGTTTGTGGTCCAGTGGTGGATGCATCCAGTGGAGCATCCATTCTTGCATCTCATAACATGCTAGTATACCACTTGGGCATATGTTGAACTACTCCTGTGGGTCATGGTTCTATCAGATCATCACCATCATCCCCATCATCACTTTCATTATCTATGGGAACATCAACTTATTTTTTTACAACTGGTGAAAAATCTACATCAGGTGATTCCAGAGGAGAAGTCTCTACTTCCTTCTTCTCAAACAACTCAACATCTCTACTAGTGTAGACTTTCCTGGTCTTTGGATCTATCAATTTGTACCCAAGAGTCTCTTCATTGTACCTAATGAAGATGAGTTTTTTTTATTTCATATCCAATTTCTTTCTGTTTTTCTTGGTTGCATGCATACTTGCTTTGCACCCGAATACTCTAAGGTGTGCAATAGATGGCTTCCTTTTTTACCATGCTTCTTGTGGCGTTACTTCATCAAGAGCAACTGTGGGCACTCTATTCAACAAATACAATGTTGTCTTTATTACTTCAATGTAGAATGTCTTTGCTATTCCAGAATCACCAATCATGCATCACACCATTTCCATGATAGTATGATTTATTCTCTCAACAACACCATCCTGTTGTGGCGTGTCAATGTGTAAAAATTAGTAGGAACTTGAAAAGGTCAGAATTTTTGCTCTGGGTGTCCGTTTGAGTCCGTTTTTCTTTTGAAACCACCTATTTCGATGAGACGAATGCACCGGTCAAAAACCTTGCCAATTGGAGCACATTTCGGCACATCTCGGGCCCAAAATCTGTCAAATTGAGGTCGAAATTAGGATTTAAGTTGTAGTTCAATTTTTTCCTATTTTAGGGCATTAGTTAATTTTAGTATCTTAGTTGCTTTATGAGTTAAAAATTTGGCAATTCCTCTAATTTAGGCATGTAGAAGATGAGTGGCAATTTTTATGCACGTACGAATAAGCATGTGAACTTACTAAGAATAGCAGGTTCTAGTAAACTGCTAAAAATAGTAATTTCCGCCACCTAGAGTAGTTTTAGTCAAAGTTAGTTAAAGTTTTCTTGGAAAATAAAGTGGGGAGTTGTTTTCCTATTTAGGAAACATTGTAATTCATGATTAGAAAATGAAGAAGGAGATCTATTTTCTTTTGGAGTTCATATTATTTACAATATATTGAGTTTGTTTAGAATATGGGTACATTATGTGTGTGGAGGAGGCATTTGTCGATGAATCCCATGAGCTTATAGGTAGTATTTGAACTCATCATTGGTGAATTCCCCCCCTCGATATGAGTGGAGAGTTATGATGTGATGACCAGTTTCATTCTCAATAGCCACATTGAACTTCTTGAAGGTTTCAAAAGCTTCACTTTTCTTGCAAAGATAAAAAATCCACATTTTTCTTGAATAGTCATCAACACAAAGCATGAAGTACTGAAATATAGAATGAATCAGTTGTATTAGACGACAAAGTTTGGTATGAACCAGATTAAGCTTACCATGAGCTCGATTAGTACTCTTCTGGAATGAAGCTCTATGTTGTTTTCCTGCTAGGAAGTGAGAACACTTGTCTGTATCATTCTGGAGAGATGGTAATTCTTTTACCATATTGTGTCGATGAAGTGTTTCGAGATACTTGAAACTGATATGACCAAGTCTCTGATGCCACAACTATGTAGAGGTAGAGTCCTTAGCCACAAGTGCCACAACATGTGTCCCACATTGGAGGATTTTGTAACTATTTTTGAGCCTCGTGATATGTCTCGAATTAAACACATTTTCTTGCCGGAATGACTATCAAAGTCAATTTTCAAGTTGTGATCAAGGATTTTACTGACTGATAATAGATTTTTAGTTAACCCAGGGACATATAGTACATCTGACAATCTACAGTTGTGCGAACCAAGAGGTAGAGAAATGTTCCCAATCCCCTAAACTAGGTATGAAGAATTATCACCTAACAAAACATGGTTTTTCAAAGGTGTGTCCCTCATTGAAGTAAACCAATCTCTGTGGATGGTCATGTGTCGAGTGGCTCTCGAATCAACATACCAAACATCACTAGATGATGTGGAGGATTCACTTGATTGAGCAATGTACAAGTAATCTTCAGTATCTGAATGTTCTTCTTGCTCATAAATATTTCCTTATTGATAGGGTTTTCTTTTCCAGTTCCCCTTTTTTTTCCCTTGATTGTAGCTAGAATCTCCCTTGTGAGATTGTTGGTTTGGAGGCCCAGAGTTTCTTGATAAACCTTTTTTGTAAGTATTATACCAACAATCTTTCAATTCATGTCCTCTTTTGCAGATTGGACATTTATTCTTTTGTTTCTTGTTCCCTTGATGTTGATACTAATTTTGGGAATTTTGATAGGAATGAAGTTTTCCTTTTCATTTTCCTTTCCATTTTTGATGAGAATAAATTTCCTACTCCTCTTTATCATCTTTATTATACATAGTTTCCTCTTGTTGCAGTAGGTTCACTAACTTATCGAAACTAACTGTCGTATCAAAAAAGTTGAGTGTTGTCACAAAAATGTGGTATGCAGAAGGGAGGGATCTCAAAACAATTGGAACAAGAGCTTCATCTGTGACCGCTTCTCTCAGGGCTAGAAGTGAAGCCCTCAACTCTATAACTCTTCTCAAGAAAGCTTCGATTTTCTCATTTTTCTTAAACTTCAATGTGTGTAACTGACTCTGCAAATTCAATATGACATTCTTTTTTTTAGCCTCATATACCATGCTCAACTTATATGATGATTATTTGGATGTTTTGGAATCTTGAATGTGGGATTGCACATCGTCATACACTCCAAACAAGATGATTATCTTGGCTTTCTTATCTGATTTATCAAACTATCTCTGTTGTGTTGTATCATTTGTTGATCTAGTTAGAGTACCATTCACAACAGTCCATATATCTTCAAATTCAAGTTGTGTCTTGATTTTTGTCTTCCATGCAGCATAGTTGTTTCCTATGAGTAGTTTTGAATCTAGAAGAAATAATTTAGGGGCATTGGTGCCCATTTTGTAGAATCCACTGACATGGATAGGCTCTTATCACTCCAAGTATAAGTTCTCCCAATATATATACCATCAGTCCAATATACTGAACCTTTTTATATATGCACCGTTTTGATATACCCATCGGTATGTGTAAGAATCTCACCCTTTCTATATACCTAGCGATACGTGAAAGAGGCGTTAATGTACGTGAAAGAAATCGATATGTGGTACCAAGATAGTACTAAAAGGGGTCTGTACAATTATTGACACCAGTTTAAAGAAATATCCTCATACGTGCGTGTAACTTTGTTATATACTTGGATAATTTGTCGGTCCAGATTTAAGTTGAGAAATCATTCATAGACGGATGAGAGGGCTCAAAGTGTATGCATTGTGTCCTTATTACTCCCTGTCGATTTAAAGGGTCGATGCCCAGATGAGGTTGTTGCAGATATATTAGGCATTAAGTGTAGTAGTAGTCGTGATGGCTTTACCCATAAGCGCTTCTCAAAGGCATTGTTTATACCGAATGCTATGAATGAGATATAGGATCTCGTGAGTGTTGTATAACCAAATTTCATTGTTTTTTATTACAATTCTCTGCCATTTTTTGAGTAGTTACAATGTTTTTAGTTGACTATGGCAAGCTGTAAATTAGTACAATATACTTAAGTATACACTTACATTCAAAAATTCTGAAAAATTGAATGGCAGGCAAAACTATTTTGTTTTTCGGGCCCTAGTGGCCTCCGGAGCCCAATACGGCTCTCTGAGAAAAAATCATAAAAACTAGTTCAAAATGAAGTTTTTAGGTAGCCCTCCTTTCGAAAAAGATTCTCAGAATAAAAAATGAAGCATAGCAGGAGAATTTTTTTACCCTTTTTAGGGTTTTTCTCACTAAAAATAGCCAGGGTTTAGTCATTACTAATGGTTTTAGCGGAGGTTTTTCTGCCAAATTTAGCATTTTTGGGCTAAAACAGACACTAAAATTCCATATTATGTAAAATATGATTAAAAAGGCTTTGGAGGGAGTCAACCCACTAACCTCACACCCCTAAGCCTTTTCCTTTAACCAATAGAGCACTTATGGTGCATATGCATAAATTGAAGTAAATGAATTTTATCAAACTTCAAAATTGACTGACCTTTTGAAAAATAACGTGGCGCTGCCTGAGAAGACCACATGGCTTGCATGCTTGGAGGAAGGATTAGGGTTTTCTACTAAAAACGGATCTCCTTCTTATTTTATCTCCTCGTTTTGCAAACTTAGGCTGCCTTTATTGTTTTGTGGTTGAACATTTTGATCTTGTTTATGACTGATATTCCACACAGGTTATAGTTTATAATTTCTCACTGCTTTGTATTGGTCATAATCTCCCCATCACAATTCAAGGAAATTTCTCACCACTTTGTTTCTTTGTGCATGTTTGCTGCGTTAAAAATGATGCCTCGGCCACTATTTGTGATTGTCTCCACCATTTTGGATTGATTTTCTCACCGCTTTGTGCTTTGATAGGTCATAGGTTATAGGAAGCTTATGGAGGATCTGAGATGGCTTTAGGAGGAGGATCCTGTGATATGACCCTCAAAGAAAATACATGGATAATAGGTGGCTCGTTGATCTCAATCAAATGGAATCCAATGTGTATGTGGATGACTTGGTTAGTGGAAAGGCCCCAACTCACCAGTCAATATAGAACTCACGTTTGTTGATCTGAAATAGAACTCGGTTATTTCAATGTAAGAAAATATGGCTCGAATCTATGAATTTGGCTTAGTTGATGCTATTTCAACTCTGTGGGACTCAGTCATGAGCCATTTGCTTAGACTGCTCCAAATTTGATAGTACAGATAATATTATTTGTATCTAAACAATTTAGAGATGAAACCCTTGATGGGGAACTTATTTTATTTTATTTTTTGAGTGCTAGGAAGCAAATTTTCCTGGTGCAGAGGGCACCAAGGCAAAAAAAAATTACGTTTACCTGGTGTTTTCCTCTCAATTTTCCCGAATCTAATTTCATGGAAATTGGGGCCCCGCTCATATGAAGGGGGAAATTTCTAAGTTAAGGCCCGCAATCAAAGAGGAAGGGACACATGGCCTACATTGAAAATTCAATGGCAGTGGCATGGACTTCGGGGGAAAGGTTGGAATTTTTCCCCTTTCCAAAATAGATAAATTATAAAAGCAAAACACACCCCTGTAACTAATCAGGTGATGCCACGTGTCAAAGAATGAAATCAGAACATCGTACCCATGGAGGTTTTTGAGAATTTGAAACCTTTTGTTAAAAAAGAGTTTAAATTTTGAACCGCATTTCCTCAGCCACTCAGACGGTGCCACGTGTCTGTCCTTTAGCAGAGCTGTGAGGGGGCAGAGCAAATCGAGAAAATGTGTTTTTTGTCCCAAATGTTAGGAAATGCAAATTTTCTCCCCCATGGTCATCGTTGCTTGGATCTTTCCAAGTGTAGGGTTCAAATTTGAAGGTAAAAGGGGGAAAAGATAGCCGAATGCCCTCTTCCGGCGACTCCAAGATACACTCGGGGTAGAAGAACCCTTGGGGAAGAAGGCCCTTATTTCCAACTTCTGGATCATCAAGGTTTCTCCCTCCCTTCTTCATCAAGAAAAAGAAGAGGAACAAGATCTGCAAGCACTCCTTCTACTAGAGACAGAACTTCTGGGAGTGACATCCCTCAAGATTAGATCAGTCCTAATTTGCATGCTTTGATTCTCGCTAGTGTTTCAGTTCATCTCCAAACAATCTTTCCAAGGATGGTAGCTCCTCTACCTTGAGGCCAAATGGTTGGTCCTCTTTCTCTTCCCCAACCATTATGTGAATTACCTAGAGGCAATAGCAAGAATTTCCCTAAATTCAAAGGTGATGGGAAGGTTCATCTAGATGAACATATTGTGCCCTTCATTGTTACTTGTGGTGTTTTCAGGGTTGAACATGAGGATATCTGTGTTATACTTTTTGTGGAGACATTACAAGATAATGTTGTTGATTGGTTTTATCATCTCCCTGCTGGATCGATCACCAATTGGAACACCATGACAACCTAGTTTGAGCAACGTTTCAAACATGTTGAGGATGTACATGCCCTCTTGGCCTAGATTTCTCAAATCAAGAAAGAGTCACATGAGCCCATGAGGGAATTTGTGGCCAAATTCAATAGGCTGGTGAACAAGATCCCACTAAACACGTGTCTTGTGGATTAGATTCAGAGATGTTTCTTCCTTAATGCCCAACTGCCTGAGGTGAGCTATGCACTTAGGAGAGCCAATCTTGCCACCTTGGATGTTGATCAGAGATTTGTTGTTAGTGTTGAAGATGATCTGATCATGTCTGGAAAGCTGAGGAGAGATTCATCCAAATCCAAAGCATCCCCTTCTTCCACATCTTCTCCTAGAGCTAGTGCAGATCAATTGGTGCAAAAAATTGCTAATGATATTATTTCCCTCAAGAAGCAGTTCACCCAACATGCTCCTTATCAGGATGTTCAAAAGAAGAAATTTCACTGCAGAAATCAGTTGCCCTCTACTTAGACCAGACTGGCAATTGAAGGTCCACCTATTAAAGTTCCACTCAATGCAACATGTGAAGTGTTAGAGCCTGATGATGAAGAAGAGGATGGAATCTGTGAAGAACCTGAAGAGGAAGCTGATGAAGAATTAGAATATTTGAATGGATCTCATGTACATTTTCTCACCACTGAAGGTATGGATGAAGAGGATGATTATGAAGAAAGATTTACAGAGATGAACATTGAATCATATGTTGTCATGACTCATGATAAATCCAACAAGAAGGTGAAAGTGATGCAGCCTGCTAAAAGATCTAAGGAACCTCCTATGGTCATTCCAGTGATTGCAAGGAGAGGAGCTCCTATTCCAACTTCTTCCACACCCAAGGTAAGTTTTGTTGTCCCTTCCTCCTCTGTTTTTGCTCCTAAAACTTCTTTCTCTTCAAATGATAGAGTTGATAAGTCAAAAGTTTCATCTACTCCTATCAATGATGCTCCATCTGCCTCTAGTTCGTTTGACATTATCAACCATCTCAAGGAAACTAAGATCCAGATCTTAGAGGCTGAATTCTACCAAACCCATCCCAAGGCCTTTGCTAAGATGGTAGACTTTGTGAACTCCAAATCCAAGCCTTCATCCCCTAGTTCCAAAGGTCTCTTGCCCACTCCTTCTCCTTCATCTCAGCCAAGCCTTGTGGCAGCAGTCACTTCATCTGATGGGAAGATCAAACCATTTTATGTCACTCTCCTCATAGCTGGCCACAAACTCAGCAATTGTGTTATTGATTCTGGTGCTTCAGATAATGTGATGCCTAGCTAAGGTAGCTCATGCCCTAGGCTTAACCATAACCCACGCTTTTGGTTCATGTTACTCAATGGAAAGTAGAGAAGTGCCATTGGTTGGAAGGATCAAGGATGCACAAGTAGCCTTTGCTGCTATGCCAGAGAAGAAAGTTTTAGCCACCATTTTGGTAGTTGATATTACCCCTTCCTACGGCATGCTGCTGAGTAGAAATTTTTGAAAAAATGTTGGGGGAGAAATCATGATGGATTGGTCATATGCTCTTATTCCAGTGAATGGGAAAATGAAGAAGCTACTACCTGAGAAACAAACTGAATATATTGTGCAAAAAATAGATGATCCAAAAGCACAAATATTGTATGCAGATATTGGGCATGGTAATTACATGGTTATGTCATAAGGTGAGGAAAAGAAATTCGGAAGAAACTCATCCAGTGGATTTAGGATACCTTGCAACAAAAAAGAGAACATTCAAGTCCTTAATACTGCTCATAGTGATTCTTCACACCTTCAGGTATTCATTCCTCAGCATTATCTTAATCTCACCAATGAATGTCTTCTTAATGCCCCTCATGATGCATGCTAATTTGGTATTTTTTCCAATAATGAGGAAGGTAAATAACTTGAGGCTTTGTTTCAACCTGAAATGGATTTTATGAAAGATATGTCATGCGCTAGGATTAGATGTTCTTGTTTTGAAGGAAATAACCTCATGTTGGTAAAAGAGGAGGTACTTCACAATAGAGTGAATGGGTTTTCTAAACTTCTCCTGTGTTTGAGGGATTCCAATATACTGAGATGGAGATATCTGCTGACCATTCTCTTGCTGTTTTAAATTACCTCAATGACAGACAAGTGCCTTTACCTAAAGAAAATGGATTCAGTTGGAGCACTGGTCCACTTGCTATATTTAATAATGAGATGAGCACACATACACATTTTTGCAGCCCTTCAAAGCAAATAGAAGTCGATGAGCCACACCTGGAAAATTTTCTTCACGATTACGACAGTCCTGGTTCAACTCACCCTTTGGGATGCAAACAAGAAGAAGAAGATGATGTGATTGATTTATTTTTCACTAGTCTATCAGCTTTCAAATTCCCTTCAGATCATGAAGAAAAATCAGTAGTGAAACTCGCACCCAAGATCCAAGATCTCCTAGAAGTGGAAAACAAAGTTGTTGAGTTTGCAAAGGAAACATGGATGTTTCTGATGGGCATGGTAGAAATTTCTCATCATGAGGATAAATCAGAAAATGTCCAGGCCGAAGGAAATGATAATGATAAATCATTCAGTGTCTCTTTCCCATTTCCTTTTGAGGATTATTACAAGAAATATTTTGTGCAAACATATGGGTCTCAAGGTATATTCCATGATGATTGCCAAACAGATGTGATTGGTAATTCACTGAAGCAAGAAGTTGATGTTATAAGAATTGGATTTTGTCATGAATCCAGTTGTCATAATTCAGTGGTATACAGGGATCAGTGTGGAGGCAGTCAAGCATTTTTAAAGCTTAAAAATGGCATTAGTCCTTCACAAGAGAAAAGCTTCTGGCAGACATTCAACTCTTCACAAGGACTGAATGTTTTTGGTCTTGGGTATCATTATCTAGATGGTTTTCTTGCCTCATTTTTTCTTTTCAAACCACGTAATGTTCACATGATGTTTTGGTATGCCCCATTGCTCTTTCCCAATTCGTGGGTACCTCATACTTTCACTTGGTTGTTCTGCAAAGGTACCTATTTTTCTCAGCCTGTCTCTGGAGTTGTGTAATTCCAAGTCCAAAGTGTTTTCACCCCCCTTTTGTACATTTTGTATAGCGTTTTGCTTTCCTTTTTTTTTTGGTTGGTTTTCTTTGTGTTCTCTTCTTGTGTTGGTGTTTCTTCTTTTTGACTTCATTGCCCATTGGCTAAGACACTGATTCGATCTGATTATCCAGAATTCTCTAAGATTCTTGATTTTCCTCTTTCCTCTGCCAAATCATCCCCAGAAGGAGCCATCTATTGTCCTCTTAATTTTCACCAAATCTAATTTCGTGGAAGTTGGAGCCCCACTCATACGAAGGGGAAAATTTCTAAGTTAAGGCCCGCAGTCAAAGAGGAAGGGACACGTGGACTACATTGAAAAGTCAACGACAAGGGCATGGACTTCAGGGGAAAGGTTGGAATTTTTCCCCTTTCCAAAATAGAAAGTATAAAAGTGAAACACACCCCTGCCACTAGTCAGGTGATGCCATGTGTCGAAGAATGAAATCGGAATAGCGGGCCCATGGAGGTTTTTGAGAATTTGAGCCTTTTGTTAAAAAAGAGTTTAAATGGTAGATTTGAACCGCATTTCCTTAGCCACTCAAACGACGCCACGTGTCTGGCCTTTGGCGGAGCTGCGAGTGGGAAGAGAAAATCAAGAAAATGTGTTTTTTCTCCCAAATGGCAAGAAATGCAAATTTTCTCCCCCAGGGTTATTGTTGCTTAGATCTTGCCAAGTGTAGGGTCCAAATTTGAAGGTAAAAGGGGGAAAAGATAGCCGAATGCCCTCTTCTGGTTTTTATCGCCATTAATGAACTAGAGCTCTGCAAAACACAAAAATGGATCATTATCCTTTCTTTTCTCTCTGATTCCTTGTCATTCCTTCATGAGATGTGTTTTGGATTGGTTTTGGAGCCAAATTGATAAGTTTAAAGAGATGTAAAGTTTGATTTTCAGAAAGCAGATTTTATCTGCCATACGCGATAAAAGGGGATAAAACTTACTAGTAAGCACTTGAGTTCTATGAAAGTGGTTAAAAGGTAGAAATGGTAGGACCACATGAAGGAGAAAATCATGAGATGTCACCTACTAAAATAATCATGCTCGAACTGACGAAATATTCTCCTTTTTGAACCTCTGGTTTTCATGAGTGCGTTTGTTTCACGTCACTTTCCAAAAGTGGATCTGCAACAAACATTATCCTTTTTGGATATTCTTTTCTTGGGGACAAAGTATGGATGTATACGAATTGTTATAAATATATGGCTTTGGCCATGGGAAAAAGGGATTCTGGTTTTCTGGGAGGGTTATAAACTCTGAAGTAATTCAATACAGAAGTGCTTTCTTTCTTACTTTCCTCTATTATATCTCTCTCTCCTGGCTCGATTCAATGGATCATTTGTTTTTCATTCAATAGAAAATTTTTGTTCTGGTCTATGTGAATATTTAGAACTTTGTGTCTGTAGATTTGTGTCGGTGGTGAAGTAATTGATCCTTTTCTATATTTTCTTGGTTCAATGTGAGTAGGGAGATACTCTGCTATCTATATTTCCCTAAAGCATTGTTGTTTTCTTCCTTCTCCTATCTCTTTATTATTCCATTCCTTCTGATTGATAATCTTTTAAGTATGATAACATTCCAGAATATCAGGGTCCAAACATTGAGAGTTGTATATTTGTACATTTGTTTTTCCTGCTTTCAATAAGGGAACCTCTCCCATTAAAGAGGAGGGACTTGTTGTCCCCTGACTGTGGTTTCAACCCATGTTCTATTCTGAAACCCAACAGTCAATCTTATCATCTATCTCTCTCCAACCTTCTCTGTCACATGTCCAGATTATCCTACTTTGGTACCAAATGTAAACTGAAGATCAAGGACGGAAGCTTGATTATTTTATTGATAATCAATCCAATCAATTTACAATAGATGTACTGCAATATTTATACATATTGGACAACAATATACAAAAAAAGAAATGGGTTGCATGGGTACAACCATGAATCAATACAAACACTAGTATTGTTAAAACAATATAACAACTCATGTATGTTTGAATAAAACAATATAGAAGGTTATAAATAAATATAACCATATAACAATTAAACAATTATCAAACTAACTATGTGTAATGCAAAATTAACCTAGGTAATATATAATTACCCTAATAGGGTCACTACCCTAGGAGAACACATTCTCCTTACTACTCACATGATTACCAAACCTAAGAGGGAACCACATACTCAGGAAAAAATTTATCCACGTCATTCCTAATATTCGGTTCGCGACGATGTCACTAAGCATATAGGCTATGAAAATAAAATCAAACTTGGGCTCTAATTTACTTGACTAGAAGGTACCATAGAGTGTAAGGATTTGAATTTCATCCTAAGGTTTTTTTTTTCTATGATACAAAGAATCACACAAGAAGGGTAGTTATACACGAAGTCTATACTAGGGTGGACTATTTCGTTTTGATCTTTTTATTAAATTTTTGAGGTAAGAAACAAAAACACTCTAGTTATTTTATCATCAATTACACACTGGAATTGCACTATAATTCACTTAACAAAATATCCAACTTTTACAATACAAAACTTGGGATCAAAATAACACCCATGTTTAGATGAACATTTCCCTTAAACACTAGCATCTTAAAAATGTTACAAAACTTCACTAATAAACCTTTCAATACTTTGCAAAATGTTGAACTCTCCTCAAAAATTTCACTTAACATATATATCCAACCACCTTTTTACCATATGTAAATCTGAATCAAAATAACACCTATAGATAAATGCACAATTCCCAAAGCACCCCTAAAACTAGCATCTCATATATATTACCAAATTTCAATAATTAAATTTACTGTAACATAGAAATATTTTTTTCATTAACATATATAAATTACAATAATACAAAGTGAATTACAACCACGTTAGTTCATCATCTTACTTGCATCTTGCAAAACCATGTGAGCATGAAATCAACGATAAATCGCTAGGATGGCATCAATCTAGATCTAGCATAATTAATGTTTTTAGTTTCCCATTTACATGATAATTATAATAATTTGTATTCAAAAGGATAGGGTTAGAGACATATATTTATTTCACTTCATTTTGTAATTAAGGAGGGGGGGGAGAGAGAGAGAGAGAGAGAGAGAGAGAGAGAGAGAGATAGCAAAGGAGAGAAACACTATTTTACCAAAATTCAAAATTCACGCATCAAGCCACAAGGTAGAGTTTCAACAGTAATTTATAGGTATCAATAAGTTTCCATGATGGTCTCCTCAATTGACTCGGGTCCTACAACTATCCTTTTACATTTTCCTACTAGTTGTGAGAATGCCCCATTATGGCTCGAAGGCTAAGAACCCACATTTAAAAGATGCCTTATGTTGAGCGATGCACAATGGAAAAATTCCTACGTGTCCTCCTATATACTAGGAATTCACAAGAACTAACGAAATTCAAAACTAGGGAATGGTTTTCAATTGGCGGATAGGTTTTCGAAGCCACCAGTCGTAATTGGTCTAGTTGCAATAACAGCCAACTTTAGCTCAAGGGCTAAGAAAACATCATCCAAAACTACCCTACAATAGATGAATGTGTAACAGAAAATTTCGTACATGCTCTCCTATATATGAAGAATTCACCAGAGTCAACAAACCTGAGAACTGGAAAACGGGTTGCAAATGGTGATGAGTTTTCTGGAGCCACCGGTCGTAGTTGAGCCAATTTGACCTAGTCAAACAGCGGCCTAAGGAGTATAAAATTCCTTTACCAAACTATCTAGAAGAGTATTTTTTCTGAAAATGAAGTTTACAAGCAATTCTATAATAAACATACTAGAGGTTTGCAAAGGTGAATAGGCATTTTGTTGCTCATGGTTCAAATGGTGGTTCAAAACGAAAGCCAACTTTTCAATTTTTGTAGCTTCCTAAAAGTGCAAAATGGAGTAACATGGCTCTTGAGGAGTAGAAAAGAGAGCAAAAACCATCAAACGAGGTCGAGATAATGCTTGATGTGACTCTTGACATAAAAAGGAACAAATACGACGTTTGACATCTCTTTTATGGGGCTCAGAGTGTTGTTTTGCAAGTCTCTAGAAATTGTATTTTTCTAAATTTACAAGGTAAACAGAAATGGTTGTTTTAGTTAACTCAGCTAGCTCTCACAAAAACCAATGGACATGAGCACCAAGTTTTGACACCCTGGGTTTAGTTATGCATGAGGTTGTGGTCACAACATGGTTGAGGGTCAAATTGTAAGTTGCTAGCAAAATCATGAGGTGTTGTTTTATTGATTACACTAGCCATCTGGTTAAAATATCCAATTGTTTAAACAAATAATATTTAAATATTTTTATTTTATTACAAATGAATAACCAAATTATACAAAAATTATAAAAGATAAAGGTAAGGAGACCATGCCTAGAAATACTAGCATCTGTAGGGCAAGAGGGGCTCCAAGTGGGTTCTCCCGCATTCCGCAAAGCTCCAAACTCTCTCTTAACATTCTACCAAATAGTTTACATGCATCCACAACCTATACGTTTGTACCATTCAAAATAACATCCAATTCCACATAATTCATGTTGTGTTTCTAACACATTATCTCCCACCAACATAGTGCCTACCATAATAAAAAACCAATACACTTTGCCAACAAAACATAGCCAACATGGTCACAACCACTTAACAAGATATTATCCTTGCCAGCCAACACTTAAGCAGTCTCAAGATGATGGAGTGGCCAAAACAAACACCGGGTCATATGGCTATGCAGTCCATGACCAAATCAAAATCTCCTAGTCCTGTAAATGTTGTTATGGCACCAAGGAAACAATCCATGAATCTTCCTAACAGATCTACTGACTATGACATTCCTTTTCACTTATATAAAAGGGGTGATGGTAGGTACGATTTTTGACTTCAATGGTCCAATCATATCTGTGGATTACATGTCATTAGAGTGATCGTAACTCTCTCAAGTACAAATTGCATATCTCAAGCCATGAAAGAAAAGCTACATATTGCAAGCCATGGGGATGGGGTCGTAGAATAAATATTATGAGGTTGAAAAATTATAACTGCGACAAATAAATATGTGAAGTCTTAAGCTTGCATAAAATGGAAATTGAGTTTCTTGCTTAATTGAAACCCCCAAATTCCAATCTTTCAGGGACAACAAAACTTCTCTAAAACCCTTCCACTCCTTTTAGATATTCTCTTCTACTATGAAAACCACACAACCTTCAAGAACTCACAATTTCTCTCAAGGATATCCCACTCTTCTAGAGGCACATGTTTGTTCAAAGTCTTTCATTCCATTGACAAGGTGAAAATGTGATCTATACAAAAGTAAGGAGAAACTACAAGAATAAGACTGATAAGGATATTTCAAGGTATTAAAATAAAATGTAAAGAGCAGCTGAGGGCTTGAATTAACTGACTAATTGATCAATCAATCAACAAATGTCCAGTCACCCTGTTTCAAAGCTACTACTATTTTGGCACTGACTGTGTGTATGTTAGAAAACGTGGAACTAATCAAGTTGGACACTTGTTGGTTGCATATGGTGAAACAAGGCTATTTTAACAACCCATTTTGTGCACATATCATAATCATTTCCATCCATGAGGCCACATCTGTTTGGGCACTCTTTCAATAGTTCACATGTCAAGTATATGCTCCCATGTTTTGCATCCATGACTACAAGATCATGTGCAACTACAACATCTAACAAAATTCCTCTATCACCATAGTGTGAAGTTGGAAATTATATTTGGATTTTTAAATCATTCCCCTATGACAACTATTTGAGTTTTCAATAACCTCTGTGTATGTGTTGGCTGCCACACTACAACCAACTTTATCCCCAAGATTATTGCAAGACAAAATTTCTCTATCTTTTATGCTTTGCTAGAATTTATTTGTCTCGAGTCTTAACACAATGCAATTCTACCAAAGGTCACAAGTAGGGTATCCTGGACACCATTCCTATATGACATATGTATTGAAACATAAACTCGCTCTCTATAAGATATATCTATCCAAATTCCCCAATATTCAAAACCAACCCTCAAATTTGACATGCTATTTAAGGAATCAGCTGCTTAGGAGTTGTTTGATCAATTTACAGTGTGCCGAGAATACTGAAGCCCAGGATCTTCCCAACATTCTGTTTATTTACATTAGTGTCAGTTTTTGTAGCTATCCAATTATTACTGAATTACAACATTGACTTGTATTTCAACGTTGTTAATTCTCCTTGATATCAAATAAAGCACTTGTATTATTACGCTAGGAAAGTGATAGGTCTGAGAGGTTATTTAATACATCCATTTGATTTGATGGCTACCCACGTGCCTTGTTAGGGATCCTCCCACACGCCACTTCCTATCATAGACCACCAACTCTTTTAATTTTTCCACCAATATCTTTTAATTTTCACCTACTCACCTACCTCTTTCTCCTCTCCACCGTCATAATCTCACCTCTCCCTTTTATTTTATTTTATTTTATTAAATGTGTCAAGAACTACTTTTCCCTCCCCTTATAAGAGTGTCATCCTCGATGCGACATAACACCAAGGGTAGTACAAGTGATAAGAAATTAAGGAAGCTAATGCTGACAAGTTCCATCTGGGGATAAGATATCTTTCGTTAGAACACGACCATAGGGAAGTCAAGAAATTTTAACAATTTCTTAAACTCTTAATGTTCTATGAAGTTTGGTAGTTCAAGTTTACCTTATTACTTAATATTTTCCTTTACATTACTTCTAAATCTCAATCTCTTAATATTTCATTATTTATTTATTTTTTTGGGTGCCCAACAGAAACTAACATCACAATACCACACCAGGCCTGAACACAACACCAATAGTCCACAAGACATCATGATATGTACTTTAATGACTATAACCCATCACAAGAACTCAACCGAACCATGGAAAGAACATAAATATCCCTCACAACACAGTTCTTATCACACATGCTCTTGACACAAGGCATCTCGTAACATAATTAGCCTACAACAACATGAAATTCCCAACATGTACACATACAGGGGTTTCACACAACTCAAAACCATAACTATAGCTATATAGGGTCAAGATGGAAACAACATCACAAAACATAAACCAGACTCACAAGAGTACACATAAATCATAACACCAACTCCATACACCTCCTAAAACATCACAAACAACTCCATATACCTCCCAAATCATTACAGAAGAACTCCATATACCTCCCAAAGCATCACATGACAACTCCATATACCTCCCAAAGAATCACAAAACAACTATATATACCTCCCAAAGCATCTCAAAACAACTCCATATACCTCCCAAGCATCACAAAACAACATCATATACCTCCCAAAGCATCACAAAACAACTCCATATACCTCCCAAATGCTCCATCCACGTACACAAATCTCTTATACCTCCCTCAAATCTCTTATCCCTCCCTCAAATCTCTTATCACTCCCTCAAAGAGGTTGGTCACCCTATGTCCCTAGGCACATAAGGTCCAAACACCTCTAACCAAAGTGACATGATAACTTATGGTTCAACAACCCGCTAGTTATCTGTAGCTCCTTAGGGTGTATCCCCATACAATGAAGTGGGTCCATAGGTTCAACCACTCCATGGTGAATCCCATGACCCTATTCCAACACATTACGACATTAGAACCAACATAACAATCTGTTTCAAATGCCAAGTGGAAGGAATCCCAAGCCTTGGGCTAGGCTATATAAAAAAAATTAAACTTGATACGAAAATTTAAAACTAAGCAAAACAAATGGCCAAATAGCCATAATTAGTGCAAGAATCCACATGTTAGTGTAACAACCAAATAAAGTGCCCAAAATATAAGAACACATCAATCAATAAAACTATTGGTTGTGACAAGAAAAGAGATAATGATCAATTTACGAATAAATACGTATAGAGAAATAGCACATTACAATCACTATGTGGCCTCATATGGACACCAAAGGGGTACTCATCGAGTTGTTGGCACTTGTACATCAAGCATCTTCTCATAAAATAACATATCAAATAATACAACTATCATTATCTCTTCCTGTATAATCCTTACATGCTCCCACAAGGCTCAACATAGTCAAAATCACATAGGATTGTTCAATGGACAACCCAATAGAAGATAGTAGGGGATGCTAGTTTGCATAAGTTGAGCCTAAGGTGGTAAGCATCCACAATATACTGAGCAAGCTCGAAGTATACTAAACAAATAGAAGTGGGTTTTCAGTCTATATAAGACTCCACTTCCTCACTTGTACTCGACTCAATATTATGAAAACATGGTCCACGCCTCCTCTCTCCACACATACACTTTGTACCAATTGTTCCCCTTAGGGTCGGTTAGTGTAAGGTTCACAACATAACACATAACTACTTCACTAGCACAATGGTGATTCATGCATATTAACCATAACATCATACGCATTGTATATATACAGGGTATAGCACAATCATTACTTTCATGGGTTACAATACATTATGTATCCACATAATGCACCCAAGGTGCAAGTACTGTACAATAGGGGTCATACGTTCACCATATGCCCCTAAATCACGACATGAACAATCACATATTACACAAATTGTACGTAAGATGAACACAGTGACTAACATTACAACAAACGCTCAATTGGAATATAACATGGCGACAGACACGAATCATCCCAATATGGTGGCGACATCACAATACAATCTCATTTCACTCTACACCAATTTTTTCATGCAACACATCAACACACCTTCATATCACATAATAAAAAAACACTCCAACACTCTACAATCTGCAATAACATTCTTTCCACACACAAAAGGTAGCACATCACACGTGAACTCCTCATTGAATCTATGAAAAGGAGAGTGAATACTCTCATCAAAAGCACATCAATAGGATAAAAAATACACACTAAGTAACATGCACAACATGTGCATTCATAATATCACAATTACAAAATTGGTCACATAACAAAATATATCACATCATGTAGAATCATCACAACTCAAATCCGTCCCAGAGGTTCAAGAGCATGAACCTTTACTCTGATGCCAAATGTAACGCCCACATTTTACACACAAAAACAACACAAAAAATACCGTAGTAAAAAAAATTGACTTAAATTGTAGCACACATGACACTACAGGAGATCATTGATGACTACTCAAAACACATGATATGTTGGCACAAAAATTAACCCACATAGACAACATGAAAATGCATGATGCACATCAAGGCCACTTCCTTTTTGAATGACAAGGAACAACATAATTATTCACAACATAATTATTCAACTATAGAATAAAATTATAGGTAGGGCCTTCCCATGACGCAATATTTTTAGAATTACACTTTTATTACAGTGATGTTTCAGTCTTTAACATAAGTCCTAGAAAGGCTCATAACATGAGAATCATACATTTATTTTTATTTTTTTCTAGATTTCCTTTATATTCTTAACATTTAACTTACAGTCTATCTCATTTAATAAGAATCATCGACATTATTTCAATTACTTGTTTAATTCATTCATTGTTAATAGGGTATTTATTTACACACAAGGCTATTTACATACACAGAAAACTACTAGGTCTTATCCCTAGGACTCACTCCTAAGGGTATGCATCTTTATCTTATTTCATACCTCCGATACGCAAAAGAACAAGTGTGAGTCTGAAGGAAGGAAGGTTAGCATATTTTTCTCAAGGATTTAGGGTCAATTTTTTATTCATTCATTTATAAATTGATAATTCAATTAGTACACAATAAGTATGATAGGAAATAGGTTCTTTTTCCATAATGAGAGGGTTTAATCACATATCAAGGAAGATCATGTTTTAATTTCCTGTGAAATAACATCCCACAATTACACTTCCCAAGGCAAAGTATTAATTATAAGTTTACTATAGTTATGTTCCAACAATTAGTTAAGGATTTGAAGGCTCTAACCTGGCAACATATGTCCTTATTTTCTTATTTCTAGATTAGTTTTCCTAAGTATCATTTTATGTCTAAAAAAAGAGGGTTTTCCCTAACTAGATTCATATGCCTTTGTAATGTATTATGTAGCCTACTTGTTAATAGGGGAATTTGTATCCTCATGAGAATACTACTCCCTGTCTTAGGGAATTTATCTCTAAGAACCTGATTCCATAGTTTCACATCATACATACATTACATAACAGGACAAGTGGGAGAACAAGATGGATTCATTCATTTTTTTAAGGGGTTAAGGTTCACATTAGAGTTTGCACAATGTGGGTTTATCTTCTCTCCACAAGATTGTTTAAACATGATATAATAATGACCTAAATTTCACATTTCTCCAAAGAAATCATCTAATGGTTATGTTTTCACAAACTAATAAAACACTAAATTTTTTTTAAATTTCATAATTAACTCTTCGTATATCATCCTAGAAGCCAAATGACAATTTAGATTGGGTATCGAGTTCATCTATGATCCCAAATCTTAAAGATGACTTTATAGGTTAGTTGGAGATCTTCACCACTTAACATGTATGTCGTTTTAAGAGGATTTTACACCATGGTTAATGTTGGTTTCCCATGGGTCACTACCCTAGGAGAGCACATTCTCCTTACTACTCACACGATTACCAAAACTAGGAGGGAACCACATATTTAAGACAAAGTTTAACCACGTTGTTCCTAATCGTCCATTCACGACGATGTCGCTAAGCATATGGGCTATGACAATAAAATCAAACTCGGGATCTTATTTACTTGAATAGAAGGTACCATAGAGTGTAAGAATTTTATGTTCATCCTAAGGTTTTTGTTTTCTATGCTACAAATAATCACACAGGAAAGGTAGTTATACACGAAGTCTATACTAGGGTGGATTGTTTCATTTTGATCTCTTTATTACATTTTTTAGGTAAGAAACACAAACACACCAATTATTTTATCATCAATTACACACTGGAATTGCACTATAAGCTATTAAAATTCAAATTCACTTAACACAATATCCAAATTTTACAATACAAAACTTTGGATCAAAATAACACCCATGTTTAGATGAACATTTCCCTTAAACACTAGCATCTTAAAAATGTTACAAAACTTCACTAGTAAACCTTTCAATACTTTGCAAAATGTTGAACTATCCTCTACAATTTCACTTAACATATATATCCAACCCCCTTTTTACCATATGTAAATATGAATAAAAAAAACACCTATAGTTCAATGCATAATTCCCCAAGCACCCCTAAAACTAACATCTCGTACATATTACAAAATTTCAATAATAAACTTTACTATAACATAGCAATACATTTTTTTCATTAACATATATAAATTACAATGATACAGAGTGAATTAAAACCACGCCATTTCATCATCTTACTTGCATCCTGCAAAACTATGTGAGCATGAAATCAACGATAAATCACTGGCATGGCATCCACCTAGATCTAGCATAATTAACATTTTTAGTTTCCCATTTACATGATAATTATAATAATTTGCATTTGAAAGGAGAGGGTTAGAGACATATATTTATTTCACTTCATTTTGCAATTAAGGAAAGAGAAAGAGATAGAGAAGAAAGAGAAACACTATTTTCTAAAAGTCAAAATTCACATGTTAAGCCATAAGGTAGAGTTTCAATAGTAATTTATAGATGTTAATAAGTTTTCATGATGGTCTGATAACTTGACTGGGGTCCTACAACTGTCCTTTTTCATTTTCCTACTAGTTATAAGAACGCCCCATTATGGCCCGAAGTATAAGAAACCCCATTCAAAAGATGCCTTCTATTTGGCAATGCACATCATGTAAATTCCTATGTATCCTCCTATATACTAGGAATTCACAAGAACTGACGGAATTCAAAAATGGTGAATGATTTTTAATTGGCGGCTAGATTTTTGGAGCCACCAATCGTAATCGGTCTAGTTGCAACAACAACCAATTTTATCTTGAGGGCTAAGAAAATCCTATCCAAAACTTCCCTTCGATTCATAAATGTGTAACGGAAAATTTTGTACATACTCTCCTATATATGGAGAATTCACCAGACTCAACATAACTGAGAACTAGAAAATGGGTTGCAAATGGTGATGAGTTTTCTAGAACCACCGATCGTAGTTGAGCTAGTTTGACCTAGTCATACAGCAACCTGAGGCCTACAAAATGCATTTGCCAAACTCTCTAGAAGATTATTTTTTCCCAAACTAAAGGTTACAAGCAATTTTATAGTAAAAATACTAGAGGTTTGTGAAGGCGAATAGGCATTTTGTTTCTCAGGGTTCAAATGGTTGTTCAAAATGAAAGCCAACTTTTCATTTTTGGCATCTTCCTAAAAGTGCAAAACAGAGTAACATGGCTCCTAGAGGAGTGGCAAAGAGAGCGCAAACCCTTAAATGAGTTCAAGCTTATGGTTGATGTGGCTCTCTATATAACAAGGAACACATATGACGTTTGACATCTCTTTTATGGGGTTCAGAGTGTTGTTTTGCAAGTCTCTAAAAATTGCATTTTTCTAACTTTGCAAGGTAGACAGAAATGGTTGTTTTAGTTAACTCAACTAGCTCTCGCAAAAACCAATGGACACAAGAACCAAGTTTTGACACCTTGGGTTTAGCTATGCATGAGGTTGTGGTCATGACATGGTTGAGGGTCAAATTGTATGTCGGTAGCTAAATCACGAGGTGTTGTTATATTGATTACACTAGTCATCTGGTTAAAATATCCAATTGCTTTAACAACTAATAGTTTAATATTTTTATTTTATTTCAAATGAATAACCAAATTATATGAATATTATAAAAGATAAAGGTAAGGAGAACATGCCTAGAACTCCAAGTGGGTTCGCCCACATTCTGCAAAGCTCCAACTCTCTCTTAACATTCTGCCAAATGGTTTGCGTGCATCCACAACCTCTCCATTTGTACCATTCAAAACAACGTCCAAGGCCATATAATTCATGTTGTGATTCCAACCCATTATCTCCCACCAACATAGTGGCTTCCACAATCAAAAACCAATACACTTTGGCAACAAAGTAAACATGGCCACAACCACTTAACAAGCTATTATCCTTGCCAACCAACACTTAAGTAGTCTCAAGATGATGGAGAGGCCAAAAAACACCAAGTCATATGGCTATACAATCCATGACTCAATGAAAATATACCACTCCTGTAAATGTTGTTATGGCACCAAGGAAACAATCCATGAATATCCCTTACAAATCTACTAACTATGACATTCTTTTTCATTGGTATAGAAGGGGTGATGGTATGTACGATTGTTGACTTCAATGGTCCAATCGTATTTGTAGATTACATGTCATTAGGTTGACTGCAACTCTCTTAAGTACAAATTGCATATCTCAAGCCATGAAAGTAAAGCTACATATTCTAAGCCATAACAATCAAATCAAGGGTGAAATTATCCTACATTTTCTATTATTTTCGTGGAAACTCGGCTAACAATTCCAGCAACAAGTAGTCACGTAATTGATGTCTCCATCTCTAACAAGTACAGAAGTCATTGCTTAATCGACCTCTTAATATAGTGAAACTAGTGGTCATTGCAGTGACATCGTCAACAAAGAATAATAGATAAGAAAATATGGAATACTATTGGAGTAGTCCGACCAACGTCCTTGAGTTTTTGCCAGTTGTACAAAGGTAATATGAAGTGTGCACCATCTATATGAGGTGGTATGAAACATAAGCTTCACCGAAATGGAGGCAGTAAAAAACTTGTACACCTAGTGGTCCCTTCCTCATGAGAGGCTAAATGTTTATTGAGGCTAGGAGATTTTTCTTAAATGTGATATGTAATGATTCCTCAATTTTAAAATATATATATATATATATATATATATATATTAGTGTTACAGGAATATTGATTTTTTAAGGATTAAAATATAAGTGGTTGTGATTAAGGGAGAGTGTTGGAACTTACAGCAGTATCCATCTTGTAATTTGAAAATCCTTTTTGGAAGGATATTTGCATTAATTCAATCAACTTTTGCGAACAATATTTCTAAATCTAGCAAATCCTTATCTAATTTGGGCATTTATTATTTTTCAACCACCTCTAAGAAATGTGTAGAAAAAGTTGGAAATTTGCTAGTCTTCAAGTAAAGATCCATAAATAAGAACATTTAATATTTATTTTTCCTACATAATAGAAAAATACAAAAGTGTTTTCAAAATCATTTTGTATTACAACTCTTCTCAGTTTATTAAACATAAGCAAAAGTTTATTTTTTGGTTATATTTTCATTTTTTCTACTCTGTTTTAAATTCAACAACAAAATCACAAATGAATAAAATTCCGCCTAAATTTGATGTTTTTCCAAAATAAAATAAATAGTGAACTCATTAACGTGTACAGTGGGGTGTTGTCAATTTAAATTTGAGGTTTTAAAAAAATGGAGGTCTTTCAAACAAATAAAATAATAAACCATTATAATCTACCATAAGATATCATCAAAGACTCATAGAAAAATAACAATCATGAGAGAATAAATGTATGTAATAATGACCATGTCACCCCCATTTATTCTTTACCTATATACTCCTTCACTTAGTCCCTCTTCTTCACATATTGATGATTCCAATCTTCTTGATGATGATGTTGATGTTGTTGTTCCTTCTCCAAGACCTCCACCTTCTGTTGCATAATTTATGTCCAAGTGGGTTTGTACTACTTATAAGGAGGTTAGTTCTTTGGTAGGGGATCCTTCTGACACTCGTCACACTCTTTCACAAACATATATGGTTTTTCTTTTGGGTCACGCCATTTAAGGGGATCTACAAATTTTTTAGATGTAGAAGGTACACCAAAGTGGACATAGCCATGAAAGATGAATATTTTTCTTTGAGAAATGATCACACATGGGATTTTATTTCTTTTCTTCACTTGGAACAAATTTTGTCCAATGTAAGTTGTTTTATACAACTTAATATGTATCAAATGGTTCTATTTTCTAGTATAAGATTTGTCTTGTAGAAAATTTATTTATGTTGGATTAAGAAATTTACTATTCTAGTAGCTTTTCCCATATTGCCATGATAAATTATCTTCACCTTATGCTTTCACTAGATGCATCAAAGGGACAATTAGTGCATCAAATGGATTTGAAGACTACATTTATTTATAATGAAATTTATGAGGATATTTACAAGGATTATCCACAGGGATTTTTAGAGGATTCTTCGATTATTTTTAGGGTCCATCATTCACATTATGGTATTGGAAAAGATCCCCGAGATTGGTATGGGAAAATGTACAATTTCTTTCTTTTCTATCATTTTACTCATTTTCATTCTAACCCTACACTATACATTTAGAGACACGAGAATAAATATTTATACGTTTTCTCCATATTGATGATTTGATCCTCACAGGAAGTTCTCCTCCCATGATATAGGATGTAAAACATAGCTTGTTAGAAGCAATATAATGTTATAGAATTGGGACTTTTGCATTAATTTCTTGGACTATAGTTCACTCAGTCTTATGACAAGATCTCAATTTTCTAGAAGAAGTAAGGCTAGAACCTACTTAATTGTTTTGGCATGGTTAATTTCAAGCCTTCACCTACATATTTTCAATTAGAACTCGGATTGACATCCACTTGTAATACACCTAGTGTTTTTCCTATTTTAAACAACTAGTTGATGTGGGGTTTACCCCATATCCAAAAATAGTATAAGCTCAATAAAAAATTAATTCAACATCTTCTATACAATAATACATACCACATACAAAGGAGAGGATCTCTAACCTCTCCCACTAAATTTAGGTAGGTGGTTCAACCACCTTTACTCCCTAAACTACCTCACCCTACATTCACTCATCCTTCCCTAAAACCTACATGAGTTATTTTCTCAACTCACTTACAACATAATAATAATACTAATTTAAACATTAGGGAACACATAATAATTTGCACACTATGTATTCCTAACAGTCCCCCCTTTAGTGTGCATATGGGAAAGAAAGTCGCATGTTGGAGAACGAGCGTCCACGTCAGCCTTGTAGCTTGTTCTTGTGGGTTGTTGATGAATCTCCTCACTTTGTATTTTCCCCCTTAATCAAAAACCATTTAGATGTCGATTTCCATTGATAATATATTCAAGTACAAAAATAATGGTTATTTATAATTGTTCAAAAATATTTCCTTAATAGGAAAATATTCCCCCCTTGGAAAAATTATTTCTATCAGTAACAAATGAACAATTTCATGGTAAAACTCTACTTTCCTCACATTTTCGAAAGATATATCTTTTTATAATTTGTCCCCTTTTACAAAAGATTCACCTCCCTTCAAAATGACTAGGTACCCACTCGGAAGTGTAAATGGTTTCAAAATAACTTCCCAAACAATAAATACTCACACCACGTGGCCCTTTTGAAAATGAAAACAGATAGATAAGTGATTTTTTGCTACCGTAATATGTTGGGAAGAATAAATTTTGGGATCCGCACAACCGATTAAAGGAGATTACAATGTTGTGGATCTGCCATCTAATCGAGCTAGATCTCAGGGCAATTGTGAATACCAATCTAGTTAGTTGCCACTGTAAGGGCTGAGATTTCTTGTTAATGGAGGAATTTGTCACAACAACCATTTTAATTAGACTAGGAAGCACGCATCCTTTGAATACACGGTCAACGTCATTTGAAGGATTTGGGACTGACCAACGTAGATTGAACCTGAGATGGGGAAACACGCATCACCGAGCTCCGCTACAGAAGAGATTGTAGATCTAAAAATAGCTCGTGCTATGGAATGAGATTTAGATCTAAAAATAGCTCGTGCTATGGAATGAGATTTGACATCAAATAATGCCAAAGCTGGATCCCAATTCACAGTAATAATATTCAAATAAATTTCAAACTCTTCAATATAATATTATACACCATGCTAAAATTTGAATTAATTTTCATACCAGATCGAAAAAATCCTGCAAAATACGGATCAGTTGTATGTGAATCTCAATTGTGAAACAATTTCTTGAAATTATCTGTGCCTACATAATGATCTGTAGTGAACATTCGAATCCAATTTGGATCTCATGAATGCAATATAAAATCATTACTTATATCTGAAATCCTCCATGCAAAATATTTTCTGCTACAAATTTGTTTTTTGTTTTTTTATTTTTCATTGATTTTGAATATGAAAACGGTGAACGAAATGGAAGAAAAACTGCAAAAAGAGTGAACAAGATGGAAGGAGAAAGATAATGCAAATGAATGATGCCTACCAAACAGGGTCACACAAGGTCCACTCTGTTACACTGTCGATAGAGTGCAAGAAAAGTGAATGAACCAACAATGGGGTTTTCAAGAGGTCCCCTCTGCATATCCAATGCTTGAACATTTTAGATCTACAACAGATGGATGAACACGGAAAAAGGTAACAAGTTCACTGCGAGGTTTGTGGTATCCACTCCCATGTTCTCTAAGTCTACCTGACGAACAAAGGCATGGGTGGAGTGAAAAAAACTAGAGAGACCCCTTTCGAAACCTGATACCAGATGTGGGTTTTACCCCATATCCGAAAAGAGTATAAGCTCAATAAAAAATTAATTTAACATCTTCTATACAATAATACATACCACATACAAAGGAGAGGATCTCTAACCTCTCCCACTAAATTTAGGTAGGTGGTTCAACCACCTTTATTCCCTAAACTACCTCACCCTACATTCACTCATCCTTCGCTAAAACTGCATGAGTTAATAATAATACTAATTTAAACATTAGGGAACACATAATAATTTGCAACCTAATTATTCCTAACAGTTGATTTGCAATCTAATGTATCTCATGCATAGTCATCTTGATATTTCATTTGCAGTTGGCGTTGTCTCTAATTTCTCAAAAGATCCATGAGAGGGTCATTAGCAAGAAGCAAAATGTGGGTAAGTGCATGGAGATGGGGGACCAAAAGGCAATCTTAAGTGGATGGTGTTTTTCTAATAAATGATAAAATTTATCTTGTGTGAGTTATTTGAGATGAATAAACTCAAATTTTGAAAATTCTATAAGAACTTGAATTATAAAATTTAGAGTCTAGTTTCTAAACTAGTAAGATTTATTGAAATTTTTTAAGAATAAGTGGGTCAAAGAGTTAAAATTCCAAGAGTTTATCTTTTAATTGCAAATAACATAATAGATATTTTTTTAAACCTAGTATAAGATAAAAATAAATAAAAAATAAAATTGTCGTATCTTTTTATTGATTTTCCTTGTAAAGAGACTTTGAAAATCTAGAGAAATAAATGATAGTTGATTGTGCACCCCCAACTAACCAAAAAATAACAATATTTAGTAAAAATAATTTGTTCATGTGTATAGAAGTATTCCTAGTTTAGGAGTGTAGTGTATAATTCTTATTCAATTTGGATAAATAAAATAAAAGATGCATGAAGAAATATAGAATTGTATAATTACAACAAATAAAGGTATAAAAACACAATTAGAAAATAATATGGATGGAAATATTATTATAGGAAAAAAATTGGAAAAATCATATATTTGGAAAGAGAAAAATTTGATGTTTTAGTCATATTTTAAAGAACAGTTTCAATCCTTTATTATAATAGAGAACCCACTTTAGCATATCTAGTCCTAAACATGTTGTTTACAATTGTATTTTAATAGATCCATGTATCAGGATCATGTATCTAAACAATGTCTTAGAATTACAAACTTTTCTATGTTTTATATTGTAAATAAGCCATACATGTTATAATGCATTTGTGTTACTTAAACTGTGTTTACCTCACAATCATCAAATTCCCTGTTGAATTTTTTTTTAGAACTATATTGTCCCGACATTGTCTTCTCTTCATCATTCTACACATTCCTACATGATATTTTTTATGATTGTAGTTGTTCCCACCCGTACTATCTATATTGTACTTGTCATGAGGGGTAAAAATCATGTAATGATATGAAAAACATGATGAAAATAACATCAAAGTAGTTAGAATTGAATAGAATAAATAAATTTAAGGGAATGAAACAAATGGTGTATGGAATTATGATTAAATATGTAATGAAAATGAAGAGAGTAATTATATTGATATGAGTATTGATAATGAATTGGATAATGAAGTGTATATGGATAGTGATGTTGAAATGAATAATGGTAATGAATTCAATGCCTGATAATCCAATTGTTAATTCTAGAAATTACATGAAAACACTAAATGATGAAAGTAATTCTGATAATGAATATTTAACACTAATAAAACCTCCTTCCATTTTATGTAATAAACCATTAAATTATTTGAAATTGATGAAAGTATTTCAATACTAGTGCCTAAGAAATTTATGGAACAAATCACGGAAGAAATCCATGGAAAGGTTGAATAATTACTTCTAGAAAATAAATGATAGAAAAAGATGTCAATTATTTGTTACGCTAATTTTATTAATCAGGGCTATACATGCAATGAAAACCCTATAAGTAACAAAATTTGATGTTGATGGTCAAAATATGGTTAAATTTTTGAAAATCTACATGAAATAATTATTATAATGTAGGTGTGAACAATTGAACCAAAGATAGTAATGTTATGTTATGTGCACTTTTTAATTGTCTAATATGTTATAAAACAATAAAATAAATCTTGATTTGAAATTTAAGTACAACCTTGAAAGTAAAACAATAAACTAATGAAAGCAATTGGGAGACACAAAAGTCTTGAATCATTCAGTAACACCTACTATTGGGTATTATATCGTAGATTCCCATAGAAAGAAAATGATACATATGATACTCTATAAGAATTATGTTGGAAAGTAGTGTTGTCATTGATGTCAAGAAATATGTTTGAAATCTTTCTCCTGTGCCATAGGACCTTTAGCAGAAACCAAAGGCCTTCAAGATCCTTTTTACCCATCTCCACACCATCAGCCCTATTATTGTAGGGGGCTGATGGCATGTGGCCAAAGCATGGCCAGAACCTCCTTCAATTTGAATTTTTAAATGATACTAAATGAACATTGAATCCCTCCCAAACTCACATATTTCATTCTCACCTACACTTTAACACAAATTTGAATAAGTTTGATCCTCTAATGACTCTGAAAATGCTAAATAACTAAAATTTACATAATCTACTTATCAAAATTAAATGCATCGACTGAGCCATGGTTGAGCACCACTATGCGCTCTGACCCTATCATCCTCCATCACCACCATGTACTCATTCCATATCATATCTAATTTAGCCAAATTTGGAATTCCATATCTCATTTGTCTTAATTTCGGAAATAGTAGTAAGAAAATAAAATTAAAAATCATTATATAAATCTCAAATTCCTATTCAAATATTGTCGCAGTCATCCTCAATATTAAAATGTATATCATTTTCTCTCCTGATTTCGATAGATTGTGTTTTTTATTGCGTATTGATCATGATCTAATGCCATTTATTTTGACCTATTAAACGCATCCTTTTTAATTCCTTTGATTTTTTGGCCTATTTCTTCATCATGAAATTATACGTCTATGACCATATCATCATATCTACATCATCACATCCTTCCCATAAGAACCTAGCTTGGAGATTTATTTATTATTTTATTGATGTTCCTCTAGTGTCTCCTTGCAGTTTTACTTCTCCAGTGTTCTTACAACATGGATTATGCCCATACACTAGAGGATGAGCGACATTATGAGGTATGCATTAATGAGTATATTTCATTTCAACTAGTACATTCAGCATTCCTTTATGTACTTAATTTTAACATATTTTAGTATTGATGTTATGGAATGTATTTTTTTGTTGACCACCCCATGTTACACTATTGTGACATAAGGTGATCAATAACATGGGCATATGTATACACCTAATTTATCAATTTTCAACTTTCATACATGTTATAAATAATTTCTTTGTGCAGATAAGGATCATTGATGCATCTATTTCTAGAGTGTGTTTCTTAAGGGGCCTATTGGGAATGGGGAATGATTATTCACATAACTATTATGGGTTAGAGGCAATACATAGAAAGAGTGTTGACATTTGATATTGGCCTCAATTCTCCTTGCACTAATTATCATTGTCCTCTGAGGTCTCATACGTATCATAATCATGACTTTCTTTTGTTTCACCTCTTTGCACCTTATTCCTTATTTTTTATGACCCATGATACTATTTTTCACTTTTCATGACACTTATTCTTCATCCCACATTGGATTTTAAATATCCCTGGCCAGCACAATCGCCAAAAGGAAATTATGCCAGCATTAGATTTTCCTTAGCTGACACAATCGCCCGTGGGATATTGTGTTAGGTATATAGTCATCACATCCCACATATTTTAGAGAGAAATAACATCAAACATATGAACTACCATTTTCTATTCTCTTTTGTGTCATCTTCACATTTTATTGCCTAGCTCTTGGTTCATCTTGCATTTTTCTTCGATTGGATTTGACACTCTTCTTCATGGGTATTTTTTGCAATATTGGGTCATTATATAGTGAGTCTAGACATGAATGTTCTTCTCCTACTCCACCTAATAACAATTCTCTCTCAATGTGTTGCTTTTATGGAGAGATAGATGCATCAACGACCACTCTATAGGTACAAGGTGAGTGATCTTACCCTTCTTTTTCATTTTACATAGATTAGTTCCTTTTCATTTCTCATTGTGCTATGTTACCTTAGTATTTTACATGTTTGGATACTAGTTAGCATAATACTCTTATCCATTATCAACCCCTTATACATCCCTACTTTCATCTTCATAACATTGTGTGCTTTTATTGTTGATCTATACCTCACCATAGCCAACTATCGATATCTTAATAGGGTTCCTTTATATTTCTTGACTACATGCCTTGGAAAACTATTAATATTATGTAAGCATCAGTTATTATATTGCGGTCTATTTTTAGGGGGTGGGTGAATATTTGGGCTATTTATTGTGTGCAATAGCAAAGTACAAGGGGAGGACTTTTGGATGTACTTAGTTGTGAATCCATTGGCCAGATTTCCCTTGAATGAGAACCAATTATTGCCTTTCCAATTATTTGTAGTGGTTTTTTATAGTAACTATTGTGAATTCCCTGAATTAATTAGGATTGTTTATGTTATTTAACTTGCTGCAAATTGATATTTTCTGCTAGTTTTAGTGTGTAATTATCTATTGTGTTATTGTGATTAGTCCCTCAACGGAAGTGTTTTCTTTGATATTAGATGAAAACCATTGGATCGTATCTTATTTAATTTGTTTTCATTATATTGTGCATGTTTCTCAGTTAAACCCTCAATAATTTTTGGTATATCACCCCATTTATTGCAATTTTATCCATCTCTCTAACCCTAAAACCCCATAGTTTTAGTTTTAGGGATACTCCAAAGAAGGAACCGGCCTTGTAATTTTTGAGACTCACCTTACAATAGGGAGACCCATAGCCCATAAGGTGTTTCCATTGTATTTGCAGAAGTTTGGGAGAAACAAAGTGAGAAGATCTTCCAAACCTCAACACGAGGGTGCACTTCTGAGAGATAACAAAACCCTAAGTTAATCTAGTGTAGGAATTATTGACCTCTCGATATACGACCTTAGTGCTAATTGCAGCCCCTTTAATTCTATCATGTTGTGTTTCAGTTCATGTGTGTCCTTTACTTGTTACCTTGATAGCCTTCTAGAATGGATTTCTTTGGAGAGCAAGATATTAAGGCACATTTTGGCCCACCATACACACACATTTTATCAAATTATTTGATACACTAATCTTGTATTTATATCACTCATAATATTTTTAGTCCAATTATACATGATTAATTCATTATCTTTTAAATTAAGCAATAATTAAAAACATCCATTATCTCAAAAGGGAAAATTGTGGGGTTTTATAACACCTTCATATATACTTTGTATATACTTCTTTAAATGATAGTGTATGATGATATGAATACAACTATTAAATCAAGATATAGTTATGATTATTGATTCACAACATACATGAGTATTGCATCATGAAATTTACATAAATTAACTTGCTCAAACCAACTAGTGTGGATAGTTACATGGCTTCACTTAACGTGCCTCATTTTTTGGATAGTTACAAGGATTCACAAAATAGTACTAATTGTTGTGGATGTTTTTTTTGGCTTCACATGGTATGCACAATTTCTACTTTTCTATTTATGCTCGCATCGCTCTTCCCTCCAGTGTATAGTACTGAGGGGAAATATCTGTACATGGCTCATGCTCTTACTATTCCACTAATCTTCCCTCACATTTAACGTTGGGGGGAAAATGTGTACATGTTTCATGATTTTAATTATTTATTTCATGTTATTTAGTTATTTTTATCAGCATCTTGGTTATAATTTTATACACCATTTCACATGTGGTATTCAATTTCACACATATGGCTGCATGCAGAGGATTAATGAACACACACCTTCTAGTTTTTGTATACCTTGTCTTCAAGGGAGGTTTTCATTTCATTCATATTTTTATTGAGAAATGTTTAATTAATAGTCTAAATGGGGAAAATGTCAATACCTAAATAAGGACCAATAAAAAATTTCCAATTAATCCCTCACATTTACCTCATCCCATAACTCATTATGCACTCAATTGAATACTTCCTATATGCCTTTATCAATAAAAATCATTGACCACTAGGTCACTCTTGTTATCTTCTTATGACTACTCAAAATCACATTCTCATGATATAAAACACACCTTCAAATATCTAACCACCATTTCCAAGCGATAGTTTTTTCTGTGCACTATACGTGGATACAATTAAATATATAGTAAGCAAATACTCCTGGTCAACATAATCCTCCAAAGCTATAATGGTCATATTTTCAAATCCAAAAATAACCCTATTCAGTCATGGGTCATTTGAGTATGACATCTTTTCACAAGAATAATATATATAAGCAACATATCCCATTCTTAGGGCCTCATAACTTACATGTTTGGGATTCCTAGGAGATCACAATAAAGAATTCAATTATTTCATGAATTTCTTAATTACTTAATTTAATGCTAAGTTTGCATATACCTTATAGGGATGTGTTAGGTCAACTTGTGAAGTTACATCACACACAAAATATTATTTCAAAGTTTCAAAGGTTATATTAGTCCCTCCACTATCAAACACATTGTGATATACATCTTACGTACACATTCACATATGCGTAACTATGAGGTTTTGATGCCTTTTTGTAGTATTTCTTCATGAGCATAGTCAGGAACGCTTAACCAAAATTGAAATAACCCCTTTTAGACCCCAAAGAAAAATGAGAACCTTTAATTAAGTGGAAAATTTTGTTATCCCAAATTCACCCCTCAAGGTTATTTGGATAACTTGCATGATTTCTTCAGGCTTGAGCAAGTTTAATTGGTTCAAGGCCCAAAATCAGGTTTAGAGGGTCCCTTTGGCTCTTCTCTAACTTCCTTATCCAAGGAAAAATTTCAAGGAGTTTGAAAAATTTGTAAAAAATCCAAAAAAAATGGCTTCTTTTAGTGTATTGCGGAAAAGAAGAAAAATTTGTCCCAAATGTCTCGCGGGACAGAGGGACATCCAAGATCCGTAAAGCCAAAAGGGCCGCAACTAATTCAAATCAGCAAAAGTGAAATTTTTTATTCTGCGTGGTCCGCAAGTTGTTGGGACAGTCGAGCCCCGAAAAGGTGAAATGGCCAATTTGCAAAGGAATCAGTTAAGTCAGATTTCGGTGTCTCAGGCCGCACAAGTTCATGCAGGACTGTTGGGACCCGTAAACCCAAAATGGCCGAAATACAAAGAAGTGCGGCAAAGTCAAACAAAAATGTCCTACGTGGTCTGCGGGACAGAGGGACAGTCGGGACGTGCATTGCCGAAATTGCGGTAGGTAGGAGTTGAAAAATATGAAAGTTTTTGTCCCATGCAGTCCACGGGACAGTTGGGATAGTGGGACGCGTAGGACCCAAAAACCCAAAAATGTCGCACAAAGAGCCAAGCAAAGCGAGCGGAGCGGAAGTCAATGACTCTCATGGCCGGTCAATGGCAGGACAAGCGGGACATCAAAAGCTGAAATCATTGCACCAAGAGGGAATAAGAAAAGGCGGAGAAAGGAGGACCAACCGGTCCATGGGACATCGGGACATGAGTTCCCCAAAAACTCGCAATAGCTGCAATGCAAAGAGAAAGTCAACGTTTGACTCCCAAACTTCAAATGGTCATAACTTTTGACCCAAAGGTCTAATTTTCATGAAATTTGACTTTCTAGAATGGGCACGACATATTCAGCTTCAGTAACTAAAATTCCCAGTCCCGTTAAATGACCTAAATCTTTGGTAAACCCAAAACAGCTTCCTACACTCAGAATGTCGTATCTTTTTCATTTCTCTACGAAATCACACAAAATTGGTACCATTGGAATCATGGCTCCGAGCCTGATGCATAGAAATAAAGAAATCTTGAATTTGATGAAGAATTGATGGATATTTTTCCAAAAATGTGGCCAGGTTTAGAATAGTGTTTTATTTGGTAGTTGGGAGGACATTAATGAAGCATGGGCAAAAATGTTTCACTGTTGCAAGTTATGGGACAATATGGGGGACCTTTTGCAAGTAAAATACCATCATTTCACTCCATTTATGGCATCTTGCAAGTGGTGGGAGAAAAGATTTTGGGGTTTTCATTTCTCTTTCTCTCTCTCCTTTCAAAATTCTATAAATTGGAGTGTTGGGCTCATTGTAAAGGGAGCTAGTTTTTGTGTAACAGAACTCCGTCAAATTTGTTTTGTGAAATCAATGTGTTACAGGACCTTGTAGTGGACTCCTTGCATGCTGATCTAGGCCCTTATTTTATAACAAATTGAGTTGTGCATATCAATGAATCAATAGATATAAGTTTGTGGATGTCTCTTCCCTTACTGTGTTTATTTGCATTCTTCTTGCCCCTTCAATCTCATGCAAATGTATTGTTTCCACCTTATGCTCTTGTAGGAATTCATTATCATTGTGTGTGTATGAAAAGTTGTTGTGAATGAACTTTTTATACTGTGGATAACTGTTATCACCCCTTCTACTATGCTCTTTGCTTCTATTTTTCACACATTGTAAGACTATTCTCACACTCTCCTTTTCTGGTGTATCACCGCTTTAGTGTAGACATTGTTTTCATGCGTTCTCTCTCCATGTTCCCTTGGAAAGTTAGATTAGGACAGATATTCTAGCCTACATTAGAGTAGATTTTGGCAGGTAGTTTAGGAGCAAGAACCAACTTTCTCTAGAGGTCTATCTCAAGTAGCAAGTCCCACAACTTGGAGATAGTACCCATGGTATCCAGTCACACCGTGGGCTCAAGCACACACACTTGTGTAAAAATGAAGGGTGATATGATTCGTAGATAAAAAAAAGTATGATCTCAAAAATTCAACCATATAAAATGAAGGGAAAAAAAGACTAAAGTAGTCCCAAACACAAGATTTGGCCATAGTTAAGATAGGACGAATTCATCCATCCTTGAAAATGTCATAGAGTAAATTTTTTACAATAGGAGAATTCATCCTATTATCAAATCCCATATTTTTAGAGGAACTTTAAGACACTCTACACATTCTCCTCACACATTCTCATATCAAAGTAAATTTGTCTGAGTCTAAAATTGGTGAAATTTTGTTTAAATGCTAGTTTTTATTTTCATTTACATAACTCCTCTATGCCATTACAATTATCATTATAATTTTGACATGAGTTAGCATATGATTATTTTTTATTAACTATAATATGATATTAGCTGATATTTACACAATTTTATGATGGTTAAATACGAATAAAATCATAAATTTAGCATTACAAACTCATCTATTGATACACCAACAGTATGAGCATCATGATATTTTTTGAATTTTATTATCGTTATATTTTAAATTATATAATTGTAAGGCCTATGTTACACAACTAAATGCGGCCAAGAAAATAGTTGTATGGTTCAATTAGAGTAGAAATCCATAGAAATTGATAATCGAGAGAGAGAGAGAGAGAGAGAGAGAGAGAGAGAGAGAGAGAGAGAGAGATGAATTGGTCAGTACACTACACTTAATTATGTGTAGATAGTCTAATTCATCAATTGTAAAATATAAAAAAGGTTTCAATACACCTAGTGTTAGAACTAATATTAAGTACTTATAGACCTTAGTTTATAATTAAATAATTAGGAATATTTATATTCTTAATTATTTAATATAAACTAGGTTGTATATGTTTAATTTATTATAGTTAATCAATATTTAAGTGGGGATTCTTTGCAAAAAGAAACAACCCATCACTTAATAGTTCATGACTCGCGGGGTCAAATATATGTATCATGTGTTATCATCAAATAGTTGAATTCACTTAAATTTTGGGACAGAAGTGAGGAGGGTTGGCAAGAGAAGTCAGGAGGAAGATCTAGATTGTAATGTTTCTCAAATGTAATGGAAATATCTTTATTCCATGGTATTATACCATGTAATATTAATCCTAATTTAATTAGCCAATAGAGATTGGTTGGTTGGGTGGTTAGAATATTTATATAAATACCCCTCTCAATCTTGTATAGTTTTTAAAATTTGTAGGAAAAACTAAAAATGCAGGTTAAAAAAAGTAAAAATAAGAGAGACAACCTTTGTGGAGAATAGGGATTTGAATTTTTCCTAGTGGACATTGTAAAAAAAGTTGACATGAGTTAATAGATGGAATAACCTTGTTTCAAACCTATGTCTAAATATTTCATCCATTAATTCTTACATTACTTTTATACATATTTAAATTACAAGTTTAAATATTAACACCTATATGTACTATAACATATCATGTTTTATAACCTAAGTTATACTAAGTAGTACAAAATAAAATAAACCTATATTCTAAGTGGACCTAATAAAATTAATATTTACCTATGCTTTTTTTAAACTATATTTACACAAAAGGTGTTCCCCTTATGGGAAAGACCTTTCTAGTTGTTCACATAACTAACCTAATTTTGATGGGCGTCTGGATGTTTTTCACAAGAGATTGATTTTTACTGGTGTTGAAAGTTTCGACCGGCATTGTGACATTTTTTGTGTTTTTAATCGGTACCCTAACCTTTTTCCCTGCCACGAACTGGATATCTTTGCTTTATTTCCACAACTTATATGAAAAACTAAAAAATCACAAGTGTCGTTCACTTTGAAATTCAGAAAGATCTTATGTTTTACTGAAATTTTTATACGCGCCCTAACCACCTACTTCATAACTATGTGTGTGACCCCTCTTCCCAGTGCCCTGTGATGTCATCTTATAGCACACTCTCCTCGTTGTAAATAAAATGCATATGCATGGTTCATGACTCACCAAGTCCTGTGTTCTTTCTAGGAAAGATTAACATTAGATTTTATTCATAACTAGCCGACTATTTGAATGGGGGACTATGTTCTCACAAATTTCAAAAGTGGTGTGTTTTGATAGTAATTATTGTGAATTATATTCCCTGAATTAATTAGGATTGCTTATGTTATTTACCTTACTACAAATTGATATTTTCTGTTAGTTTTAGTGTGTAATTATCTGTTGTGTCGTTGTGATTAGTCCCTCAAAAGAAAAGTATTTTCCTTGATATTAGTTGAAAGCCATTGAATCTTATCTTATTTAATTTTTTCTCGCTATAATGTGCATGTTTCTTAGTCAATCCCTCAATAATTTTTGGTATATCACCCCATTTATTACAATTTTATCCATCTCTCTAATCCTCAAACCCCACAGTTATATTTTTAGGGATACTTCAAATAAGGAACCGGCCTTGTAATTCCAGAGACTCACCTCACAATAGGGAGACCCATATCCCATGAGGTGTTTCCATTGTATCTGCAAAAGTGAGGGAGAAGAAAAGTTAGAAGATCTGCCAACCCTCACCACAAGGGTGCACTTTTGAGAAATAACAAAACCCTAGGTTAACCTAGTGTAAAAAATATGGACATCTAGATATGCGAACTTAGTGCTCACTGTAGCCCCTTTAATTCTATCATGTTGTGTTTCGGTTCATGTGTGTTCTTTACTTGTTGCCTTGATACACTTGTTGAATGGATGCTTTTGGAGTGCAAGATATTAAGGCAAATTTTGGCCCGCCATACATACAAATTTTATCAAGTTATTTGATACACTAATTTTGTATTTATATCACTCATAATATGTTTACTCCAATTATACATGATTAATGTCTTATAATTTAAACTAAGCAATAATTTAAAAACATCCATTATCTCAAAAGGGAAAATTGTGGCGTTTTATAACACCTTCATATATACTTTGTATATACTTCTTTAAATGATAGTGTATAATGATATGAATACAACTATTAAATCAAGATATAGTTGTGATTATTGATTCACAATATACATGAGTATTGCATCATGAAATTTACATAAATTAACTTACTCAAACCAACTAGTGTGGATAGTTACATGGCTTCACTTAACGTGCCTCAATTTTTGGATAATTACAAGGATTCACAAAATAGGATCAATTGTTGTGGATGTTTTTTTTGGCTTCACATGTTATGCACAATTTCTACTTTTCTATTTAAGCTCACATCACTCTTCCCTCCAGTGTATAGTACTGAGTGGAAATATATGTACATGGCTCATGCTCTTACTATTCCACTCATCTTCCCTCACATATAACGTTGGGGGAAAAATGTGTAGACGTTTCATGATTTTAATTCTTTATTTAATTTTATTTAGTTATTTCTTATCAGCATCTTGTTTATGATTCTATACACCATTTCACATGCAGTATTCAATTTCACACATATGGCTACATGCAAAGGAGATATGAACACACACATTCTAGTTTGTGCATACCTTGTCTTCATGGGAGGTTTTCATTTCATTCATATTTTTATAGAGAAATATTTAATTAATAGTCTAAATGGGGAAAATGTCAATACCTAAATATGGACCTATAAAAAAAATTCAATTAATCCCTCACATTTACCTCATCCCATAACTCATTATGCACTCAAATGACTACTTCCTATATGCCTTCATCATTATAAATCATTAACCACTAGGTGACACTGGCTATCTTCTTGTGACTACTCAAAAGCACATTCTCATGATATAAAACACACCTTCAAATATCTGACCACCATTTTCAAGCAATAGTTTTTTCTAGGCACTATATGTGGATACAATTAAATATATAGTAAAAAAATACTCCTAGTCAACATAATCCTCCAAAGCTATAATAGTCATATTTTCAAATCCAAAAATTACCGTATTCAGTCATGGGTCAATTGAGTATGACATCTTTTTACAAGAATCGTATATATAAGCAACTTATCCCATTCTTAGGGCCTCATACGTTACATGTTTGGGATTCCTAGGAGATCACAATAAAGAATTCAATTATTTCATGACTCTCTTAATTACTTAATTTAATGTTGAGTTTGCATATACCTTATAGGGATGTGTTAGGTCAACTAGTGAAGTTACATCACACGTAATATATTATGTCAAATTTTAAAAGATTATATTATTCCCTTCACTATCAAACACATTGTGATATAAATCTTACGTACACATTCACCATATGCGAAACTATGAGGTTTTGATGCCTTTTTGTAGTATTTCTTCATGAGCATGGTGGAGAACGTTGAACCAAAATTGAACTAACCCCATTTAGACCCCAAATAAAAATGAGAACCTTTAATTAAGAGGAAAAAGTATGATCTCAAAAATTCAACCATAGAAAATGAAGGGAAAAAAAGACTAAAATAGTCCTAAAGACAAGATTTGGCCATAGTTAAGATAGGACGAATTCATCCATCCTCGAAAATGTCATAGAGTAAATTTTTTACAATAGGATAATTCATCCTATTATCAAATCCCATATTTTTAGAGGAACTTGATGACACTCTACACATTCTCCCCACACATTATCATATCAAAGTAAATTTTTCTGAGTCTAAAATTGGTGAAATCATTTTTATATCCTAGTTTGTATTTTCATTTACATAACTCCTCTATGCCATTACAATTATTATTATAATTTTGACATGAGTTAGGATATGATTATTTTTTATTAACTATAATATGATATTATCTGATCTTTACACAATTTTATGATTGTTAAATAAGAATAAAATCATAAATTTAGCATTACAAATTCATCTATTGATATACCAACAATATGAGTGTTATGATATCTTTTGAATTTTATTATTGTTATATTATAAATTATATAATTGTAAGGCCTATATTGCATAACTAAATGCGGCCAAGAAAAGAGTTGTATGGTTCAATTAGATTAGAAATCCATAGAATTTCATATGAGTAGAGAGATCAGAGAGAGAGATGAATTGGTCAATACACTACACTTAATTATTTGTAGATAGTGTAATTCATCAATGGTAAACTATAAACAAGGTTTCAATACACCTAGTGTTATAACTAATATTAAGTGCTTATAAACCTTAATTGATAATTAAATAATTAGGAATATTTATATTCTTAATTATTTAATATAAACTAGGTTGTATATGCTTAATTGATTATGTTTAATCAATATTTAAGTGGGGATGCTTTACAAAAAGAAACAACCCGTCACTTAATAGTTCATGACTCGTGGGGTCAAATATATGGATCATGTGTTATCATCAAATGGTTGGATTAACTTAAATTTTGGGACAAAAGTGACGAGGGTTGGCAAGAGAAGTCAGAAGGGAGATCTAGATCGTAATGTTTCTCAAATGTAATGGAAATATCTTTATTCCATGGTATTATGCCATGTAATATTAATCCTAATTTAATTAGCCAATAGAGATTGGTTGGTTGGGTGGTTAGAATATTTATATAAATACCCCTCTCAATCTTGTATAGTTTTTAAAATGTGCAGGACAAACTAAAAATGCAGGTTAAAAAAAGTAAAAAAAAGAGAGACAACCTTTATGGAGAATAGGGATTTGAATTTTTCCTAGTGAACATTGCAAAAAAAGTTGACATGAGTTAATAGATGGAATAACCTTGTTTCAAACCTATGTCTAAATATTGCCTCCATTAATTCTTACATTTCTTTTATACGTATTTAAATTACAAGTTTAAACATTAAAACCTATATGTATTATAACATATAAAGTTTTATAACTTAGGTTATACTAAGTAGTATAAGATAAAATTAATATTTAACTATGTTTTAGTTTAACTATAGTTACACTGAAGGCATTCCCCCTATGGGAAAGGCCTTTCCAGTCATTCACAGATAACCTAATTTTAACGGGTGGTTGGACGTTTTTGACAAGAGATTAATTTTGACGGGCATTGACGATTTCACCCATGTTGTGACGTTTTTTGTGTTTTTAATCGGTGCCCTAATTTTTATCCTTTCTGAGGATTGGATATCTTTGCTCTATTTCCGCATCTTATCCGAAGTATTAAAAATCACAAGTGTCATTCGCTCTGAAATTTGGAAAGATCTCATGTTTTATTGTAACTGACCTACAATTTGAATGGGGGACTATGTTCTCACAAATTTTATCTAGCAATCACACGTGAGGTGTTCGATGTTAACGCCGAAAAAAAAATATTGGTGAGAAAGGAAATTGAAAAGGACAACAAAACAATATGATATTTCAAGCAGGAAAATGAAACACTACGAAGTGGTGAAAACTGGAGCAGTAGAAAAATTTTGGATTGTAGAAGAAGTGGAGTAGTTTGAAAGGGAAGGGTCATTGGGGACTAAGGGGGGAGTGTTAAGGATGGGGAATGAAGTTTGGATTTCTCTTGTATGCTTGAATGCAGAAGAGGTGTTGAGGACATTTTTTGCAAGGAAGATAATGAGAGAACTCTCCCTCTAGAATTTGGTGGAATTGGAACACGAGAAGGGTTGTTGGAATCCCATTGGACCCCGTGTATCGTTGAAATTTAACGATCATAAATAAAGGCAAACTAGGTAGACATAACAAATTGTTATCAACAGTGTTGATGATAGAGCCAATAGCACCATTTACAAGACATATTTCAACCCACAAATGTATGGAATGCATGACTAGTTGGTTAAAGAAATATCAACATTGACGACTCTATATTTAACATTTAAACTTTATAAGACATGCATTGACTTTGACTCAATAACAAATGTGAGAAACTTATCTAATATAGCTACAAGATATTATTAAATAATAGTTTTGACACACACATATATTTTTACACTAATCTGATGATAAAATATCAATAAAACTAAGATCACATATTTGAGTTTATCAAGCTATAAAAATAAGACTAAAACTAAACTCTACTTCAACCACCAATTTACGTGAAACTAAAACATATTAAAAATCACAAATAATGTTTTGACAAATATTTGGAATGAAAATGAGTCACGGTGAATGGACTTGTATATTACAACTATGACCTCTTACATGGGTTGATTAACTGATGTGGAGATGAACACATATAATGAAGTCTGTAGAAATAGAAGATTCAAGAACGGTACCAACAAAATATGGCTCCAACTATTATAGCTTATATGGAGGCACCAACCTGATTTTGAAAATAATAGATTTGAATCAAGATTCATGTGGGACATGTTAGAGAGTACATGGATTGATTTTACATAGGATTTGAGGTGATAGGTAATGAAACCAATGATATCGTGGATGCATCCATATAATCAAAATGCAAACACCAATGTTGGCCCAATGCATATATGTGTCACAGGATCATATCAAGACTTCAATTCTTGCATGCTTGGTGATGATGTAGAGCAGTAAAAGGATGGGCATTATCGTCGTCAGTTGTGTGTGAAAAGAACTTGTTCAACAAACTTAATGTGCAAGCTCATGAGTTTGTTCATAGAGTGCAATGGCCAAGACCCGTTCAAATGAATACACCCACCCAATGGCCAATTTTTGTGTGCTTCACATCATTGTCGCCATTAGTGTGGTTGTCGCAATAATTAGTTGAACTGCAAGATAAAGAACCCATGGTGGCCTCCACATTTGCGACAAAACCCTTGACAGATGAATTGAGGAAAAATAATCTCAAGCAGGCAAATGTAAAAAATGATTTTTTTCTTAGTTCTAGAAGATTTAATTGTCGAACCATTTCCTGGCATGTGAAGGATAGATCCGATTCTGTGCTTCATCGATTGATTCATCTCGCACGTCCATGTCTTGTCAACTATGAGAAGGGGTGGAGCGTTACACATGTGCGAACGCCTTTCTACATAATGAAATTATAGGATTTGTGAGTTATAGATATTTTAGATTTATCCTCATCCTGTATGTTGTTATCTTTCTTAATAGGACAAGTTTAATGTGAAAATTTTAAGGTTATAGACTCAAGACACATTTTAGATTTATTTTTAAGGTCATTCGATATAGACATTCTATAGATTAATAACATTGCAATTGAAAAGATATAATATTTCAGAAAAAGAAAGATTTTATTTTAATTACTTTCTAGACCCTGTTTTTTAAAATAACATGACACTACAACAATAAAAAAAAGACATTTTGGCATTAATATTTTTAAGTATCCTAAAGACTTTGATTTTAATGTAGACTTATGACATTAACAAAAGTGACACAAACTATGAAATACATGATTGGAAAATTACTTCCAATTGTTATCTAATGATGGTGAATGTTATATGGTCAACGGTTCTATGATGAGTTATCTTGTCATACTCTGTGGTGTCTCTTGCTTTTTGGTGTATTGTAGAGACAACTTTACCGAATCAGTGTTTAAGAGTGATGTGACTTCCTGAATGTTGTCAAATCAAAATAAAAAATAATTTTACCTTTTGAAAAAGTAATGATAAGAATCTAAAGGAGGAAGAGTTGGACATTATATTTATTTCTCTTTAAAATATATATATAATCAGCAAGATACTCTAAGAATTAAAGAGAGAAAAATAATATTTACATTCAAGTATTAAGTAAAGATTTGTCTCGTCTAATGGATAGTGTTCATGGAGATATATATTTATTTACTTTCAAAAAATTATCATAAACCAAGATGTACAGATTCCAATTTAATATGAATAAAAATACCTGAAATATGCATTTAAATTATGTCATATTAGCTTGTAAACAAGTACACAAAATAATGGTTCGAGGTTAAATCATAATATATAACCAATTAATAGATATCTTATGATTGATAAATTACATATGCCATGGTTATAAAAACCATTTCAAGGTGTAAAAATAGGGAATTCACAAAGGAGTGCTACATCTAGAGTAAGAAATAATAACTAATCAGTATTGAAAATATTTTCTAGTTAAATATAAAGAAACATGATGGTTTTTTATGAAATCTGGATTAATGAGATAGGAGGGGACAATTAACTATATTTTGGTTCATCTTGCAGGTCTCTATGGGGTCACAACAATTGTAGGAAAAGCCATATGTTGTTTTACCGGAGTCAATGTGTAACCCCCACTAATTCATGACACAAAGACTAACATAGCAAAGTACAAGATAATTTTGTTTTTACTTGTTTGATGAACAGAACGACGCAATAGGTGGTCCCAAAGGTTACGGATAACTCTTCAAACACCTTGACTCAACAATGACCTTATGGACAACACGGAAACAACTAACACTCATCAAGGACAGTTCACTTTACTCTTTGACAAGGCACCACAAAAAAACTCAACCACAATATGCAGTCACAGTTGGATACACTCCATGGTTTACAATCCCTTAAGGTTATGCATTTGAAAAAAAAAAAAAAATTCAAGACCTGCCTTAACAATATACAAGATTCATGTTTGGTTCAAGCATTCTTCTCACAAAGGTGAACTTGTTACTTTGGTAATCTAGAATAACTAGCCGAACCACAATATTTTTGAAAGAGGTTCAACTAAATACTAAAAAATCTAACAAAATTCATTTGACCAAAAGGGACACCTTTCATCTCTCACCAGGTTGCATAAACATGCCCGAGTTGAAAATCTTGATTTGGACCTCCATTGCAAAAGTGATGAGCATAAGCTCTAATTGATGTGGAGTTCTATTACAATAGTTATCAAAACATCCTAAAAAACACCAAGAGATATAAAGTTATCCTTAGCACAGATAGATTATCTTCTTGCAGGGCACGCGGAAGAGATTTCCCCGGGCACAGAAGAGAGGCGCGGAAAGAACTTTTCTTCCGGGCACAGGAGAAACTATTTTTCTCCCAGGCAAAAAAGAGACTCTTTTTTCTCCCAGTACGCAATATGGGCATGGAAGAGACTCATTCTCTCCCAGGTGCGCAAGACGGGCACGGAAGACTCTCAATTTCTCATGGGCGCGTAAGACAGGCGCACAAGACAGGCGCGCAAGAGGTTTTTCCTCTTCTACGAACTTCAGAAGGCCATAATTTTTGATAGGGAACTCTGTTTTTGGAAAACAAGGACTTTTTAGAAATATCTTGACGTCCTCTTTGCATGAAAACCTTAAGAATTTAATTTGGATAAATTTTTAAGGGTCAATTTTGAGAAAATTCTCTGTAGACTTATAAAATGAAAACTGGTGACATTCGAATTATAAACTTTTGTTCAATTCGACCTCCCTCCTTTCTCAACATGCCAAACAAACATAGAGGGTTTCTCTTAGAGGATTTTAGGATGGATTGCAAGGTATAATTTTGTTGATTGAAGATCAATTCGAAATTTCTCAATTTTGACAACGAAATGACTGCAGTTTTGCCTTTGTTCGACTTGAAAGGATCCTTAACCATTTCTTAAGTGGTTTAGTTTGTTTGGGGGTGCCTTAATCATATTATGTTCAATTCAATGTTTTATTTTATTGTTCATTATTACAGGGGTCGTTCTGTGCATTTTGAATAAAAGATTTGTAGGTTTGAAAAATTATCTAACAGAGTTCTACAACTTCAATTTCGATTTGATCCATTTACATTTACCAACATAAATTTATGAATTCATTCTAATCCAATCACTACAATATTCGGTTTCCTTCAAATCATGCATTCCAAAGGAAAAGAGTAATATATTCTCTTCATACGTATTCCCTTTTCAATTTTCCAAACAGAGATTTCAAATACATTGCAAACCCAGATTTCCAATGAAAACAATATCATCTTAACAGAACTAAATAACTTCTATTGACCTATATGATTCTTTTACAACTTTCTTTTCCATTGATGAAATACAACTTACAAGATATAAATTTGTCTTTTCTTTCATCCAAAAATAGAAAACAGAGTACATCTCTTTCACATTTCGAATTACAACTTTCATAACCAATACAAAACATCTTTCCATCACAAAAAATCTACAAGGTCGTCCATTTTGAAGTAGGAAAGGGTTACAATAAATAATGATCCCAACAAGGACTATCAAAACTGTCTTTTCCTCTGTTCCAGAACATCAACATAAATGTTATCCCTCTTTTTCAATTTTGATCACAACAAAAGCAGGGGAAAGGCAACGCTCTCCACCCAACCAAGACATCCAATGAAAGGAGAAGCCATCCTTCTTCATTGGCCCCCCGAGCCCCAACCGCAATGCAATAATAAATGTGTTTCAACACATGGCAACAACAGGCTTCCACAACACAAAGACAATCTTTCAACATGCACATTTCATATTAAAAAGCAGTCCAAAACAAAACAATAGTTTTACAACCACCTGAAAGACAGCAAAGAAAACTCAAGCTTCTTCATGCAAGCCAAAGGAGCAAGAGACTATGGGGGATGCTACGTATGCCTCCCAAAGGGGAAGTGGCTATCACCACCTAAGAACAAACTGCCGAAATATAACATTTCAAATCCCTGACATGCCCTTATGCCTCCCCCAAGTACTTCTTATTCCTCGCATTTCCTTATGCCTCCCTAACCTCTTATGGCACCCCATAACGAGTAAAGAAAAGCAAGTTATTTCTTTATAAGGTGGAACCCAAATCCCAACTCCATCCACACTTATACCTCCCTAAAAACACTTATGCCTCCCACAAAATAAACCCCATAGCCTTCTCCTACACCATTCCTAGGCCATCTACCCAACATCCCATAAAAAATAATAAACATACAAGCATTTACATATTCATAAAAGGGAAAAGAAGAGCATTTCCAAGAGCCAAGCTCTTACCTCTCCATGATGGAGTTTGTTCCAAGCTCAGAACAGCAAGCTTTTCAATGCAAAATAGTCCAAGAGATCAATAATCTACAAGCATGCAACAATCTTCAATCTTCTCCAAAAGTAAGAGCTCTCCAAAACCCCAAAAGAAGTCTCCCAAAATGAAGTGATAAAAGTGGAGCAACCAAAAACCAAGCTAAAGAATTCCAATTTATAGAAGAGGGAAGGGAAGAGGATGAGGTGGATCCAAGTGGGATGCCACATCACACATCCTCAACTCCAAGCACAAAATTCAACTTCATTCTCCAATGCATAATCAATAGGTGGGTGAATAATATGACAGTTTTACTTACACACTAAAACAAGCCCACACCATAAGGACTGAAATCAAAACATGTAAGAAAAGTGCAATAAAAACATTCAACTTGACTTATAAAAATGCATAAAGAAGGGCTAAATTTAACTCTCCAACCATAGGTAAGGTTGGTATATAAATTTAAGAGGCATGGGACAAGTTTAACTTGTCCCACAAGTCTCCAAAATCAGCCTCCAAGGACAATTTCAAGTTTCGAAGAAGATGGAGTGTTTCATACTCCAAAATCAACTTACACATCCCATACACATCAATTACATATTTCTTACAACACTTTAATTTTAGGCCAATAACTCTAATAATTACTTTCTTATGACCCAATTTGATTAGTAAATTTTTAACAATATGATTACTCACATTAATTAACACACCATTTAATAAATAAGGAAAGGGGTCAAAGCACCACAAAATAAACACATGTGCAACATTAAACCAAGGAAAATAAATAAAAGAAACATAAAACCCATTGATCACATTTGAAGGTGATCCCCCCATGGGAATCCCTAACAAAAATCAAACACACACAAACAAATAAAGTTACCATGGTGACCTTGTTGAATTCATCTAGAATTCCAAAGTGGTTGGTCTCCATTCCCCCAATGTGTGTTGTGATATTTTAACCTTCAAAACACAAATACTTCCTTCGGCCTCGTGGCCGCATCAGAACATCCAACTGAATATAATTTACTTCCAAAGTCATCAATATATATGTGAATCACAACAATCATCAAGCCAATCAACAACGTCACTTAAAATTTCATCAATAACTATATCATCATCAATTTTAATTCAATTTTCATTTTCTACGTCTACTCAAAATATCCAAATATCACATGTCTGAACAACATCTATAATGTAACCATGTCAAACAGTATATCGACATCAATATATAAAATATCTTTAATAATCATCATGCATCGTATATGAATCAGAGTCAACAATAATCCATGCTCTAACATCTAATCATCATACTAAATCAAAACTATAACAATGTCCATGGTATAGTCAACAGTGTCATGATCAGTATCAAAAGGTGTCAAAGGGAAGTGGGCACTACACAATGATCTAGGAGGATTAAATTTATGCACAAAAGTTGCACTAAATGTATGTCATACAAACAATTTGTAATTTTAGTTTATATTCTAAGAGCTACCTTTCAGAAAATGTAGCATGACATTGAAGAGTTACAAAATCTGGGGCCAAAAATATAAAATTGATACATTTTTGTCCAACAGAACCATAATGTTGAGGTGGGGAAGCGACAGGTAAAACAAGTTGAAATTCTTCATAACTTTGTGAGGGAAGCACATATTTATTTCATCATAGATGTACAGACGACTTTAGTCCCTCAACTTAATAGATGTTTTCATTATATTGTGAGCAAGAATACTCAATCACAAGATACACTTTTTTATTTTAAGCTTGAGGTTGTTCATTAACATACTGGTGGAAGTGCTGGTAAAGGAGAGGTGTTGGAATACTTTGGATTGGCACTGATATCTTATGTTGGAAATGTGAAAGGGAATGAAGATAGTGTTGCTATTGCAGCCCATAAACATGTAAATACTTGATGCTAGTGTTCCTACATGGCTTGACCCCACATAGTTTGAAAATTGTTACACGTTTTATGTTATTGATGTGCCTTATGACTTGACATTCTACTACTCCGATATTATGTTAGTTTCTAGTTTTTGGACTGGATCAATGTTCATAAACTCAGACAGAGTTATCTACTTTTTAATTAGTTTTTTATTTTTACGTATCTCAATTTGAAGGAGAGGTGAACTTACTAATATTTTGACAAGGAATTGTCTTAATTGTTCTTACTTGCCTAGCTAGTGCAGGTTTATGTAATATCGGTGTCTATCATTTGTAGTGACTTGACTGACTACTCTGAGAAGTATATTCGAATGTATGTAAAGGAAAATTCATTGCTTACCCTGAACTGCTCCACAGCTTCAGGACATTGTGTAAGAAAATATATGGCAAACAACATGGTCTTGGTTGTAGCTGCATGACCAGAAAATAGTAGAGAAATAATGAAAACGACAACAATTTCTTGTGAAAGATTGTCTCCATTAAGAAGCCTTTTCAGCAAATAATTATGTTTTACTCCATCACGACTGCATCTCCTCTTGTCAATTATTTCACATATCTTGCCTATCAAAGCCCTCCTTGCCTAATAATCTAGCAGGCTAACACAATATTAGTTAAAGAAAATAGGTGATAGTGAATTCTATAATAGAGGCCTTCGAGTTCAATTAGAAGAATGTGAGAAAAGTTATAACCTTCATTGCTTTTTAATATGCAAACCCTGGTATCTTTATTGGTAAGGATATAATTCCTCCAATGAAAGCACAAAATATGGGAGTCATTTCATTTATTTCATCTTCTATTTAAATACCCAGAAGTTGATTTTCCATCAAGCCGATTTCTAGCTGCATGGTGTCTACATGATTAGTGTCACCAACCAATTGAACAAAATTACATATACAGAAAGGACTTGTTGTAGCTCTAAAACTCTATATTGTAAATTTATTATGACTCCCTTAATACTATTATGTCCATAAAAAAGAAAGAAAGAAAATTAAATGTAGTTTTCTTGGCTTTTTACATTCAACCTCAAAGAACATTTACCTATCTTTCCATGTACTCATTCTCTTTTGTAGAATGATCTGAATATCTGTGATAAAAAAAAAATTCATCTTCTTTGAACTCATTAGATTTATAACAATACCATGAATTTTCCTGTGAAGGTCTCCATGAATGACAATCAAACCTTTCTTCCCTTCCAATTCACTAAAATTTTGTGGATAGCCTTCTCTGAACAGACTTCCTTAATTTTGTAAGATATATCTATTGAAGCTTGGATCTGCAGACATGACAATACACCTTCTAAACATCCTGCATGAGAAGATCTTTCCATACCTACAAAATTCAAGACATATATGAAAGTGCCCAACATTAGAAAGAGTTGAGAACATGAAATGCTAAATATGAAACTCTTCATTGCATTTTGAATTATATCCAACCTTTTCACAGAGTCTTCAACGAATGATAGAGGGTGTGAGCGTGATACACTTATATACTCGATCTAAGTCAAAACTGCCAAAGAAAAAACCAAGATACCCAAATAGTAAAGAGAATAACAGATCATTTCAATAACCTTATCGAGGATAATGATTTAGTGGATCTTGAGTTAATGCAGGTGCTCTGCACACAATGTAATAAGGAAAGGAGCTTGATAAGTTGTTGAAAACCAGACATATTTCTCATAACAAAAAAGATGTATCAGTCCCACCTTAACAAATCAGGACCAATTCTGAGGAATAAATAAATGACTCTAGACCAAATTCAAATAAGTTCCATAAAGGATAAGAGATATGTCATACTAGGCCATATATGCACTTCAGCTAGCAAATTAGATTCATTTCTTCGTATTGAGGATTAATGAAAAACACTTGGCTTTCCATATCTTGTTTATGCATGGCAACTTTGGAAATCATTCCACCTCATATCATAATCACACTCTAACATTTATCGAGAGGATGTGCCCTTTGTTTGTTTGGAAGGGAATAAGTAAAACACTTTACATTTTTTATTAACTTCCAACCTGTTCACGTGTATATTAGTAAAGCTAGTATTACTGACGCATGTACAGAGCTTAAATCCAACGTAAATTAGCTAGCATGACATAAGAACTAGTCTAGAAAGTAATAGAGAATAGAAATAAAAGTTCAACGCAAATAATGAAGGAAACCAACAATCTACAGCAAATAAGGATGGCAAGAATAGTCCAAGTACCTTTGTTGGTTTTGTAATGAGTTCTGCGTTAGACCACCATCTATATGCGAGACATATTTTGGCAGGTTTTAGAATGCTCTGTGGCACAAGCACATTCATATAATGTTTGAAGTAGCAGATAGGATGCCCTTTTATATCACATCAATATGGTGCAGATTTGATCTATACTTGTAGGAATTACTAGCACCGTTAATGACATGAAGCTCGATAACAAGTTGTCCTACTGTGTCATTTCATGGAATATTTTCTACTAAAGTGACTCAAAGAAAATTGGAGCCCCCGTCCTTCTATGATAAAAGAAGTATGCAACAACAACAATTTTAAGTACATCTCAAACCACTGTATCATTAAAATTATTACATTTCGAATGAAAAATGTGCATTTGAAGTTGGCATTAACATCAATCAATTCATCGGTCCTTTCAGTTGAGTCCATCTACTCTAAACTTTTGAAATGTCAAGAGCTTTTTCATTTCTTAAGTTGGATTAACCATAGCCTCACCAACTTTTAAGCTAAATGTGATACTCTCTTTGGGAAGATTCCTCTTAACCTTTGCTACTCAGCATACCTCCTTGAGGTATTTACCCAATGATGTCTAGGCAACCAATTCTGATTTTATTATTTCCACTTCCAAGGGAAAATTCTTACATGCTACTCACCTGTTTGCAACTGGAAACATCACTTCCAATCTGGTTTGCATGCTTTGCACATTCATCCTAAACCAAGATGAAAATCTCAATAAAATTCAAAGTTGCATTACTAACAGCTCCCTTGTTAATCCTCAACCAAGATCAAACTCTCCATATAGCTCCCTTCTTCATGGAAAAATATGATTCAGAAATGTCTCGCTTAAAAATTCTAAGGGTGGTAAACAAGAATATTGGAATCCTTATTATCTTGGATACCATTTAGGATATTGTCTACCCTCTCAAAGTGGTATATCATGTTCTTATATAAGGTTCACAATGCACGCCACATGACCTAAAGTTACAGCTAAGTGACCCAAGAAAAATGGGTAAATAACATATTTTATGTTTTCACACTTTGCGTGTCTTGAATTTGGTTGAGCCCTAAATTTCCATTTACTACACTCTCACCAAAATTATAAGATGGGTGAATAATTAATTAATTGCTAGCACTTATATATTGAACCCTAAATTTTTCAAACCCCTTATTTGACCTAGTCTAGCCTGTTTGGCACACAATCATTCATTTACTACAGTATGGCAAACAATTTTTTTGAATTTGAAAACTTTTCAACCAATACGGAAACAAAACCAAAAAGGAAAACAAGAAATTTAAAGATTTTCTTACCTTAAACTTCTTATGGGAAGCATATGGCATCCAGAAGCCTCAAAGGTCCTCAGGAAAGCATCAAGCTCAATTTGTTTGAACCACAACAATCACTTCCTTTGAAATATAGTAAAAATCCACATACTCCCTTGCAGTAATAATAAAACCCATATGGTGAAAAAGAAAATTTAAATCAATAGGGATGGATCTTGATCCAATCCATGACCTCTACCAAAAAAAAATTTGCTCCTACTTTAATCCAATCCATGGCAGACCAGGATTCTATCAATAAAACCACCATGGGTTTTGTGTTTTTCTTTTCTAGAAATAGACGCCTTGAATTTTTATCATTAGGGAAAAACAAAATTCACCATCTTAAACTCACAGATCCAAGATTGGTGAAAGGAAAGCACCTGCAGTTAAATTGGCCCCTGCACCCATCGGACGAGGAGAACATCAGAGGTGTGTAACAAAAAATCCACAAGCCCACGAAAAAACCTTTCCCACAAATCATATTTAAACACAAAATTTGTTTCTTCCAAAACTAAAAGTGGGCTTCATCGTGTCACAATAGATCTACTCATGGGCTCATCAGCTCCATCACAGGTAAGATTCCACAATGTTTACATCTTCGATCCGTGTTTGAAATAATGAGCTCATCCACTCCAGCACAGGTATTAAATATCGAAGAGTGTATTTTCACAGATCAAATCAAAATTCCATGTACCGTTCACACAGCAGAGACGACCATATAGAGAAGGGAAGATCATACATTTTGAACAATCTGAATGTTTTGTTTCTATCCTGCATGATGGGTGATGGAAGAGGGGCACTTGTACATTGCTCCAGCACACATTTCATATCTTTACGTCGAAAGGCGTGTTCTCTAGTAGAAACTTGCCCCTCCTCTGACAACTAGACAAATCAACACACACTATGAATTTTCCATACTGAAGTACATCATTAACCAATTCATAGTGTGCGGTGATTTTTGATGAGGGGCAAGTTTCTACAAGAGAACACACCTTTTGGTGGTGTCTTTATACTACAAACAGCGTGGTCAGCGTTTCTAATCTCAGTATAAAGCATATAGAAGGAAAGCTCTACGGTTAAAAATGTAGGCTAAATACAAGGTGAATCCCATGTCTGCATGTGGGTTATCTGCTTCAACCCCATTCTCTTCATCCCTAAATTACCCACAAAAAAATTCTCTTGTATTGCCAACATTCCGAAACCTTGTCAAAAACCCTAGGTTTCTGAAACCCTCACAGGCAAGGTTAAGCAGTTCTAGAGTGATCACATGTGTGGTTGCTGGGACATAACAGTTCCCCCTAAAATGGGTTTACACAGTGGACAAGACAAGGTGGACATATTTGCATAAGCATTGCCCTTCATTCAGAAATTCCAAGGTAAGATTGTTTTAGTCAAGTATGGAGGAGCAACCATGAAAAGTGAGGTTTTAAAGAATGGGGTTATTAAGGACTTTGTTTTGCTTTCTTGTGCATGATTGAGGCATGTTTTTGTGCATGGTGGTGATCCAGAAATAAATGAATGGCTTGTCAGAGTAGGTATCTGCCCTCAGTTCAAGAATGGCTTGAGAGTTACAGATGTGCCCACAATGGAGGTTGTTGAGATGGTGTTGGTTGGCAAGGTGAATAAATCATTGGTTTCTTTGATCACGACGGTTGGGGAAATGTTGTGGGATCTGTGGGAAGGATGGGAAACTTATTTTTGTAAGGCGAGTAGAATGGGATTTGGGTTTTGTGGGAGAATTTGCTCACATAAATACTAGTGTATTGAAAGGCCATTGTTGACAATGGAAGTATCCTCGTGATTGCCTTTGTTGTAACAGATGACAATGAGCAGGTGTACAATATCAATGCTAATACTATGACAGGGGAAATTGTAGCTTCTTTGGGTGCAGAGAAGCTCATATTGTTGACTGATGTGGCAGGACTGCTTTTAGACAACGATAATCCTGAGTCTCTTATGAAGGAAGTGGATATTAAAGGTGTTAAGAAGTTGGTGGAGCAGCAGACTATATCTGGTGGAATGATACTTAAAGTGAATTGTTGTGTTTAGACCTTTGTGCAGGGAGTTCAGACTTCCAATATCATTGATGGAAGGATTCCACACTCTTTACTCTTTGAGATTCTTACGAATGAAGGGGCTGGGAAAATGATCACAGGCTAATTTATTGAAAGACGACATGTTTGTGGAAGTTGTTTTTTTCGTTGTTCCTGTTGTCATTTCAGGGTTCTTTCCCTTGATAGGTTTTTATGTTTTAGTTTTCAAAATTATAATGGAATATGGGTTTGACGCTCACAAAGCAGATGGTTGATATCAGAGTCTAGTAAGATTTTGTCAATTGTAATTATGACTGATCTCCTCCCAGAATATATAGACAAAGAGTGGTAAGAGTGGCACGCTAAGCAATGCCACTAGGAATTGCACGTGGATAGGGTAATTTAAGCTGATTTTGTCACATTGTTATCTATATTTGATTGACTTGGAAATTCAATGGTCTTTTTACAATGGGGACAAGGCCTCCCCTCTCTGACAACGACAAGGACATGAGTGGCCAGGATTAAACCCGTGCATCATCGACATACTATTATTTTATTCTTTTCCATTTCTCACACACAAATTAAAAAAAGAATAGACGTCTGCTAGGTATAAATGAATAGTTGCATGGGTGTCCTTTGAAAGCCGTGAAATTGTGACACTTCAGTTGACGGTTCAAAGAGGGAGGAAATTGCGAGGAATCGGAAGAAGATGGAATGTGAAGGAGTGGAGACTAGCAACATGTGGCAACTACGACATTGTAGTCTAAAATGCTTCTCAATAGCAGTCGCCTCCTAGCATACTCTAAGAAAGTTGGTATGATTTACATGTCACTTGTGTTGCTTGGCTCCATCATATGGCTCTGCAAGATTTATCAATGCATGTAAGGCCAAGATCAAATTACCATCTGATTTGAGATGAATTTAAGCTCCAAGTGCCCTTCATCTGTTACAAGCACGGGTTAAATTTACATGCCACGGATGTTTGTCATACATTATTTTGACAACAATAGTCGATCTCTTCGGTACATACTAAAGAAATTCACATTTTTGGTGTGTGTCTCAAATGATGCACTAGACGAAGCATACCTTCTTGAAAGTCTTCCATCTACAACTGCATAGTCAACTTTCTAACTTTAAGGTGCATCTAGATCCGTGGCCCACAATTTAAGTTTCTTCAACGTCCTCCTCATCTCCACCTCCGACCCTTGATTTACATACAATGTTCTTCTACTACGGATAACGTGGTGTAGCCATCTATATAATTATCATGTTTTTTTTGTTTGTATCCTATAGAAAAGCAGTATACCATCCTCTAGACAATCATTAGTTGAGTCCAGAAGATGCACTTTCATTTTTCGGTACCCCACAATCAGCTCTCTTTGCACCTGCGCACATATGAGGCATTGATTAACAATATTAGCTTGAGTTGTTTGTTCCAAATGGACCACTAGGCCAATTAGTCACTACAGTACTTTTATGGCCTTTTGTATATCACGGTAAAATGTTTATTTCAAATGTCATACCAATATTATAGTAAAAATTATAGATGTTTTTGAAGGCAAATAGGCATTTTGTTTCTCAAGGTTCAAATGGTTGTTCAAAATGAAAGCCAACTTTTTAGTTTTGGCATCTTCCTAAAATTGCAAAACAGAGTAACATGGCTCCTAGAGGAGTGGCAAAGAGAGCGCAAACCGTTAAATGAGTTCGAGCTTATGGTTGATGTGACTCTCTACATAACAAGGCACACATATGATGTTTGGCATCTCTTTTATGGGGTTCAGAGTGTTGTTTTGCAAGTCTCTGGAAATTACATTTTTCTAACTTTGCAAGGTAGACAGAAATGGTTATTTTAGTTAACTCAACTAGCTCTCGCCAAAACCAACGGACACAAGAACCAAGTTTTGACACCTTAGGTTTAGCTATGCATGAGGTTGTGGTCATGACACGGTTAAGGGTCAAATTGTATGTCGGTAGCTAAATCACGAAGTGTTGTTTTATTGATAGCACTAGTCGTCTGGTTAAAATATCCAATTGCTTTAACAAATAATAGTTTAATATTTTTATTTTATTTCAAATGAATAACCAAATTATATGAATATTATAAAAGATAAAGGTGAGGAGAACATGCCTGGAACTCCAGGTGGGTTCACCCACATTCCGCAAAGCTTAAACTCTCTCTTAACATTCTTCCAAATAGTTTGTGTGCATTCACAACCTCTTCATTTATACCATTCAAAACAACATCCAAGGCCATATATTTCATGTTGTGATTCCAACACATTATCTCCCACCAACATAGTGGCTTCCACAATAAAAAAACCAATACACTTTGGCAACAAAGCAAACATGGCCACAACCACTTAACAAGCTATTATCCTTACCAACCAACACTTAAGCAGCCTCAATATGATGGAGAGGCCAAAAAAACACTAGGTCATATGGCTATACAATCCACGACTCAATGAAAATATCCCACTCCTGTAAATGTTGTTATGCTACCAAGGAAACAATCCATGAATCTCCCTTACAAATATACTAACTATGACATTCTTTTTCATAGGTATAGAAGGGGTGATGGTATGTACGATTGTTGACTTCAATGGTCCAATCGTATTTGTAGATTACATGTCATTAGGTTGACTGCAACTCTCTTAAGTACAAATTACATATATCAAGCCATGAAAGCAAAGCTACATATTGTAAGCCATAAAGATCAAATCAAGGGTGAAATTATCCTACTTTTTTTTATTATTTTCATGGAAACTTGGCTAAAAATTCCAGCAACAAGTAGTCACACAATTGATATCTCCATCTCTAATAAGTACAGAAGTCATTGCTTAATCGACCTCTTAATATAGTGAAACTAGTGGTCATTCCAGTGACATCGTCAACACAGATTAATAGATAATAAAATATGGAATACTATTGGAGTAGTCTGACCAACGTTTAGCATCAGGTTCTTATATTGTGGTTCATTTTTAGTGGGTGGGTGGAAATATTTAAGCTATTATGTGGTGTTAATACAACAAGTACAGGTGCGGACTTTTGGATGTACCAGTGGGAATTCCATTGGCCAGATTTCCGTTGATGAGAACCAGTTATTGCCTTTCCCATTATTCGTAGTGTTTTTTTAGTACTATTAGAATGTAGTTCTAAATAATTCGTTTGTTATGTTGTTTACCTTACTGCAAATTGATATATTTCGACTAGTTTTTAGATGTAATTCTCTGTTGTGTTTTTTGACTAGTCCCTCAACATAGTGTTTTTCTTCCTTACGATTTAGAGTCAACGTTGGGATCTATCTTAGTTAAGTGTTCTCATTATATGTTCATGTGCTCCTTCAAAACCTCAATAATTTTTGTAATATCACCCCCCATTTGATTATAGTTTCAAATCCATCTCTCTAACCCTAAAACCCCCATATTTTAGTTTCAGGGATACCACGAAGGGAACCCAACCAGCCTTGTAATTTTTGAGACTACTCGCCTTACCCGATAGGGAGCCATAGCCCATAAGGTGTTTCCAGGTATTTGCTGAATTTGGGAGAAACAAAGTTGAGAAGATCTTCCAAACCTCACACAAGGGGGCACTTTCTGAGAGATACAAAGAACCTAGTTTCTCTGTAGGATTACTTTACATCCCTCTCGTATATGACCTTAGTTCTACCATTGGCAAGCTGCTTTAATTCTATCCCTGTTGTTGTTTCGGTTCCTGTGTGTCCTTTCCCTTGTTACCCGTTGAATAACCCTTCTAGAATATTGCTTTGGAGAGCAGAGATACTTAAGGCACAGTTTGGGCCGCACCATACATAACACATTGTATCAAATTATTTGATACACACTAATTTTGTATTTATAGCAATCTCATATATTTTTAAACTCCAATATACATTATAAGCTTATATTTTAGAAATTAAGCAATAAGTAAAAAACCTCCATTATCCTCTCAAAGGGAATTGTGGGTTTTATAACCCTTCATATATACGGTTAGATACTTCTTTAAATGATATGTATGATGATATGAATACAACTATTTAATCAAGATTAGTTAATGATTTTGATTCACATCTACATTAGTAGTTTCAATCATTAAATTTGTACATAATTAACTTACTCAACACTAGTAGGGATAGTTAGGCATGGCCCTTCAACTAAAAACGTTCCTCATTTTTTGGATAGGTTACAATGATTCCCCAAATCGTACCATGGTTGTGGATGTTTGTTTTGGCTTTACAATGGAATGCAACAATTTCTAACTTTCTATTTATTTCGCATCGCTCTTCTTCCCTCCGTGTTAGTACTAAGGGATATATTACAAATGGCTCATGCTCTTACTATCACTAATCTTCCCTCACATTTACGTTGGGGGAAATGTGTACGTTTATTGAATTTTATTATTTATTCATGTTATTAATTTATCTTATCAGTATCTTTGTTATAATTTATACACCATTGTTCCATGTGGTATTCGACTTTCACACATAGGCTGCATGCAGAGATAAATGAACACACACTTCTATTTTTGTATAACCTTGTCTCAAGGATGTTTTCATTTCATGCATATTTTTTATTGAGAATGTTTATTAAATCTAATGGGGAAAAGTCATACCTAATAAGGACATAAAAATTTTCCATTAATCCCTCACAGGTAAACCTCATCCCATAACTCTATGCAACTTACCAATTGAATACTTCCTATATCTCTTTATCTAAAAATCATGACCACTAGGTCCCTCAGGTTATCTTCTTATGTGCTACTCAAATCTCATTCTCATGATTAAAACACACCTTCAATATCTAACCACATGCCAGTCGATAGTTTTTTCTGTGCATTAGGCTTGATACAATGAAGATATGTAAAGCAAATACTCCTGGCACATAATCCTCCAAAGCTATTATTCATATTTCAATCCAAAAATAACCCTATTCAGTCATGGGTATTTGAGTATGACATCTTTACACAAGAATAATAAATAACAACATATCCCACCTCTTAGGCCTCATAACTTACATGTTGGGATTTCCCCCCACTTAAGGAGATCACAATAAAAGAATTCAATTATGTCAATGAATTTCTTAATTCCTTAAAATTTAATGCTAAGTTTTCATATCCTTCTAGGGTTTTTAGGTCAACGTTTTTGAAGTTAAAATCACAACACAAATCTTATTTCACAAAGTTTCAAAGGTTATATTAGTCCCTCCCCACCATCAAACACATTGTGATATAACATTTACGTACAAAGTCACCCTAGGCCGTAACTATTAGGTTTTGATGCTTTTGGAGTATTTCTTCAAGAGAATGTGTCGGAACGCTCAACCAAAATTGAACTAACCTTTTTAGAAACCCCAAAGAATAATGGAACCTTTACATTAAGTGGAAAATTTTTGTTTATCCCAATTTCACCCCTCAAGTTATTTTGGATAACTTTGCAATGATTTCTTCTTCAGGCTTGGCAGTTGAATTGGTTCGAGGCCAAAATCAGGTTTTGAGGGTCCCTTGGGCTCTTCTCTTAACTTCCTTTCCAAGGAAAATTTTCAAGGAGTTTGGAGACATTTGTAAAAAACCCCAAAAAAAAATGGCTCTTTTGTGTATTGCGGACAAAGCAAAAAAATTTGTCCAAGTCTTCTTGGAACAAGAGTGTACATCTAGGACCTACAAGCCAACAGGGCTGGCAACTCAGTTTCAAATAATCGCAAAGTAGAAGTGTTTATCCTCACATGGTCTGCTATTCTTGGGGACACAAGGGTCGATCCCCGAAAATGGTGAATGGTCCGTGATTGCAAAGGAATCGGTTAAGTCAGATTTCAGTGTCCCCAGGCCGCAGCAAGTTTCACATGTAAAAGGATTGGTTGGACCATAAACCTCAAATGTTGAATCCAAAGAAGTGGTGTGGCAAACTCCGATAAAATGCCTACATGGTCTGCGAGACAACGGGATAGCCGAGACATGAATTTCTGAAATCACCGTAGGTAGGAGTCAAAAATGTGAAATGTTTTGTCCCATGCGGTCCACGGGACAGTTAGGACAATGGGATGCGTAGGACCCAAAAACCCCAAAATGTCACACGAAGAGCCAAGCAAAGCGAGCGGAGCAGAAGTCAATGACTCTCACGGCCCGGTCAATGACAAGACAAGCGGGACATCAAAAGCTGAAATCGTTGCACCAAGAGAAAATCGGTAAAGGCGGAGAAAGGAGGAAAAACTTGTTTGTGGGACATCAAAACATGAATTCCCCAAAAACTCACAATAGCCGCAATGTAAATAGAAAGTCAACATTTGACTCCTGAACTTCAAACGATCATAAATTTTGACTTAGAGCTCCGATTTTCATGAAATTTGACTTTCTGGAATGGGCATGATGTCTTCAGCTTCAGTAAATCAAATTCCCAGTCCTGTTAAATGATTGAAATCCCTGGTAAACCCAAAACAACTACCTACACTCAGAATGTCATATCTTTTTCATTTCTCTACGAAATTGCGCAAAATTGGTACCGTTGGAATCGTGGCTCCGAGCCTGATTCATAAAATAAAGAAATATTTAATTTGATGAATAATTTATGGATATTTTTCTAAAAATGTGGGCAGGTTTAGAATAGTGTTTTATTTGGTAGTTGGGAGGACATTAATGAAGCACAGGCAGAAAGTTTTCACTGTTTCAAGTTATGGGACAATATGGGGGGCCTTTTGCAAGTAACATACCATCATTTCACTATATTTATGGAATCTTGCAAGTGGTGGGAGAACATTATTTTGGATTTTCATTTCTCTTTCTCTCTCTCCTTTCAAAATTCTATAAATTGGAGTGTTGGGCTCATTGTAAAGGGAGATAGTTTTTGTGTAACAGAACTCTGTCAAATTTGTTTTGTGAAATCAATGTGTTACAGGCCCTTGTAGTGGAATCCTTGCATGGTGATCTAGGCTGTTATTTTATAACAAATTGAGTTGTGCATATCAATGAATCAATAGATATAAGTTTTTGGATGTCTCTTCCCTTGCTGTGTTTATTTGCATTCTTCTTGCCCCTTCAATCTCATGCAAATGTATTATGTCCACCTTATGCTCTTGTAGGAATTCATTATCATTGTGTGTGTAGGAAAATTTTTTGTGAATGAACTTGTTATACTGTGGAGAAATTTTATCACCCCTTCTAGTATGCACTTTGCTTCTATTTTTCACACATTATAATACTATTCTCACACTCTCCTTTTCTGGTGTATCACCGCTTTAGTGTAGGCATTGTTTTCATGTGTTCTCTCTCCATGTTCCCTTAGAAAGTTATATTAGGACAGATATTTTAGCCTATATTAGAGTAGATTGTGGCAGGTAGTTTAGGAGCAAGAAACCAACTTTCTCTAGAGGGTCTATCTTCACGTAGTAAGTCCCACAAACTTGGAGATAGTACCCATGGTATCCAGTCCAGTCACCCGTGGGCTCAAGCACACACACTTGTGTAAAACCGAGGGTGTTATGATTGTAGAAAAATAAAGCATGATCCTCAAACATTCAACCATAGAAAATGAAGGGAAAAAAAGACTAAAGTAGTCCCAAACACAAGATTTGGCCATAGTTAAGATAGGACGAATTCATCCATCCTCAAAAATGTCATAGAGTAAATTTTTTACAATAGGAGAATTCATCCTATTATCAAATCCCTATTTTTTAGAGAAACTTTAAGACACTCTACACATTCTCCTCACACATTCTCATATCAAAGTAAATTTTTCTGAGTCTAAAATTGGTGAAATCTTTTTTAAATGCTAGTTTTTATTTTCATTTACATAACTCCTCTATGCGATTACAATTATCATTATAATTTTGACATGAGTTAAAATATGATTAATTTTTATTAACTATAATATGATATTAGCTGATATTTACACAATTTTCTAATTGTTAAATAAGAATAAAATCATAAATTTAGCATTACAAATTCATCTATTGATACACCAATAGTATGAGTGTCATGATATTTTTTGAATTTTATTATCGTCATATTTTAAATTATATAATTGTAAGGCCTATGTTACACAACTAAATGTGGCCAAAGAAAGAGTTGTATGGTTCAATTAGAGTAGAAATCCATAGAAATTGATAATCGAGAGAGAGAGAGAGAGAGAGCGAGAAGAAGATGAATTGGTCAATACACTACACTTAATTATGTGTAGATAGTCTTATTCATCATAGTAAAATATAAAAAGGTTTCAATACACCTAGTGTTAGAACTAATATTAGGTGCCTTATAAACCTTAGTTATAATTAAATAATTAGGATATTTATATTCTTGATTATTTAATATAAACTAGGTTGTATATGTTTAATCTATTATAGTTAATCAATATTTAAATGGGGATGCTTTGCAAAAAGAAACAACCCATCACTTAATAGTTCATGACTCGTGGGGTCAAATATATGTATCATGTGTTATCATCAAATGGTTGAATTCACTTAAATTTTAGGACAAAAGTGAGGAGGGTTGGCAAGAGAAGTCAAGAGGGATATCTAGATCGTAATGTTTCTCAAATGTAATGGAAATATCTTTATTCCATGGTATTATACCATGTAATATTAATCCTAATTTAATTAGCTAATAGAGATTGGTTGGTTGGGTGGTTAGAATATTTATATAAATACCCCTCTCAATCTTTAATAGTTTTTAAAATGTGCAGGACAAACTTAAAAATGCAGGTTAAAAAAAGTAAAAATAAGAGAGACAACCTTTGTGGAGAATAGGGATTTGAATTTTTCCGAGTGGACATTGTAAAAGAAGTTGACATGAGTTCATAGATGGAATAACCTTGTTTCAAACCTATGTCTAAATATTTCCTCCATTAATTCTTACATTACTTTTATACATGTTTAAATTACAAGTTTAAATATTAACACCTATATGTACTATAACATATCATGTTTTATAACCTAAGTTATACTAAGTAGTAAAAAATAAAATAAACCTATATTCTAAGTGGACCTAATAAAATTAATATTTACCTATGCGTTTTTTAAACTATATTTACGCCAAAGATGTTCCCCCTATGGGAAATACCTTTCTGGTCATTCACATAACTAACTTGATTTTGACGGGCGTCTGGATGTTTTTCACAAGAGATTGATTTTTACTGGTGTTGATGGTTTCGACCAGCATTGTGACATTTTTTGTGTTTTTAATCAGCACCCTAATTTTTTTTCCCGCGACGAACTGGATATCTTTGCTTTATTTCCACAACTTATCTGAAAAACTAAAAAATCACAAATGTCGTTCACATTGAAATTCAGAAAGATCTTATGTTTTATTGAAATTTTTATATGCACCCTAACCACCTGCTTCATAACTATGTGGGTGACCCCTATTCCCAGTGCCCTGTGATGTCAGCTTATAGCGCACTCTCCTCATTGTAAATAAAATGGATATGCGTGGTTCATGACTCACCAAGTCTTGTGTTCTTTCTAGGAAAAGATGTAACATTAGATTTTATTCATATCTAGCTGGACTATTTGAATGGGGGACTATGTTCTCACAAATTTCAAAAGTGGTGTGTTTTGATAGTAATTCTTGTGAATTATATTCCCTAAATTAATTAGGATTGCTTATGTTATTTACCTTACTACAAATTAATATTTTCTACTAGTTTTAGTGTGTAATTATTTGTTGTGTCGTTGTGATTAGTCCCTCAAAAGAAAAATATTTGCCTTGATATTAGTTGAAAGCCATTGAATCTTATCTTATTTGATTTTTTCTCGTTATATTGTGCATGTTTCTTAGTCAATCCCTCAATAGTTTTTGGTGTATCACCCCATTTATTACAATTTTATCCATCTCTCTAATCCTCAAACCCCACAGTTATATTTTTAGGAATACTTCAAAGAAGGAACCGGCCTTGTAATTCCAGAGACTTGCCTCACAATAGGGAGACCCATATCCCACGAGGTGTTTCCATTGTATCAGCAGAAGTGAGGGAGAAGCAAAGTTAGAAGATCTGCCAACCCTCGCCACAAGGGTGCACTTATGAGAAATAACAAAACCCTAGGTTAACCCAGTGTAAAAATTATGGACATCTAGATATGCGAACTTAGTGCTCACTGTAGCCCCTCTAATTCTATCATGTTGTGTTTTAGTTCATGTGTGTTCTTTACTTGTTGCCTTGAGTTGCCTTGATACCCTTGTTGATTGGATGCTTTTGGAGTGCAAGATATTAAGGCACATTTTGGCCCGCCATACATACACATTTTATCAAGTTATTTGATACACTAATTTTGTATTTATATCAGTCATAATATGTTTACTCCAATTATACATGATTAATGTCCTATATTTTAAATTAAGCAATAATTTAAAAACATCCATTATCTCAAAAGGGAAAATTGTGGGGTTTTATAACACCTTCATATATACTTTGTATATAATTCTTTAAATGATAGTGTATGATGATATGAATACAACTATTAAATCAACATATAGTTGTGACTATTGATTCACAATATACATAAGTATTGCATCATGAAATTTACATAAATTAACTTACTCAAACCAACTAGTGTGGATAGTTACATGGCTTCACTTAATGTGCCTCATTTTTTCGATAATTACAAGGACTCACAAAATAGGACCAATTGTTGTGGATGTTTTTTTGGCTTCACATGGTATGCACAATTTCTACTTTTCTATTTATGCTCACATCACTCTTCCCTCCAGTGTATAGTACTGAGGTGAAATATCTATACATGGCTCATGCCATTACTATTCCACTCATCTTCCCTCACATATAACGTTGGGGGAAAAAATGTGTAGACGTTTCATGATTTTAATTCTTTATTTAAATTTTATTTAGTTATTTTTTATCAACATCTTGGTTATAATTTTATACACCATTTCACATGCAGTATTCAATTTCACACATATGGCTACATGCAGAGGAGATATGAACACACACATTCTAGTTTGTGCATACCTTTTCTTCAAGGGAGGTTTTCATTTCATTCATATTTTTATAGAGAAATATTTAATTAATAGTCTAAATGGGGAAAATGTCAATACCTAAATATGGACCTATAAAAAAAATTCAATTAATCCCTCACATTTACCTCATCCCATAACTCATTATGCACTCAAATGACTACTTCCTATATGCCTTCATCATTATAAATCATTAACCACTAGGTCACACTTGCTATCTTCTTGTGACTACTCAAAAGCACATTCTCGTGATATAAAACACACCTTCAAATATCTGACCACCATTTCCAAGAAATAGTTTATTCTAGGCACTATATTTGGATACAATTAAATATATAGTAAAAACAATACTCCTAGTCAACATAATCCTCCAAAGCTATAATAGTCATATTTTCAAATCCAAAAATTACCGTATTCGGTCATGGGTCAATTGAGTATGACATCTTTTCACAAGAATCATATATATAAGCAACTTATTCCATTCTTAGGGCCTCATACCTTACATGTTTGGGATTCGTAGGAGATCACAATAAAGAATTCAACTATTTCATGACTCTCTTAATTACTTAATTTAATGTTGAGTTTGCATATACCTTAGAGGGATGTGTTAGGTCAACTAGTGAAGTTACATCACACGTAATATGTTATGTCAAATTTTAAAATATTATATTATTCCCTTCACTATCAAACACATTGTGATATACATCTTACGTACACATTCACCATATGCATAACTATGAGGTTTTGATGCCTTTTTGTAGTATTTCTTCATGAGCATGGTGGAGAACGTTGAACCAAAACTGAACTAACCCCATTTAGACCCTAAACAAAAATGAGAACCTTTAATTAAGAGGGAAAAGTATGATCTCAAAAATTCTACTATAGAAAATGAAGGGAAAAAAAGACTAAAATAGTCCCAAAGACAGGATTTGGTCATAGTTAAGATAGGACAAATTCATCCTTCCTCGAAAATGTCATAGAGTAAATTTTTTGCAATAGGAGAATTCATCCTATTATCAAATCCCATATTTTTAGAGGAACTTGATGACACTCTACACATTCTCCCCACACATTATCATATCAAAGTAAATTTTTCTGAGTCTAAAATTGGTGAAATCCTTTTTATATCCTAGTTTGTATTTTCATTTACATAACTCCTCTATGCCATTACAATTATTATTATAATTTTGACATGAGTTAGGATATGATTATTTTTTATTAACTATAATATGATCTGATCTGATATTTTCACAATTTTATGATTGATAAATAAGAATAAAATCATAAATTTAGCATTACAAATTCATCTATTGATATACCAACAATATGAGTGTCATGATATCTTTTGAATTTTATTATCATTATATTTTAAATTATATAATTGTAAGGCCTATACTACATAACTAAATGTGGCCAAGAAAAGAGTTATATGGTTCAATTAGATTAGAAATCCATAGAATTTCATATGAGAGAGAGAGAGAGAGAGAGAGAGAGATGAATTGGTCAATACACTACACTTAATTATTTGTAGATAGTGTAATTCATCAATGGTAAACTATAAACAAGGTTTCAATACACCTAGTGGTAGAACTAATATTAAGTGCTTATAAACTTTAGTTTATAATTAAATAATTAGGAATATTTATATTCTTAATTATTTAATATAAACTAGGTTGTATATGCTTAATTGATTATATTTAATCAAATATTTAAGTGGGGATGCTTTCAAAAAAGAAACAACCCGTCACTTAATAGTTCATGACTCGTGGGGTCAAATATATGGATCATGTGTTACCATCAAATGGTTGAATTCATTTGAATTTGAGGACAGAAGTAAGGAGGGTTGGCGAGAGAAATGAGGAGGGAGATCTGGACCGTAATGTTTCTCAAATGTAGTGGAAATATCTTTTTTCCATGGTACCATACCGTGTAATATTAATCCTAATTTAATTAGCCAATAGAAATTGGTTAGTTGGGTGGTTAGAGTATTCATATAAATACCCCTCTCAATCTTGTATAGTTTTTAAAATGTGCAGGACAAACTAAAAATGTAGGTTAAAAAAAGTAAAAATAAGAGAGACAACCTTTGTGGAGAATAGGGATTTGAATTTTTCCTAGTGGACATTGTAAAAAAAGTTGACATGAGTTAATAGATGGAATAACCTTGTTTCAAACCTATTTCTAAATATTGCCTCCATTAATTCTTACATTTCTTTTATACGTATCTAAATTACAAGTTTAAACATTAACACCTATATGTATTATAACATATAAAGTTTTATAATTTAGGTTATACTAAGTAGTATAAGCTAAAATTAACCTATATTCCAAGCAGATCCCATAAAATTAATATTTTCCTATGTTTTTTTAAACTATAGTTACGCCGAAGGCATTCCCCCTATGGGAAAGGCCTTTCTAGTCGTTCACGGATAACCTAATTTTAACAGGTGGTTGGACGTTTTTGACAAGAGATTAATTTTGACGGGCATTGACAGTTTCACCCGTGTTGTGACGTTTTTTGTGTTTTTAATTGGTGCCCTAATTTTTATCCCTACCGAGGACTAGATATATTTTCTCTATTTTTGCATCTTATCCAAAATACTAAGAATCACAAGTGTCGTCCGCTCTGAAATTTGGAAAGATCTCATGTTTTATTGTAACTGACCGACAATTTGAATGGGGGACTATGTTCTCACAAATTTTAACTAGCAATCACACATGAGGTGTTCGATGTTAACGCCGAAAGAAAAATATTGGCGAGAAAGGAAATTGAGAAGGACAACAAAACAATATGATATTTCAAGCAGGAAAATGAAACACTACGAAGTGGTGAAAACTAGAGTAGTAGAAAATTTCTAGATTGCAGAAGAAGTGGAGTAGTTTGAAAGGGAAGGGTCATTGGGGACTAAGGGGGGAGTGTTAAGGACGGGGAATGAAGTTTGGATTTCTCTTGTATGCTTGACTACAGAAGAGGTGTTGAGGACATTTTTTGCAAGGAAGATAAGGAGAGAACTCTCCCTCTAGAATTTGGTGGAATTGGAACACGAGAAGGGCTGTTGGAATCCCATTGGACCCCGTGTATCGTTGAAATTCGACGATGATAAATAAAGGTAAACTAGGTAGACATAACAAATTGGCATCAACAATGTCGATGATAGAGCCAATAGCACCATTTACAAGACATATTTCAGCCCACAAAATTAAGGAATGCATGACTAGTTGGTTGACGAAATATCAACATTGATGACTCTATATTTAACATTTAAACTTTATAAGACATGCATTGACTTTGAATCAATAACAAATGTGAGAAACTTATCTAATATAGCTACATGATATTATTAAATAATAGTTTTGACACACACATATATTTTTACACTAAGGAGATGATAAAATATCAATAAAACTAAGATCACATATTTGAGTTTATCTAGCTATAAAAATAAGACTAAAACTAAACTCTACTTCAACCACCAATTTACATGAAACTAAAACATATTAACAATCAAAAATAATGTTTTGACAAAGATTTGGAATGAAAATGAGTCACGGTGAATGGACTTGTATATTACAACTATGACCTCTTACATGGGTTGATTAATTGATGTGGAGATGAACACATATAATGCAAGTCTCTAGAAATAGAAGATTCAAGAATGGTACCAAAAAATATGGCTCCAACTCTTAGAGCTTATATGGAGGCACCAACCTGATATAGAAAATAATAGATTTGAATCAAGATTCATGTGGGACATGTTAGAGAGTATAGGAATTGATTTTACACAGGATTTGAGGTGATAGGTAAGGAAACCAATGATAGCCTGGATGCGTCCATATAATCAAAACGTAAACACCGATGTTGGCCCAATGCATATATGTGTCACAAGATCATATCAAGACTTCAATTCTTGCATGTTTGGTGATGATGCAGAGTAGTAAAAGGATGGGTATTGTCATCGTCGGTTGCGTGTGAAAATAACTTGTTCAACAAACTTAATGCGCAAGCTCATGAGTTCGTTTGCAGAGTACAATGGCCAAGACCCGTTCAAATGAATACACCCGCCCAATGGCCAGTGTTTGTGGGCTTCACATCGTTGTTGCCATTAGTGTGGTTGTCGCAACAATTAGTTGAACAGCTGCAACACAAAGAACCCACGGCGGCCTCCGCATTTGTGACAAAACCTTTGACCGATGAATTCAAGAAAAAAAATCTCGAGTAGGAAAATGTACAAAATGATTTTTTTCTTAGTTCGAGAAGATTTAATTGTCAAACCATTTCCTAGCATGTGAAGGATAGATGTGAGTCCGTGCTTCGTCGATTGATTCATCTCACAAGTCCATGTCTCGTCAACTATGAGAAGGGGTGAAGCGTTACACATGTGCGAACGCCTTTCTACATAATTAAATTATAGGATTTGTGAGTTACAGATATTTTAGATTTATCCTCATCCTGTACGTTGTTATCTTTCTTAATAGGACAAGTTTAATGTGAAAAATTTAAGTTTATAGACTCAAGACACATTTTAGATTTATTTTTAAGGGCATTTGATATAGACATTCTATAGATTAATAACATTACAGTTGAAAAGATATAATATTTTGGAAAAAGAAAGAATTTATTATAATTACTTTCTAGACCCTATTTTTTAAAATAACATGACACTACAACAATAAAAAAAAGACATTTTGGCATTAATATTTTTAAGTATCCTACAAACTTTGATTTTAATGTAGACTTATGACATTAACAAAAGTGACACAAACTATGAAATACATAATTGGAAAACTACTTCCAGTTGTTATCCAATGATGGTGAATGTTATATGGTCAACGGTTCTATGATGAATTGTCTTGTCATACTCTGTGGTGTCTCTTGCTTTTTGGCGTATTGTAGAGACAACTTTATCGAATCAGTGTTTAAGAGTGATGTGACTTCCTGAATGTTGTCAAATCAAAATAAAAAATAATTTTACCTTCTGAAAAAGTAATGATAAGAATCTAAAGGAGGAAGAGTTGGATATTATATTTATTTCTCTTTAAAAAAAATAACATAATCAACAAGATATTCTAAGAATTAAAGAGAGAAAAATAATATTTACATTCAAGTATTAAGTAAAGAGTTGTCTCATCTAATGGATAGTGTTCATGGAGATATATATTTATTTACATTCAAAAAATTATCCTAAACCAAGATGTACAGATTCCAATTTAATATGAATAAAAATACCTAAAATATGCATTTAAATTATGTCATATTAGCTTGTAAACAAGTACATAGAATAATGGTTCAAGGTTAAATCATAATATATAACCAATTAATAGATATCTTATGATGATAAATTACATATGCCATGGTTATATAAACCATTTCAAGGTGTAAAAATAGGGAATTCACAAAGGAGTGCTACATCTAGAGTAAAAAATAATAACTAATCAGTATTAAAAATATTTTCTAGTTAAATATAAAGAAACATGATGGTTTTTTTATGAAATCTGGATTAACGAGATAGGAGGGGACAATTAATTATATTTTTGTTCATCTTTCAGGCCTCTATGAGGTCATGGCAATTGCAGGAAAAGCCTTATATTGTTTTACTGGAGTCAATGTGTAACACCCACTAATTCACGACACAAAGACCAACATAGCAAAGTACAAGATAATTTTGTTTTTACTTGTTTGATGTACAGAATGACGCAACAGGTGGTCAAAAAGGTTACGGCTAACTCTTCAAATAGCTTGACTCAACGATGACCTTATGGACAGCACAGAAACAACTAACACCCATCAAGGACAGTTCACTTTACTCTTTGACAAGGCACCACAAAACAGGTCAACCACAATATGCAGACACAGTTGGATACACTCCATGGTTTAAAATCCCTTAAGGTTATGCATTTACCAAAAATGATTTTTTCAAGACCTGCCTTAACAATCTACAAGATTCATGTTTGGTTCAAGCATTCTTCTCACAAAGGTGAACTTATTACTTTAGTAATCTATACTAACTAGCCGAACCACAAGATTTTTGAAAGAGGTTCAACTAAATACTGACAAAGCTAAAAAAATTCGTTTGACCAAAAGGGACACCTTTCATCTCTCACCAGGTTGCATAAACATGCCCGAGCTGAAAATCTTGATCTGGACCTCCATTGCACAAGCGATGAGCGTAAGCTCTAACTGAAGTGGAGTTCCATTACAACAGTTATCAAAAAATCCTACAAAACACCAAGAGAGAGAAATTCATCCTTAGCACAGATAGATTATCTTCTTACAGGGCATGTAGAAGAAATTTCCCCGGGCATAGAAGATAGGCATGTAAAGAAATTTTCTTCTGGGCGCGGGAGAAACTCTTTTTCTCTCAGGCGCGGAAGAGACTCCCGGCACTCAAGATGGGCACGGAAGAGACTCATCCTCTCCCAAGCACGTAAGATGGGTGTAGAAGAGACTCAATTTCTCATGGGCACGCAAGACGGATGCGCAAGAAGCTCTGGGCACGTAAGACGGGCGCGCAAGATGTTTTTCCTCTTTTGTGAACTTCAGAAGGCCATAACTTTTGATAGGGAACTCTTTTTTTGGAAAACAAGGACTTTTCAGAAATATCTCGACATCCTCTTTGTACAAAAACCTTAAGAATTTAATTTGGATAAATTTTTAAGGGTCAATTTTGAGAAAATGCTCTGCAGGCTTATAAAATGAAAACTGGTGACATTCGACTTATAAACTTTTGTTCTATTCGACCTCCCTCCTTTCTCAACATGCCAAATAGACATATAGGGTTTCTCTTAGAGGAATTTAGGATGGATTGCAAGGTATAATTTTGTTGATTGAAGATCAATTTGAAATTTCTCAATTTTGACAGCGAAACGACTACAGTTTTGCCTTTGTTCGATTTGAAAGGATCCTTAACCATTTCTTAAGTGGTTTAGTTTGTTTGGGGGTACCTTAATCATATTAATTTCAATCCAATGTTTCATTTTATTGTTCATTGTTGCAAGGGTCGTTCTGTGCATTTTGAATAAAATATTTTCCAGTTTGAAAAATTCTCTAACAGAGTTCTACAACTTCAATTTTGATTTGATCCATTTACATTTACCAACATAAATTTATGAATTCATTCTAATCCAATCACTACAATATTCAGTTTCCTTCAAATCATGCATTCCAAAGGAAAATAGTAATATATTCTCTTCATACGTATTCCCTTTTCAATTTTCCAAACAGAGATTTCAAATGAATTGCAAACCCAAATTTCCAATGAAGACAATATCTTAACAGAACTACATAATTTCTATTAACTTGTATGATTCTTTTACAACTTTCTTTTCCATTGATCAAATATAACTTACAAGATATAAATATTTCTTTTCTTTCATCCAAAAACAAAAAACAGAGTACATCTCTTTCACATTTCGAATTACAACTTTCATAACCAATACAAAACATCTTTCCATCACAAAAAATCTACAAGGTCATCCATTTTGAAGTGGGAAAGGGTTACAATACATAATGATCCCAACAAGGACTGTCAAAACTATCTTTTTCCTCTACTCCATAACAACAACATGAAGATTATCCCTCTTTTTCAATTTTGATCACAACAAAAGCAGGGGAAAGGCAACGCTCTCCACCCAACCAAGACATCCAATGAAAGGAGAAGCCATCCTTCTTCATTGGTCCCACGAGCCCCAACCGCAATGCAATAATAAATGTGTTTCAACACATGGCAACAACAGGATTCCCCAACATAAAGGCAATCTTTCAACATGCACATTTCATATTAAAACATAGTCCAAAACAAAACAATAGTTTTACAACCACCTAAAAGATAGCAAACAAAACTCAAGCTTCTTCATGCAAGCCAAATGAGAAAGAAACTATGGGGGATGCTACTTATGCCTCCCAAAGGGGAAATGGGTATCACCACCTGAGAACAAACTGCCAAAATATAACATTTCAAATCCCTGACATGCCCTTATGCCTCCCCCAAGTACCCCTTATTTCTCACATTTCCTTATGCCTCCCCAACCTCTTATGGCACCCCATAATGAGTAAATAAATGCAAGCTATTTCTTTGTAAGGTGGAACCCAAGTCCCAACTCCATCCACACTTATACCTCTCTAAAAACACTTATGCCTCCCACAAAATAAACCCCATAGCCTTCTCCTACACCATTCCTAGGCCATCTACCCAACATCCCACAAACAATAACAAACATACAAGCATTTACATATTCATAAAAGGGAAAATAAGAGCATTTCCAAGAGCCAAGCTCTTACCTCTCCATGATGGAGATTGTTCCAAGTTTAAAACAACAAGCTTTCCAATGCAAAATAGTCCAAGAGATCAATAATCTACAAGCATGCAACAATCTTCAATCTTCTCCAAAAGCAAGAGCTCTCCAAAACCCCAAAAGAAGTCTCCCAAAATGAAGTGATAAAAGTGGAGTAACCAAAAACCAAGCTAAAGAATTCCAATTTATAGAAGAGGGAAGGGAAGAGGATGAGGTGGATCCAAGTGGGATGCCACATCACACATTCTCAACTCCAAGAACAAAAGTCAACTTCATTCTCCAATGCATAATCAATAGGTGGGTGAATAATATGACAGTTTTACTTACACACTAAAACAAGCCCACACCATAAGGACTGAAATTAAAACATGTAAGAAAAGTGCAATAAAAACATTTAACTTGACTTATAAAAATGCATAAAGAAGGGCTAAATTTAACTCTCCAACCATAGGTAAGGTTGGTATATAAATTTAAGAGGCATGGGACAAGTTTAACTTGTCCCACAAGTCTCCAAAATCAGCCTCCAAGGACAATTTCAAGTTTCGAAGAAGATGGAGTGTTTCATACTCCAAAATCAACTTACACATCTCTTACACGTCACTTACATATTTCTTACAACACTTTAATTTTAGGCCAATAACTCTAATAATTACTTTCTTATGACCCAATTTGATTAGTAAATTTTTAACAATATGATTACTCACATTAATTAACACACCATTTAATAAATAAGGAAAGGGGTCAAAGCACAACAAAATAAACACATGCAACATTAAACCAAGGAAAATAAATAAAAGAAACATAAAACCCATTGATCACATTTGAAGGTGATCCCCCCATGGGAATCCCTAACAAAAATCAAACACACACAAACAAATAAAGTTACCATGGTGACCTTGTTCAATTCATCTAGAATTCCAAAGTGGTTGGTCTCCAATCCCCCGATGCGTGTTGTGATATTTTAACCTGCAAAACACAAATACCTCCTTCGGCCTTGTGGCCACATCAGAACATCCAAATGAATATAATATACTTCCAAAGTCATCAATATATATATATGTGAATCACAACAATTATCAAGCCAATCAATAGTGTCACTTAAAATTTCATCAACAACTATATCATCATCAATTTTAATTCAATTTTCATTTTCTACGTCTACTCAAAATATCCAAATATCACATGTCCGAACAACATCTATAATGTAACCATGTCAAACAGTATATCGACATCAATATATAAAATATATCTAATAATCATCATGCATCGTATATGAATCAAAGTCAGCAATAATCCATGCTCTAACATCTAATCATCATACTAAATCAAAACTATAACAATGTCCATGGTATAATCAACAGTGTCATGATCAGTATCAAAAGGTGTCAAAGGGAAGTGGGCACTACACAATGATCTAGGAGGATTAAATTTATGCACAGAAGCTACACTAAATGTATGTCATACAAACAATTTGTATTGTTAGTTTCTATTCTAAGAGATGCCTTTAAGAAAATGTAGCATGACATTGAAGAGTTACAAAATCTGGGGCCAAAAAGATAAAATTGATACATTTTTGTCCAACAGAACCATAATGTTGAGGTGGGGAAGCGACAGGTAAAAGAAGTTGAAATTCTTCATAACTTTGTGAGGGAAGCACATATTTATTTCATCATAGATGTACAGACGACTTTAGTCCCTCAACTTAATAGATGTTTTCATTATATTGTGAGCAAGAATACTCAATCACAAGATACACTTTTTTATTTTAAGCTGAGGTTGTTCATTAACATACTGGTGGAAGTGCTGGTAAAGGAGAGGTGTTGGAATACTTTGGATTGGCACTGATATCTTATGTTGGAAATGTGAAAGGGAATGAAGATAGTGTTGCTATTGCAGCCCATAAACATGTAAATACTTGATGCTAGTGTTCCTACATGGCTTGACCCCACATAGTTTGAAAATTGTTACATGTTTTATGTTATTGATGTGCCTTATGACTTGACATTTTGCTACTCCGATATTATGTTAGTTTCTAGTTTTTGGACTGGATCAATGTTCATAAACTCAGACAGAGTTATCTACTTTTTAATTAGTTTTTTATTTTTACGTATCTCAATTTGAAGGAGAGGTGAACTTACTAATATTTTGACAAGGAATTGTCTTAATTGTTCTTACTTGCCTAGCTAGTGCAGGTTTATGTAATATCGGTGTCTATCATTTGTAGTGACTTGACTGACTACTCTGAGAAGTATATTCGAATGTATGTAAAGGAAAATTCATTGCTTACCCTGGAACTGCTCCACAGCTTCAGGACATTGTGTAAGAAAATATATGGCAAACAACATGGTCTTGGTTGTAGCTGCATGACCAGAAAATAGTAGAGAAATAATGAAAACGACAACAATTTCTTGTGAAAGATTGTCTCCATTAAGAAGCCTTTTCAGCAAATAATTATGTTTTACTCCATCAAGACTTCATCTCCTCTTGTCAATTATTTCACATATCTTGCCTATCAAAGCCCTCCTTGCCTAATAATCTAGTAGTCTAACACAATATTAGTTAAAGAAAATAGGTGATAGTGAAATCTATAATAGAGGCCTTCGAGTTCAATTAGAAGAATGTGAGAAGAGTTATAACCTTCATTGCTTTTAAATATGCAAACCCTGGTATCTTTATTGGTAAGGATATAATTCCTCCAACGAAAGCATAGAATATGGGAGCCATTTCATTTATTTCATCTTCTGTTTAAATACCCAGAAGTTGATTTGCCATCAAGCCAATTTCTAGCTACATGGTGTCTACATGATTAGTGTCACCAACCAATCGAATAAAATTACATATACATAAAGGACTTGTTGCAGCTCTAAAACTATATATTGTAAAGTTATTATGATTCCCTTCCTACTATTATGTCCATAAAATGGAAAGAAAGAAAATTAAATGTAGTTTTTTTGGCTTTTTACAATCAACCTCAAAGAATATCTGCCTATCTTTCCATGTACTCATTCTCTTTTGTAAAATGATCTGAATATCTATGATAAAATTGTTTTTCACCTTGTTTGAACTCATTAGATTTATAACAATACCATAAATTTTCCTATGAAGGTCTCCATGAATGGAAATCAAACCTTTCTTCCCTACCAATTCGCTAAAATATTGTGGATAGCCTTCTCTGAACGGCCTTCCTTAATTTTGTAAGATATACCTATTGAAGCTTGGATCTGCAGACATGACACTACACCTTCCAAACAGCCTGCAGGAGAAGATCTTTACATACCTACAAAATTCAAGACATATATGAAAGTGCCCAACATTAGAAAGATTTTAGAACATGAAATGCTAAATATGAAACTCTTCATTGCATTTTGAATTATATCCAACCTTTTCATAGAGTCTTCAACAAATGATAGAAGGTGTGAGCATGATACACTTATATACTCGATCTAAGTCAGAATTGCCAAAGAAAAAAAAAAGATACCCAAATAGTAAAGAGAATAACAGATCATTTCAATAACCTTATCAAGGATAATGATTTAGTGGATCTTGAGTTAATGTAGGTGCTCTGCACATGATGTAATAAGGAAAGGAGCGTGATAAGTTGTTGAAAACCAAACATATTTCTCATAACAAAAAAGATGGATCAGTCCCACCTTAACAAATCAGGACCAATTCTGAGGAATAAATAAATGACTCTAGACCAAATTCAAATAAGTTCCATGAACGATAAGAGATATGTCATACTAGGCCAGATATGCACTTCAGCTAGTAGATTAGATTCATTTCTTCATACTGAGGATTAATGAAAAACACTTGGCTTTCCATAGCTTGTTTATGCATGGAAACTTTGGAAATCATTCCACCTCATATCACAATCACCTTCTGACATTTATAGAGGGGATGTGCCATTTGGTTGTTTGGAAGGGAATAAGTAAAACACTTTACACTTTTTATTGACTTCCATCATGTTCACGTGTATATTAGTAAAGCTAGTATTACTGATGCATGTATAGAGCTTAAAGCCAATAGAAATTAGCTAGCATGACATAAGAACTGGTCTAGAAAGTGATAGAGAATAGAAATAAAGTTCAATGCAAACAATGAAGGAAACCAACAATCTATAGCAAATAAGGATGACAAGAATAGTCCAAGTACCTCTGCTGGTTTTGTAATGAGTTCTGTGTTAGACCACCATCTATATGCGAGACATATTTTACCAGGTTTTAGAATGCTCTGTGGCACAAGCACATTCATATAATGTTTGAAGTAGCAAATAGGATGCCCTTTTATGTCACATGAATATGGTGTAGATTTGATCTATACTTGTAGGAATTACTAGCACCGTTAATGACATGAAGCTCGATAACAAGTTGTCCTACTGTGTCATTTCATGGAATATTTTCTTCTAAAGTGACTCAAATAAAATTGGAGCCCCCATCCTTCTATGATAAAATAAGTATGCAACAACAACAATTTTAAGTACATCTCAAACCACTGTATCATTAAAATTATTACATTTCGAATGAAAAATGTGCATTTGAAGTTGGCATTAACATCAATTGGTTCATCGGTCCTTTCAGTTGAGTCCATCTACTCTAAACTTGTGAAATTTTGGCTTTTTCATTTCTTAAGTTGGATTAACCATAGCCTCACCAACTACTTAATCAAAGGTGATACTCTCTTTAGACAGATTCCTCCTCTTTGCTACTCAGCATACCTCTTTGAGGTATTTACCCAATGGGGTCTAAGCAACCAATTCCAGTTATTATTTCCACTTCCAAGGGAAAATTCTTACATGCTACTCACCTTTTTGCAACTGGAAACATCACTTCCAATCTGGTTTGCATGATTTGCACATTCATTCTAAACCAAGATGAAAATCTCAATAAAATTCAGAGTTGCATTACTAAAAGCTCCCTTGTTAATCCTCGGCCAAGATCAAATTCTCCATATAGCTCCCTTCTTCATGGACAAATATGATTCACAAATGTCTCACTTAAAAGTCTAAGGGTGGTAAACAAGAATATTGGAATCCTTATTATCTTGGATACCATTTAGGATATTGTCTACCCTCTCAAAGTGGTATATCATGTTCTTATATAAGGTTCACAACGCATGCCACATGACCTAAAGTTACAGCTAAGTGACCCAAGAAAAATGGGTAAATAACATATTTTATGTTTTCACACTTTGCGTGTCCTGAATTTGGTTGAGCCCTAAATTTCCATTTACTACACTCTCACCAAAATTATAAGATGGGTGAATAACTAATTGATTGTTAGCACTTATATATTGAACCCTAAATTTTTCACACCCCTTATTTGACCTGGTCTAGCCTGTTTGGAAAACAATCATTCATTTACTACAGTATGTCAAACAATTGTTTTGGATTTAAAAACTTCTCAACCAATACAGAAACAAAACCAAAAAGGAAAACAAGAAATTTAAAGACTTGCTTACCTTAAACTTCTTATGGGCAACATATGGCATCTAGAAGCCTCAAAGGCCCTCAGGAAAGCATCAATCTCAATCTGTTTGAATCACAGTAATCAATTCCTTTGAAATATAGTAAAAACCCACATACTCCCTTGTAGTAATAATAAAACCCATATGGTGAAAAAGAAAATTTAAATCAATATGGATGGATCTTGATCCAATCCATGACCTCTACCAAAAAAATTTATGCTCCTGCTTTAAACCAATCCATGGCAGACTAGGATTCTATCAGTAAAACCACCATGGGTTTTGTGTTTTTCTTTTCTAGAAATAGACGCCTTGAATTTTTATCATTAGAGAAAAAAAAATCCACCATCTTAAACTCACAGATCCAAGATTGGCGAAAGGAAAACACCTGCAGTTAAACTGACCCCTGCACCCATCGAACAAGGAGAACATCAGAGGCATGTAACAAAAAATCCACAAGCCCACAAAAAAAACCTTTCCCACAAATCATATTTAAACACATAAAATTTGTTTCTTCCAAAACTTAAAGTGGGATTCATCGTCTCATGACAGATCTACTCATGGGCTCATCCACTCTAGCACAGGTAACATTTCACAATGTTTACATCTTCGGTCCGTGTTTGAAGTAATGAGCTCATGTGCTCCAGCATAGGTATTAAAGATCGAAGAGTGCATTTTCACAAATCAAATCAAAATGTCATGTACCGTTCACATAGTAGAGGTGACCATATAGAGCAGGGAAGACCATACATTTTGAACAATCTGAATGTTTTGTTTCTATCATGCATGATGGGTGATGAAAGAGAGTGTGCTTGTACATTGCTCCAGTGCACATTTCATATCTTTATGCCGAAAAGCGTGTTCTCTAGTAGAAACTTACCTCTCCTCTGATAACTAGACAAATCAACACACACTATGAATTTTCCATACTGAATTACATCATCGACAAAATCATAGTGTGCAATGAGTTGTGATGAGGGGAAAGTTTCTACAAGAGAACACGCCTTTTGGTGTTGTCTTTATACTACAAACAACGTGGTTGGCATTTCCAATCTCAGTATAAAGCATATATAGGGAAAGCTCTGTGGTTAAAAATGTAAGCTAAATACAAGGTGAATCCCATGTCTGCATGTGGGTTATCTTCTTCAACCCCATTCTCTTCATCCCTCAATTACCCACAAAAAAATTCTCTTGTATTGCCAACATTCCGAAGCCTTGTCAAAAACCCTAGGTTTATGAAACCCTAGGTTAATGAAACCCTCACAGGAAAGGTTAAGCAGTTCTGGAGTGATCACATGCATGGTTGCTAGGATAGAACAGTTCCCCCCAAAATGGGTTTACACAGTGGATAGGACAAGGTGGACATATTGGCATAGGCATTGCCCTTCATTCAGAAATTCCAAGGTAAGACTGTTTTAGTCAAGTACGGAGGAGCAGCCATGAAAAGTGAGGTTTTAAAGAATGGGGTTATTAAGGACTTTGTTTTGCTTTCTTGTACATGATTTAGGCATGTTTTTGTGCACGGTGGTGGTCCAGAAATCAATGAATGGCTTGTCAGAGTATGTATCTACCCTCAATTCAAGAATGGCTTGCGAGTTATAGATGCACCCACAATGGAGGTTGTTGAGATGGTGTTGGTTGACAAGGTGAATAAATCATTGGTTTCTTTTATCACGACAGTTGGGGAAATGTTGTGGGATCTCTGGGAAGGATGGGAAACTTATTGCTGCAAGGCAAGTAGGATGGGATTTGAGTTTTGTGGGAGAAGTTGCTCACATAAATACTAGTGTATTGAAAGGCCATTGTTGACAATGGAAGTATCCTTGTGATTGCCTTTGTTGTAACAGATGACAATAAGCAGGTGTACAATATCAATGCTAATACTGTGACAAGGGAAATTGTAGCTTCTTTGGGTGCAGAGAAGCTCATATTGTTGACTGATGTGGTAGGACTGCTTTTGGACAACGATAATCATGAGTCTCTTGTGAAGGAAGTGGATATTAAAGGTGTTAAGAATTTGGTGGAGAAGCAAACTATATCTGGTGGAATGATACCTAAAGTGAATTGTTGTGTTCGCACCTTTGTGCAGGGAGTTCGGACTGCCAATATCATTGATGGAAGGATTCTGCACTCTTTACTCTTTGAGATTCTTACGAATGAAGGGCTGGGACAATGATCACAAGCTAATTTATTGAAAGACAACATGTAAATGTGGAAGTTGTTTTTTTTCGTTGTTCCTGTTGTCATTTTAGGGTTCTTTCCCTTGATGGGTTTTTTATGTTTTAGTTTTTAGAATTATAATGGAATATGGGTTTGACTCTCACAAAGTGGATGGTTGATATCAGAGTCCAGTAAGATTTTGTCAATTGTAATTATGACTGATCTCCTCCTAGAATATATAGACAAAGAGTGGTAAGAGTGGCACGCTAAGCAATGCCACTAGGAATTGCACGTGGATAGGGTAATTTAAGCTGATTTTGTCACATTGTTATCTATATTTGATTGACTTTGAAATTCAATGATCTCGAGACCTCCCCTCTCTGACAATGACAAGGACACGAGTGGTCAGGATTAAACCCGTGCATCATCGACATACTATTATTATTTCATTATGTTCCCTTTCTCACACAAAAATTAAAAAAAGAATAGATGTCCGCTAGGTATAAATGAATAGTTGCATGGGTGTCCTTTGAAAGCCGTGAAATTGTGACACTTCAGTTAATGGTTCAAAGAGGGAGGAAATTGCGAGGAATCGGAAGAAGATGGAATGTGAAGGAGTGGAGACTAGAAACATGTGGCAACTGCGGCATTGTAGTCTAAAACGCTTCTCAGTAGTAGTCACACACACATATATTGTTTGGGTAGGAATAATCTAAAACATATTTTTTTTGTGGGACATGAGATGATTTAATTCCCACTTTTTTACTAGGTCATGGAATAGGTGTGGGACATACATGTATTTAATACATGAAACACTTTAGTCGAACACACATAACAAATAATATTTGGTGTGGAACAATATGATCCGTGAAAATTGTTTTGGGCATGCAATCAAAATCCTTAAGCTTCCTTAGACTCCTATAACCAATCCTTGGAAGGTGTTGATTGTTGGCATATGTTCGTGCTTCTCCTTCCTATAATTAATTGACCTCACGATTGAAAACGAGTCTTGTTAGGTTCTGCAACAATTAGTTGTTGCAGTCATCTTTTTCACATATCTCCACCAAATTTTTTCTCTATGTCTTTCGGAACATGAGCCTCCTCCTTATTACAAATTAAAAGCATGTAGTGTACCTCTTAGAAAATATATTCTAGTGTTTCCTTCTTGAGTCCTCTTTCCTTTCCCATACACTTCTCTAGCCTCAAACACCTTTTCGTGCAACCCTCTTCCCCTCCCATTGGTTCTCTTCATCCAATTTCACTTCTTATCTAGACTCCTTTTGACGTTCACGTCATACATCCCATGCATCTACTATTTATTACAATCACCTCAAATGGCTCTCGGAAGGTAAAGTTCTACATTTCCTCCCTCACTCTGCTTTCCCTTCCATTACAATTCTCCACCCTTAGAGGCCATACTCTTTGCCCCTCTTCCTCTCACATTATTTATCTTGCTCTAGTTTACTTTCATCTCAATATCCCTGCCTATGGGTTTCCATTGTATTCTCCTTTTCTTGTACATGTCTTAATATTTAACTAAAAATATCATTTATTTATTGTCTTTCTTCTTCTTGCAACATTCTTTGTTCTCATTCCCAATCATTCACATGCCACATACCCTTAAGCATTCACATTGCACTTCTCGCTTGTGATTGCTAGTTATTATTGCCATCGTGATGATGTTCCTCTTGCTATTAGGAATTGCACTTGGATAACTTAATTTATTCTGATTTTGTCACATTGTCATCTATATTTGAATAAGAATCTACTAAATTGGAAATTCAATGATCTTTTTATTATTACTGCATTTATAATGTCTGCTTTTAGCTTCAATATATTCTTTCATGGATTTAATACTGAAAAGATTTTCAGGTTCCTTCAGAGTTTCAATTTCCTCCCTTCTTTATTACACTGATAGGCGTTACACTTCGGAATGCATTGAGCTGCAGTACAGCCATTGACGGTGTGCAACATGAGGATGACCATCAAATTGATCTGAGTCGTTCATGTCATCGTCGGATGAACAGTTAACTATTGGAATAAGTTTAGTGTTGCCATAGGTCGTGCAGATATGTCTGTTCACTGTCATTCCAAATGTATGTCATTCACGTTGAAATCACTGGTTTTATTACCGGGTATGGGCCTGTGGTACTTCCGGTCTGTGTAGTTCACGAGATATTTGCCTTGCCGCTTCCCCTGTACCATGATGGTCATAGCATTTTGGTTAAGTCGTTTCATAGTTTCTCCCACTGTACCTGTGGATTAATGGTGAAATTAGGTTTGATTGTGGGTATTGTTGATTTGCAGTGGTAACACATATCCTTATTTTTATTATGCCGAAAGGCATGTTCTATGTTAGAAAGCCTGGGGGGCTCTGAAAACATCCAATAGTGCACATACTCTGTATCATCGACCATCTAAACGGTGGAAAATAATTCAGAGTCTATCAATTTCTGTGTAAAAGACGTTTGTATCTGACATGGCGCAGGCAAAATTGATGTCGTTGTTTACCTTCAAACCGTCATACCACTTGTAAAGGCGGTTTCGAAAAGCTCCAAAGTGGGTCTTCAGTTTCCTATCGGTCGTAAATGTTAATATGGTGTGCACAGGTTGTATCCCTCAACAGAGGTGCATAAGAGGGCATGAGTAAATATGCCTCCAACTATGTGAGGGTTGGTAGGAGCACTCCACCGCCTATGGCGTGGACAACTCGAATGGAGTCCAGCGATACACCTTTGATGCCAAGGTAAGTACTCACTGGAAAAGAGCCGCCTCTGGCTCTGTATCTCTCTTTTTTTATAAATAATTCTTCTATGCCCACTTGTGAAGCATTTGTCAATGTATACAGTCTTTATCATTGATTTTGCAGGGGAGGGGAGGTGCGGTCAAAAGTTATGTGTCTGTACATCACAAACTATGTTTCTGTCTTAGCTTTAATCTAGAAATTTCATTCTTTATGTTTATAATCTCACTAAATTATTCTCTCGAATTCGCTTTTACTTGCCTCATTGTGCAACAGATTTGTAATCAAACGGAAATATGCCCATCCAGTGGGCTAACTTAGAGACGGTATCGGTTAGTATCATCTTTAAACTCAACTCATGTCATGAATTTCATGTTTCATTTTGGGGAAATCTTGCCTCGGCTCTCATTACATTTTGTACATCTCTTTTTCTGTATCCAGGGTTTCGTTTTATTGTGAAACTGGTGTGCAATTTCCCTCTTATGCCGATGCTATTCTTCCACAAATTTGGAAAGAGACCACACACACAAATTTTCCCTCTAATGCATACTATTCACTCTGCCTTTCTCTCTATATTTCTAATGCTTCTCCTTAATACAGGATTGAAATTTTCTGCTTCATATACAATCACAAAAATTCCCCAAGTTTTCATTTTTCAAGTGCCAAGGCGGTGAGAGGAAGAGGAGAAATGTTTTTTATAGAGTTGGAAAATAATTGCACTCGATCTGTAGAAGCAAGCATGCAGATTAATTTTGTTTCCAAAGCCACCTTCAAGTGATGCTGATCCTCTACTAAATCTCTCGATTTCATATTTCTCCCATAAGTGTAGGCAAGGGAAGCATCCTTCAATATTTTCCAGGGTTGAAAAATACTTGCAGTTAATATTTGCTCTGGGCCTCTTTCGCGCCTCTGTCGAGGGATACAACCTGTGCACACCATATTAACATTTACAAAGGCTGGAAAATATGTTGAACGAGTTGGTGTTGGCGCCCCTTTTTATCTTGCAACTATTCTAGAATACCTTGTTGCCGAGGTATGCCAATTTACTGAATCTCAATTGCTTTAATCACCATTTTTGTCTGTAGGATCTTGGTTTGTCTACTTTAACTTAGAAAATTTCTGATCTTTTTTCTAGGGTTTCAATTTTTTATTGGTATTAAGTCCTCGTCTTTTTGAATTATGGTTTGATGGTTTTGTGTTTGGTGTTGTACAGTTGCTTGAGCTGGCGGGAAACGTGGCAAGAGATATTAAGAAGACAAGGACTGTGTTGCGTCATATTCAGGTTGTGGTGAGGAACAATCAGGAGTTGAGCAAGCTTATTGGCATCGTGATAATAGCAAATGATGGTGTCCTACCTAATATTCATAGCGTTCTCTTACCAAAGAAAACCGAAAGCGATAAGGTTGTGACCGGTGAATCTGATGTTTGAGGTATCACTGTAATTAAATTTCATGGTGTTTATGAACACCATCATTGGCTAGATGTTTTTTTGATACTTCATTTCATGTTGTGAAGCTTTTCTCGTTGCTACAAACTGTTGTGTACCACTGTAAAATATCGTTGTTGAGTTTTGTAGTTTTTGATAGTTTCACAGGGGTAAAGTTGGGGTTTTGATTTTGATTTTGAATTTTTTTAAAAAAATTCTGGGTTGGTTAACACTTTTTGTTTACTGGGATATCTTTATAATATACAATTTCCATGTGCTAAGTATGGCTTTTTCCTTTCAGGAGTTTAAAGCTAAAATCTGTTAATAGGGGATTGTTTCTAATTATGTTTGAGTAACTTTTCGATTTATAGAGTTTAACGGATTCCGGTGCCTTGTATATTACCTCTAACATTGTAATGTATTGAATTTTTAATCCATATGTGTCGGTGTTGTCTCTTTCTATAAAATTTCTGTGTTGGCTATTTTAGGTGCTTTTGTTGCACTATTTGGTACACCATTCTCATTGATCTACAAGATTAGAAACTAGTCTTCATTTTTTTTATTTCGAATTGTTCTATTAATTAAAAAATGTTATTCAACATTTATTGGAAGACCGTGGTCCCGAGGTTCGGAAAGGTATTTAAATTTACTCATGCTGTTGAGAAATTGTTGGATTCTTCTACGAGGTGAAAGAATTTACATGCCCAATGTGCGGATAGGGTAGTGAAATCACCATATATGGGAGGATGATTCATTTTTCTAGCCTGTAGCAGGATAGGAAAAAAATTCATGGGATGTGTTGATATGCAGTAAATTCGTGTCCATTTTATAATGGCTTACAATAATTAGGGATTCCACCAGATGTAGTTGCAATCGAAGCGATAGTAATTTATGAGTTGAAGAAGACTTTTTATGGATATGGAAATTGAATCTAATGCATTATTATTGTAGCTTTGATGCACATGGACTTAAAAATGAAGTGTGTGTCAATAGTGACATGCATTTTGTTTGAAATGTACAAAATTTTGGCTAAAAGTGGCAGTCATTTGGATATCCAAATTCTGTATAGACAAATACACATCATAATGGTAAGGATGTTTTAATAAATGACATGTAAATTGTTGGCATGGTTTTCTTTGCTTCTCTTATTTCTTCTCCTAGCCATATTAATGAAATTATTAATCATGTGCAAAGTCATGTATGCTATATTTTCATTGTAGTGTATTGTTTTGAAGAGTAATATGGTGTTTTGTTTTGGGAGCATGGATTGAATGGAATTCACATTATTGCTTCCCAACAGATTGCAGCCTAAACGAATCTATGGGCAATGTCTTCACTAGTTGTAATAAAACCTTGGAAGAAAATAAGCATTGAAAGTTCACTAGTAATAACATTTTTTACATCTCAAAGTTCAAATTTGTCAGTCCTAAATAACCAAGTTTAAGAATTTTGTGAGTTGAACCTGTTTAAATCTTTAGATTCAATAAAATAAAATAAAATAATAGAATCATTTAGTAATAACAACTCATATATTAATAGTAAGAGGTTGTAAGAATTCAAAATAAATTAATAAATAAAAATATTGATTTAATAACCTATTAAATACACTTTCATAATGTAGTCTCCATGTTATTATGAGTCAAGAAACAATGTTTAGTTGTAATTTGACTACTCAATCAACCAATTTATAATTTATGAACATCTGGTCCTAGTTTATATTATAATATATGATAGATTGAACTGGAGATTACGCAAGTTGTTTATACTCAAGAGGAAGCAAAGGCACTATCAGTTTCATGTTTGTCTTATGAGTTGAAAGCGATGAACTATCTACAGGTCAATTTGTGTGAATTGACGAGGTTGTATCCTCATGTTCTGTCTGATTTGAAATCAACATTGAAAGACGATTTCTTGCCAGACAACAGGACTATGAGAAAAGGGGTAGGAGTGACATACCATTATTATGGTGAAGGTCCACCTATTTGAAGTAGAAACCTAATCGCATTTGTTGTTTTGATAATTATAGACCATAAATATTTCATTCCATCCATAAGATTTAAAGGAATTTTTTTTACTATGCACCCATGAATGGCTTCTTACCTCGACCTTACGGTCTTAGGTAGTAGGAAATGAAATGTAGGATGCTTCTGGTGACTGTAACCTACAATATCTCCATCTACGCTCATGTTTGATAAACATGAAACATACAAGTTCTCATTTCACACTTTAAAAAAATGATCGTACTTAATAAATTTTTTTGAATAGCTTCGACACACACTTGGGTTTTTAATAACGTGTTTGTTTAGTTTTCTTAAACGTTTATGAAGTCTAGGCAATTTCTTTCTTCTGCTTAACCCCAGATGCGGAAAATTATATCTCCGCATCCTTGATGAATTGAAATTAATCCCCCCAAAAACCTTCCATTCCTTCATAATGATATACTTAGGTATAATGAAAGTTGTATACACCTTTATACTTCGTAAACTTGGGTTGACCCCTTAAAAAATGGTTCACCCGATTGAAAATTGAATGAATAAATTATATAAAGTAACAAATTAAATACTCCTTACAAAAAATGGTAAAACTATGATGGAAGAAATAAGTACAAAACATTCATCTTTTAACATGTGAATCCTTGACATGAGATTATATGGATGGTGGCCAAAAAACACAGTAATACAAAGAAATACGCTTAATGAAGAACTAACCATAGATGCGGACCATAGGAGTCAATGATGATCTTCCTACCTGTCAGACCCACATCTCTATGAGGCCCTCCAATGATGAAACACCCAAATGGATTGAGGTGAAAGATGGTGTTCTCGTCTTGGTATTTTTTAGGGATGTCAGGCTTGATGGCACATTGCTTCAGATCAACCCCAATTTGGTCATTCTTAATAGTCTCCTCATGTTGAGTGTAAATGAGAACATTGTGCATGTGCTCGGGAACTATGACACCCTTTTCTCTTCTCTACTCGATGGTCACTTGGGTTTTTCCGTCAGGCCTCAGCTAGGGGCCGGTACCGAGTTTGGTCGCGAGGAAGGGGTGAGCGACATGAGCTTGAGGGTCTCATCGGTGGCATAGCTGAAGATATGACCCTGGTCTCACACTCTAATCCCCTCGAGCCACTTGGTGAGACGACCGTGAAAATTTGAACAAAACCCTACAAACTTTCAACACATAGGGGTTGTGGCTCGCTACATAGCTAGAAATATGCGAACTTGCAGTTTGTCCACTAGGCATGCTATAACGATTGGAAATCCACGAATCCATTTATGGGAATTGATTCCCACGTGTATTTATATTTAGCTCCAACATGTATTCATATGTTGCATCGACGCTAAATCCACAAACACAGTCCTATGAGCAGGTGTATTTATTTGAACGGGTCATGTCGATTGCACTCTGGGAACAAATCAGGTGCTTGCATATAAAGCTAGCAGAACGACGAGTTCTTTTCAAGAGTAACCTATGACGATGATGCCACTACTAGGTTAGGATATAGATTTTTGCAGGTTTTCGTCAGGGCATCGTTTTCCTCATTTTGTGTTTTGTTTGAAAAAAAAATCTCCGTGGATTTCCTTAGGGACAATTATTCCATCACCTATTGTGTTGTAAATGCATTGATGGTTTTCATGTCATCCATGGAGGCCTAAACTATATCGTGCGATGCAAATAAGATGGCGAACAAAATGAGTAGAAGCATCAGAGTGATGTAAAGAAGAAAAACAAACCACACAATAAAGAAATCATGTATTTTCCTAGTAACTACAAGTACTGATAGCAATTGACGAGGAGCTGGACAACCACAAACTTCAATTATTGAAACCCCTTTAATCTCATGTTACCAAATCCACTAGCCATACTTACTCAGGGTATGTTGATTATAGCTCACTTTCAACACAAATTTTTTCATTGCGTCACCCTAAAAGTCATGTTTTGCACAAGTTTGTCGAGTGCAAAATGTCTTGTATATGGCGATATTTGCTCTTTTGTCGATTTTTAGTTCCTGTCATAGGAAAGTATACTATACCTTTCAGTTCAATGCAAAAAAAAAATTTCAATAGACCAATCACAAATAATTATTTTTTTCTTATCATTGACACTTCTAATGTTTTTATTTTATGTAAATAATTTGGCAATTTAATTTATTTAAGAAAAATCATTTACCTGATTTTCTATTGGTTAGTTAAGAATGATTTGACAAATTTGAGGCCTTATTCCAACACTGATTTTTCAAAAACAATTAACACTTAAATTCTTAAAGTGACATGTGTACATGTTTTAATGTTAGATTTGACATGCTAAACAAATTTCATGATTTACTTCCATGTGTCCTAAGGACTAGTCAATTGTTGATGTAGCAAATAATAAAAAGCTTTATTTACATTTTCTAGGCTTATCTAAATATCCGCATGACATGGTGTGCAGGCTCGGTGCCCGAGTCCCGAAGCCGGGTGTTCCCCCTCGGACCAGAAGAAGTCAGCAAAGGCGAAGAGCGGAGTATTTTGTGTTGGACTAAGTTTTCGTCGATTACACGGCGTTTGAAGAAGACCCACTCTAGAGTCGTGCCTATAATTTCATTGGGCCTTTTCGGATTTGTAAATGCGGTGACCAAGTGAAAGCAATTTGGATTATTTTTTGTTTAGTGTGGAGGGATTTGAAGCATTTAGGTATCGGATTCTCAACTTGCAAGCGTCTTCATTCACTTCTCTAGGCTTCCTTGGAAGTGGGTTTTTTTTTTTCTTAAGATAATCCGTTGAGCTTTTCGGGCTGAATTATAAGGGATATTTGGCAGCTCTTTATCTGGATAAAGCTGTGGAATTGGGAGCATAAGTTTAGGTTTTTCTGATCTTCGAGTTCGAGAGCAGAAGAAAAGTAAGTTTTTAACAGTTCCTCAATATATGGGTTTGGGGATTTGGTTCAACGAATTCTGGGTTCAAGTTTCTATCGTTTCCCTCTTGTTTAATGGATTGAGTGAACAATTTTTTTAAATTTTTAATACATGTATCCTCATGGAAGTTTATGGGTTGCTTGAAAATTTTGATTTTGACGTCACCCAAATTGTTTCTTTTGGTTCAATCAATTTTGGGTTCAAGACTCTGTTTTTCAATAGTTTGATACAACAGTCTTTTCTCTTATTCTTTGCTAATCATAATGGCAATATTGTATGGTATGGACAATTTGATGTTCACATCACCCAAATTGGCTAGACAGTTTATTTGGAAGAAGTTTGTGAATACTGTTGAGTTTGAGATAGTCCCCTGGAAAAATTGGTTTCTGGTTTTGGTTCATTAGTTCAAGTTTCCATTTTTTATTGGTTTGACAGTGTAATGGTTTGATCCAAGGTTTGTCTTTTCTTTTCTTTTATTTCTTCTTTCCTTGGCATGGCCCAAAATTGGTCTAACATTTGATTTTAGCTTTCTATTTGTGCTGAAAAATTCAGGAAACTTTTGTGAAAATTCTTAAGTTTGTTCTTATCTCTGTGCAGTTCAGCATGCAATATATTTGATGTTATGTGGAATTTTATGGTAATTCTTGAATGTGCAGATATCGTTATTAACAAAGAATCGGAGAATGGGAGATAATTTTGTCTTGTGTGTGGACCGTTTGATAACTGCTTCCACCTTGGAATCAACTGCCTCTGAGGCCCAGAGGCTATCACAAATTGGTCATGTTTCCTTTCAGCAAAACAGGGTGTTGGCACTAGATTCGTCCCCTCGAGTTTGCAACGATGTTCCATCCATTGATGTTGAGTCCTCAAAGACGATTCCCGCCTCTGATAGTTTCGACTATGGAGACGAGCCTTGCACTCTGGTTGAATGTCATATTTGCCAGGAAGAGGACGATGATAGAAACATGGAATCTCCATGTGCCTGTTCTAGAAGTTTGAAGGTAAATAATTCATTCACAAGCTATGGCGATTTATTTGTCTGCATTACCCACTAGGGGTACTGTGTTTTGGCATTTTGTGAAACAAGAGCAACCAATCCTAGAGCTTGTATTATATGATTAAAAGCTTTACTGCTATTGTTGAGTCTGGATGTTTTAGCTATTTTGCTGAGGGCATTCGGTATTTTTATTTTGTTGTACAGTATGCTCATCACAAATGTGTGCACTCCCCAGTCACACTTTTAATGCATGGGAGAGCATTTTCTAGCTTAGATTGTCTTCATGCATACAACCATGTCATGTCTGAGGGGTTTTTATTTTGTCAAATATATACAAGCAAGAAATGATGTTCGCTGCAATCAACACCTCGAGCTTGACCACTAAGTGGGCAATGCCTGAACTTTGGCAGGCCCGCCTTCCTTGATGGAAAAAGTGCAACACGAATTAGAGTTGTTTTGATCACACAATTCTCCGCCAATAAACTTGTTCCGTTTTCATAGACAACTATTTTGATCACACAATTCTTCGACAACAATAGAACTGGAAGTGCTTTTCTCCATCTAATATTGTTCCATCTAGATCTGCTAACATGGGAAAAACGAAGGAGATGCCTTCAATGAGACAGGGAAGGCTAAATTATTTCGTATATTTCCTGATTATCAGTTTCTTTCACATAACTATTGGGGATCCGTTGATCCTGATGCTCTGCGTTGCCTTAGGTCAAAGTTTAAATATCTTCTTAGCTACCGCATTTTCACATTTGATACATATTGATCAAACTTTCAGCTATTATTTTGTTGCACTGGATGCGTCTGGCATGGGTGCTATGCTGCAAATTCTTATCTGGCAACCAAATATAAACTATATTCTATTGTGTATAATTTCAACATTTGGAATTGGGAAATAAACGCCGCCTTATCTATTGCAATTGCATTCCGAACTGCACTGTTAATATACAGAATTTATTTTGAAATGACCGTAGCCAGCATCTCTCACATTGAAGGCTTCAAATTTATCATGATTAGCGTGTATGATAACTAGGTATTGATTTTGTTTTGTGTTCTTTATCATAAATCTTCCATGACATGCAATTGCAAGGGTGTATATAGCATATGAAAGCTATGTTTTCTTTGATCTGTGTCTTTTCACATTGTAAATTGATTTCCTATATTGTAAATATTCATCACAGAGTAACCTTTCTTTTGCATAATTTATGTTTCTGATACTTTATATCCAATTTGACAATGCTAATACTTTTATTTATTCATCTATGTGGCGGGAACTGGCCGCTTCGTGGCTCTTGTTTTTATGACAATTCGTTCCATTCACACGGTTTGCCTTTGTTTTTTGTGCTCATATTTTAACTGTACACATTTCTTTGTTTTCTGTTTCAATTTCCTTTTCGGCTCTCCGATTTTTCTAAAATCGGCGTTAACATCGCAAACCTCATGTGCGATTGCTAGTTTACTTATTTTTTATTCGGTCCTGTTTAACCTGCTGTTTCAATCCATCGCTGGAGATGTGGTATGGCCGCCCAGTCCGTGGTTAATTCCAGTACAACTGTATTATTGGGGGGGCGATTTTAAGTGTGTTTTCCATTGTGGCGGAAGAGCTAAGTCGGTGTGCATTCAGTGTGTCTTTTATGTTCTGTCACGTCACTCACGATCGTTTCCTGTATAAGTATTGATCCACCATTCGATGTTTCACAGATGGCTGACAGAGAAATTGGCGAGGCAGATGGGGCGGCTGAGTGTCATGCAAGAAAACCAGTTTTTTTAGGGTAATCCAATATTCTGAAGTGGGTACACATAAACCGATCTTTGAGATTAGGGCTTTTTGTTTTAGGGTTTAAGTATTATTGATGGCAAAAAATTCGTTGGACGGCGTTTTGAAAGTGGGATCTGATGCCATTGTACAGAGGCGAATTTTGTTCCACCCCGCCAGAAATAAGACTGAGAATGGCTGCGAATCGAGTGCTGGATTTTATCTGGATCCGCTGAACACCCTGTTGGGTCACTCTCCGACTTCCAGATTTTAAAAACCATTTTATTGAATCAGCCCGATGGAAGGTATTTAAATTCCTCTTTTTAAAGTAAAATTTTAAATAATCAACTATCTATTTTGATGTATTTCAGACATGCTCGCTTTTATGCTTCCACCCTTGAATTTTCTGCCTTGTTTTGAAATTTGCATTCTACAACGTGTGCTTAGGGGTTTTCAAGGTTGATGTCTTGAGTTTTCTGGTAAGAATTTAAGGCGCTAGATCGAAATTGGAAGATATGTAACAAGTTTTTTTTTCACTATTTTTGTGATTTCGATTTTGTCATATGTGCCGTTTGTAGTGTTATTGCAGACTTTAGGGTTTTTGAAAAGGTACACGTCTCTACTTTATGCTAAAATAAATATAGGGCGTTAGATTGAAATTTGGGAGAATATTTGATGATCAGCCTGATGGAAAGGTATTTGAAGCTCTGTTTTGGTTTTGGTAGGATTAGCTTTTATTTTGCTACGCTCAGAATTTTCTTAGTTTGTTTAGTTAGGAATCCTTAGAATAGCTTTTATTCATTGATAAAGGAAATTGTTAACGTGGTTTGATCCAGAAAATCTTTACATTTAATTTGGAAGATATGCAATGATTTTTCTTTTCAATCATTTATAACTTCTTTTCTGGAAAATGTGTCAATGGTGAAGTTCTCTGAAGAGTTTCTATGATTTCTAAGTGCAGAAGATTTTTCATTTCCATAAAATTTGAGCGTTGAATTGAAATCTTGGAGAATAGCCAATTTTCTTTTACATTATATTTTTGCAATTTCAATTTTGTAAAAATTGTTTTCCTCAAGAGTAGGTAGGTTTTCAGTGTGAATGCTTTAATTCGTTTCTGTTAAAATTAGAGGTGTAAAATCAAATTTTGATAAATACACATTCACTTTTCTTTTGGATGTTTTTGTGATTCCATTCCTGTTAAATGTGTGGCTGCTAATGTTCTCTGTATGAAAGTCTTGGCCACTTTTCCAGCCACCTCAGCCTTCCTATCCTCCAAATTGGGGGACACAACTGATGGCATGTTGTGCAGGGGATTAAAGTTGACAAAGAGAAAAATTTCCCCACTCAAGAAATTACCAGCAATTGGTAAACCTTGCATCTTATCTACATGTCCAAGTAATAGGGAAATTGACGTTGCAGCTCCCTACAAGTCACCATTGAAATCAACCCCTGCATTCCATGCCTATGATAGGCAGTGGCCAAGGGACCATGAAGTTTGTGATTTCCAGTGCTTTATCTAGACCACCACGGAATTTTGCTTTCACATAATGCCCAGATACACACTTCACAGCTACCTTATCAACAAGGAGAACCTGAAGATTACAAACGAACCTGGATGCAATTTAAGAATTGACCCTGCTCATGAGGTCCTTCTCAATATGATCGACCCCGAACACAGCTTCAATCACCCTGTGAATCTCTTCATATGCCCATTCGAGATGGGTGTTAGGCAAACCATCTCTCTTTTATCAGCACAAAGTAAAAGTGAGGAGACATAGCAAAGAGTTCATATGCCATAGCTGATTGGAAAATGAAAACCATAGAGAGACTCTGACAGAGAAACGAACAAGAAGTAAAGGGAAATAAATAGTTAAGGAAATGGTAATTAAAAATGTTAACACCTTAATTCACAAATTTAGACAGAAATGATCTGCTAGGAAAATCTAAAATCTTTAAAATTTGGATTTTGTAAAATTTTCCAGCGGAAGGGAAGAGATTTTGAGGGGGGGGTTTTACTTTTACTAAAATTTAAGGTGTTAATTTGAGCACTTGGAGAATGTGTAACAGTTATTTGTTTGACATCTTTGTGATTCTGATTGTAAAATGTGGTCATTGTTTATTTTACCTTCTTTTCTTAGTGAATATCACCAGAAGGTTAGTTATTTCTCGCGGGTTGGCCTTTTGCTTGCATTATACTGGTTACAGTGTCTTTCAAGTTTGAGGGTGTGATGCTTATAAGGAACCATATTCTCTCGTCACATTGTTTATAAGTTATTTTACATTCTTTTTTCAACGAATGTCAGCAAAATGTTAGTTATTTCTCAAGGATTTGTCTTACGCTTTTGTTTTTTGCTCTGTGTCCTATATGGTACTAAAAACTCTCTGATGTGAATTTTATTGAAAGGATTCATAGCATTTGTTTGTTGAGTTGTGATTTCGTCGTAAGTTGGGTTGCTTACCCTTGCATTGGTTCAAGTTATGAACCACCAGGCTCATGCCCCTATATGCCAGAGTTATTCAGAAATACAAAAAACAACAAATTATATCCCTTGTCCAGATTCATTATTGCTTTTATGAATAAGATTAGTGGCAATGTTAACATATTTGTAAATGTGGATTACTCTAAATTCTTGGAATGTTGTTATTCGAGGGTGTTTTATAATACCATAAGAGTTATGTGTTTATGTTAGTTGGAAAAGATAATTTTGTTAGATGATTAGATATAATGTAAGGTCGTTTTGTGGACTTGGGTGCCATTTTGTACTGAATGGGATCAAGAGGTATGGTCAATCAATTGCTAATTGAAAATGAATCATCATTTTATTCCTATTTGGCCTTTGTCTTATAGAACTAGCCTTTTTTATAGATAATGTTGGTAGGGAGGGCAATTATTTATTATTCATATTTTCTAAAAAATTGAATTCTGAAATTTGATCACTTGAAAGTTAGATGAACATTTTTGAGTGTTAGCCTATGAGATGATTGCAATGTTTTTCCTAGCAATAATCTCTAGATGAATATATCACTCAATTCTAGGCTGATTTATTTGGCATTGAAGTGTGTGCCCCAACTTTGAAGTTTAGTTGATTTATTCACCATTTTTTTGACGGTGTTTTAGGAGTTGTGATTGCTTATGCTTAGAAGTTAACTAAGGTTTGTCCTTCTTTCGTAATCTTTGCATATTCCCTTTTGAATTTTTCAAAGACACAAAGTTGTTTTGTTTTTAAGAATAACATGTAGGTCATGTTTTATGTTAAGAAAATCTCTTTGATCATGTGAAGGAATAGTTTGTCCAGATTGGTATCATATTTAGTGATTCAAATGACATGTAAATTATTAGATGATTTGAAAACACTATTATATGGGCAAGCACTTCTTTAACGGGCAGGTTCAACAGGATATATAAACCATTCAAATCTTCTTGCTTTATTGTTGCTTTTGTATTGCTTGCCTATTCATGCAACAATGCAATATTAAATGTGGCTCTTTTCATCTCCTTCATGCTTGCTTGCTCAACTAAGCGAAGGTGATAGTTGGAATGTGCATACAAGGATTTGAAGTTTTTAAGTAGATAATCCTAATCTACTGACTATATACGTATACGTTTTGTTGCAGAAATTGCCTTCCTATATTAAGTTCTTATTCTTCTTGTGGTCAGCTTGTACACAGTTCTATATTAGTTGTTGCTTGCATGTCCCAGGGCCAAACTTCAAATTCTAGAGGATGATGCAAAAGACATGGGTGATCAAATAGCTGACCTCTTCCTTGCCACAATGTTTAAAAGTTAATAGGCACGGAAATTTTTAAGAATGAATGTGAATGGCTAGATTATTGCCTTGATTTTTTCTTATTAGTGAAATTAATATTTATGTTTATGTGCAGAGCGAATTAAAAGATATTTTATAGGGATCTATTTATCTCATCTCTTAGAGACAATGTTTTGATACTCAAAAAACATCCCTTAATGAAATTAAAGCCTAAGGTAGAACAAGGTACAATGTTTTCCATGCATCTCATGAGTTGGTCAAACATGTCTTATGACCTTATTTGGATTTATCGGTAAAATGCCATTGAAAAATATGATCACTAATCTTAATATAAAACTAAAAAGTATATAATCAAGCTACGATCAAATTATTTGTATTGAATTTATGTTTGGTGTATTTCTTTGCATTATGTAAAAGATTATGTAGTCATTCCCCCATCATTTTAGAGCTTGTGGTTTTTTAAGAGGTGTGACTATTTGTTGTGATATTTGCTTACATTCAACTTGTAAAGTTATCCACATATCACTTTCATTTATATTACTTTCTTATGCTTGATCTATGTGGAAAAATACCATCCACCTATTTTCAAACATTTAAGTTGGTTGATAATGTTATCAAAACAATTGCCTTTGGCCCTATATGCTAGGAAAGTTATTTGTAGATTTAACTGTTGATTTTTAAAATTCATTTTTATATGTTCTTATTTGCAATGATCATATACATGTAGGTTTTCATAATTCATATCTCCCAATTATTGCAAATGTGTAACAGAAAACACTACTGAAATGGTCACATGCTATTTCCAGTTTCGTTTCAAACTCAATATTTAAAGGCTGATTGTACCAATTTTGAATGTAGTTGGCAGGTGCCAAAACTTATTGCTTCCATTAACAATTGATATAAATAATATGGAGTTTATGTTCCCCCAAAAGATATAAAAGTTGAATGATGCTAATGTATGTGTTTGTTATACTTACATTTATAATCAAATCAAAATTAGAATAGATGGTATTTTGCCCTTTTCGAAATACAAATGAAAAAATCAATTGCTTTTGAAGGAACAAAACTTCAAACAAGACTTATTTTTGTATTATTAAAACATGGATACTTGTTACTTCTTATTTCTTACTATTGTATTGACAAGTCTAAGTACCCTCGCGGTGCTTCAAATGTTTCCTCAAAAACTCGACGTAGAAGCACAACTTGTACAAGAAAAGTTTGGGATGAATCTTATCCTTAAGAAGTGAAACACAAGCCCTTATTGATTGGAATGGTATATGGTTGTCTATGCAACTAAATTAAAACTTATCATGATCTAAAAGTGATTTCCACATGTGGACTTCCAATCAACACTTTTAAGACATTTTAAGACAATTTTTTACCAAAATCTGTTGCTGCTCTGTTTGTGTGTCACTCTCATGAACGTCTCTGTTTATTCAGACTTGAAATTTTTAAACCAAAAAATAACATAAATATATTCCAAAAAAGAAAGTTCAAAATAACAAAAATATACAGCAATTTATTCTTACACTTACAAAATCAATCACGCCCATTATCAACATCAACTACAAAAGTAATAGCTATACCTCTAAATCAAATAACATATACTGCTCAACATTCACATTACATTCTACACATGTGATTGCCAGTTTTAAAACATTAAAAATAAACCCTAAGTGCTAAGCCCCCAGGCGGAGGATTAATATTTACTTGGTGGCAGACGCATGTTTAAATGAAACTATAGGTTTAAACTTCAAAACTTATGTCTATCCCCTCTTCTATGTGTCCTCTTTATAAGCCTATCAAACTTTAAATAAACTTTAATTTTCCCACATCCATACTAGTTTTAATATGCAATTATCCATGACGGACCAATGATGGACCAAGGACAACAATTGGTGAAGTTGTTGGACTGTTTATCAACAACAATCAAACGTCAGAAAATTGTCAACATACTTAGCTATAGTAAAGTCCGGTGCATGAGTACCATTACTAACTTGAAGGAACTAAATGATAAAGTGAAGATAAGCAGCCCTAGACCTAGAAACAACTTATATTTATTGCCTATCACTATCCATAGTCATCTAGGAAAGAAAGATAACTATGTGCTCTTTCTTATGATGCTTCCATGTTTTCACCTCCACAATCCACAAGACCAATCAGTTTTGCAAGGAACCCTTGAGAATGACAGTTGGGAAGGGAAAATCCATGGAGGTAAGGTGCCTTTAAAATATTTTTTGAGTGTAGATTCTAACTTAGAAATTTTGAGTTATAAGAAGGTTAGGGACAACAAATGGTCCAAAAAGATTTCAATTTTATTGCCTACCAACAGTTTGGTTTTCACCATGCACAATCGGTCAAGTATGATGACTATGTTGCATTACTCTGCTCCATGATACTATTGTGTTTTTATCCTCATGATCAAATTGTGCCAATTGAAGAGAAGGTAAGAAATGAATGGTGTAGCAAAAGGTGCATGGATACTTGGGTGCAATGACAAATTGTTTTTATCATATGTTACGTTGGAACCTTTTGGGGTTTCAAAAAGGAGAGGTTTGATTGTGAGATCAATATTATTGGTAATCTCATCCTTGAGTGTACGGGAATGACCCACACCTTTGCATCTTGGTTTAGCACTCATACATACAAACTTTTCTAAGTAATTAGTTTTTTTATTGGCCATTGAGTAGTAATGCTTGTAGATAATGACACCACTCATAAATTCATCAAAGGAGAATGCACATTTAAAAATGGGTTGGGCATGATTAACCTTGGAGGCTTCAAGGTCACAACGCCAATAATATTTTCATGCCTAGTAAAAATAATATAGTACACTTGTCATATCACATAAGAAGATGCAAGGTATGTGATATTTTTCTTAAAATTAAGCCATCTAAAATTACAATTGTTGTGGGATATAATGGATTCAAATCTTGGGGAAATGTAACCTCAGCCACCATGACGCAGGAATTAATTTTGAGAATAAAAATAAAAAGTCCAATATTCAAGATTTGGAGGATGGAGGATTCATGGTAGCAAAGCAAGAAGAAATTTATTATGGTTCTTGTTTTTATATATCAACACATTGGGAGAACATAATCATAGCTGGGCATGCACAAATTCAGCCAACAGATAAAGAAATGAGAATTTAAGTTGCTGATCATGGTGGTAAAAGTTGACAAGGTTAAACAAGAGGGCGCTGAACTCAATCCCTTACCAACAGTCCAAGAAAGGTGGACCATAATTGAGTTTGCAAACATAAGTTTGACAAGCGAACATCATGAGAACATGTGGAGAGAGTTAAAAGACGCATGATTGATTTTTTTTTACCAGATCTCCTATATTTCATTTAAGTCATCATTTATTCCATTACTAAAGGGAAATTGATTAGTTACAATTGTGTCATTGATAGCATGTATAGATATCAGCCAAACAAGGAGAACATGAAGTTTGATAGGTAGGTAAGGACGTTGATCATCGTGCCTTCAAAGCATTAGGGAAGGAAGATGAGAGAATATTTTTTCTTTAGCCAGTTTGCTTCATGTGTAGGCACAAAGAAGGAGCAATTGCAATTCATTTGGGATCCGGGTATGTGCCATTGCTTGAGGAAAAACAATTTCGAGAAGGGAGGACTGTCATGTCCCTTTTTGAAGGCTGATTTTTTGAAGACCTTAACCCATTCTTCTCCCCATGGGTCTAAGGAAGAAAGCAAGGGGAAGATATGGATTACATTTTTATTGTTTTTATTTTTATTATCATCACGTATCCTATTAGGAATCTTAGTGCTCCAATAGAAGAACTTAATTAGTTATGAAATAAAAGCATTTTGAGCATGTAGGCTCCAAATACTAATTAGATATTTAAAAGTACTTTTTTTTAAGGGGCCAACCATCATTTTTGCATTGTAAAAGCACTCCTTATGGTTATAAAAGGAGGTCACTTGGCCATTAGTGAGATATGTTTTTCGTGAATTTGCATATCTTGATAAAGGTCTTTTTGTGAAGCACCTTTCGTACCTCCCTCAAGGACAAAAACCCTTGATTGAGGGCTTGTAGAGGACAAAAACCCCTCCCACAACGATTTATGTATGCAAGCTGAATTGGAGAGCAATAAGTTATCTTTTTCTTGCATGATTTATCTATTTTGGATAAATAATCTAATTTATTTGAAGTCGAGCAACCCACTAAGGAGAACTATTTATTATGTGTTGATGATAAGTTTATCAATCTGAATTTATTATCTTATTCTCCATATTTTTAAAATCCAAGATCTCAACTTTTGTGGATTTTGGAGGTGATTTACTATTTTACCAAGCTTGGTGAAGTTCGTTGGTTAAGGGTTTCCAAAATTAATTATTTCGAATCTAAATTATGATTTCTAACAGCTGATTGTGTTTGCTGAGGGTTTTATAATATGTTTGGCATAAGAATCGAAGTGTGTTAACAAGGCTTAACCCACCATTGAAGAGTTTAACTTTTTCAAGGAGGTCGTTGCCCTAGGAAGGGCATAATTTGCAGGTCACAGAGCTGATATCAATCATCTATGACAACTCATTATTTTGATTATTAAGTTTTACATCTTAGCTCCTTGGTCATCTCCTGAGTCCCCCTACAAAGGGACAACATACTACCACACCAAAATACTATAGATATATAATAGCAGGTCTAAATCATACATATGACTTCTAGCAGAATCAAATGCTAAAGATGGCTAATAACATGCTCAAATCTAAAGTTCTCATACATAGTACTCGTGCACACCTATATGGTGGCACTGAGGGAAATCACGAGTAGACATTTCATGCTTTTAAATTTTAGTTTTTCATTTACAAGTATTTTTATATGCATCTCTATCAAACATTAACACAAGCTTTAACAAGAGAAGTATATGTTTCAAATGTATGGAATGGAGGGCACACCTCAGTATTTCATACACCATACCCATTAAGAGGTTTGTGTTTACCTGTCATATTTATTTTAATTCAACAATTTCATTGCTAGATTAAAATTGGTGCAAGTGTAGTACCTGATATTTGGTTTTAAGGCTCTTGGCAATAATCATTTGGCATTTATCTCAACATATACCCATTTACACAATTATTGCCTTTATCCAAAGCATCCCACTTGACTCCCACACCTTTAGTCCGCTAGGTCATTAATTGCTCTTCAAACTCCGTATTATTCCCCTGGTGTCTCTAAATAGGTTTTGTCCTAAGCCTAGACATGATCATCGTATGAGGAATGAATTGGTCGATGATTTTCCGAAGCCAATGATCGTATTCCTTGTACTTGTAATGGTCACATTTTCAAATGCCAAGACCGTGATTGCAAGAGACTGCTTCAAATGCAAGAAGGATCTACAAATGCCTTGCGAATGGTGATGGTTGGTCACAAACATTTGGATCTTTTCACTCTCTGCATAAACTTGTTGAATCCACTATATTTTACCAGCCAACGTTTTTAGCATTAAATTGATTGAATGGACATATAGTGTCCAAAAAATATATCCACACCTTGCCTCAACTAACATCCCTATGGCTTTGTAATTCTTAGCATTTTTTATTATGACTTGGACAACATTTTGAGGTCACACTGCCTCAATGGATTCGAAGACGAGGTTGGCAATGAATTGAGCACCTTTCACTTGCCTCTCACAATCAACTGCTTTCAAAAACACTGCCCCTTTAGGACCTTGCCTCAATTAACATCCCTACGGCTTTGTAATTCTTACTATTTTTCATTATGACTTGGAAATTTTTATGAGGCCACACTGCCTCGATGGCTTCAAAGAAGATGTTGGAAATGAATTGAGCATCTTTTACTTGCCCCTAACAATCAACTGTTGTAAAAAACATTGCCCCTTTAGGACAAACTGCAACCAAATTAATCAGAGGGAGGTTTCCTACATCTTTCCATCCATTATAAATGGTGGACACCCCATTTTGTCCCACGAGTCTCTAATTAGCTATAATGAGGTTTCCACATATTTTCTTTGTTTTTCTAATAGGATGGTGCAGATCTTCTCATAACCTGGCCCTTTGTACCCTTTTGGAGTCTCGTTGATTGCTTTCACCATGTCTTTCCAATATGGTGACCTCGCAACATTGAATGAGAATCCATTCACATTCACACATATTGTAATGTGCTCATCCACAATATCTCAACTCTCATTTTGAAAGGCCTTTTCCAATGGTCCTTTTTTCCTACTCTTTTTTGAAAGAGGTGAATCCTCATAATGTATGGAGGTAGCCATCAAAAATGGATGTGGCATGGTCACAACTGGGGAGCCAATTATTGATGGGGAAACAAGATGCCTTGTTGATCGCAATGAATTTCCTTTTTTGACAATGGATGACCCGTTTTCAAAGCCAAGGTTGCTTCTACATCTTCTTGTTCTTTGATATATCAAAAAACCTTTGTTGTTGGCACCCCTACGTTATTTTTCCCCTTGCATGTTCTTATACCATGACTCGGTATTGCACACAAGTGTCCTTTCACCTGACCACATGAGCCTTTGAATAGTGTTTCACACTCATTGCATTTCCAAACAAAACACCCCCCGCCTAGAAGTTGCTTCAGGATTGTGATATGCCTTTATAACGGTAAATTTGGGTCAAATTATTTGAACATGGATTGCCCAAAGGAGGTGGAACTTGTTGTCATTGTACTTCTACTTACAAGTAAAAATCAACATCTTAAGAAAATAAAACAATGATTAAAAATAAAAACTTAAACACTATGCCCTAAGCCATAGCATGTATTACAATTTTAAAATGAAAATAATTAAACATATAAAGAAGCATGAAGCGTGCGAAAGATCAAAAGCAAAATGAAAACAAAAAAAATAATCAAATTTAAAAGCTAAAACCTTAACTTTGATGAATAATCCACAAATCCTCCTCATTTGAAGCTCCTCAATAGCCTTGGTAGCAAATAGGCACTCATACTAGCTTAGGAAAATGATTGCAATGGTTGTTGATGAAGTATCAAACCCTAAATGAGAAAAATGAAAGCTTTGAGAGGAAAGTGTGCAATGAGGAAATGATAGGTAAATTGCTTTGTTTTTGTGTTTTACTTTTGTTTTATTCATTGTAGTTCACTTTTGGCGTTACAAATAATAAAATATTGTGTTTTGATGTCACTTTAGATATAAAAAAAGAGAATAAAAAGATGTTTTTTCCTGGAAACATACGTCGGAGTGGCCAAGGTAAGGTTGGGCCCCTTGGGCACATTTGGGTACATCTATAAATGTACCCAGGGGGTCCCAGCTATACCTTGGCTGCTCCCAAGTACATTTTTAGGATGTATATATATCGGATATGTATCGTTCCAATACGAGGGGCTATACCCCTACCATACTGGCTACTTTAGTTCAAATCACTAACCAAGTCCAAGTTAATGTGGTGAAGATCTAATCAACCCATCAAGGACATGAACGAAACTAAATCAAACTGTAATGGAATAATCAAATTTTAAGAATTCGGTTAGAATTATTTACAATGGTATATTGTTATGGTTTGGTGATAGATACAAATTTTGTTAGAGTCAAAAATTAGTAATGCCATACAATGATGAAAGTGAAGCAATGCTTTTCGTATTTTGGTTTCCGAATCAGACCAATCATGTTTTGGTCAGTTACATTGTACCCTTTTATTTCATCAACCTTGAGGGATGACAATTATTTCATGGGCCTCATTACCTAGTATTCGTCTCTCTTGTCCTTGTTTGAAGAACAAGGGTGTGATGCTACCTTGTGCAAGCAACTTATTGGATATCATTTCCTCATAAGATTGTTTTCTACATAAGACTCACAAAATCTTCAGACGGTCCCTTCATTTAGTTATAGGTTACTAGTGAACATTGAATTTCAAACATGAGACTCATATGGGATCTAGAGAGAAATCCCTCTTCTTTTGAAAATCTTTAAAATTTGATACATCTCACCTACCTCATCAACATTTTCTCTGCATATTGATGGTGACTCATGTATTGACTTATATCTAGAGATTTCCCATTACTTTTCTCTAGGATACTCCTTTGGTTTTGGTGACTTCAATGCCCAAACTAGGACATGTCGAGCACTTATCCATGAACTTGTGTAAGAGAAGCTTTTGTTCATGAGTTATATTGGAGGAGTTTGGTTTGTACATAACTTAAACTTATACATATAGTCAAATCATTACTTACACGAGGCATCTCTTGTTGGCAATCAAATTGAGGAATTACTTATTAGATCTAACCCGCATTTAATTGAAATTAACCATCATTTTTTTCAATTACACATGTTAAAATGGAATTTGCTAACTACACATACCTTTTTTAATTACATTGCACAAATTCTTCAATAACCCTATCTAATTTTTTGAATATTACATCACTTTATAATTTTCCATGTTTTGTTGTGTTTTTCTCATTTTAAACCAATAAACTTTAGAAACACTTACACTTTTGACATGCCATCTCATTTCCATGTAAATGTAATGCGATTACGTTCCAAACTATTGATCACATTTTCACTCTTCAAGCTACTGTTGAGGAGGTTTATCAACGACCTTTGTTTACCTTAGAAATTACTTTAAGTGTTCGAGACATCTAGTTTTCCAAGAGATTACATAAGTTCTTAATGTTTTCGAGACCCTAATTACTACCATCACGTATCAATGTATTAGTTAGCTATGCAAAGGGAATTGAAACTAACACCTTAATAGTTTCAAAACATGAACTAACTACACAAAGATCATCATGCTAAGAGCTAAACAAGACTGAATACTAACATTATGCATTAAAATTTTGAAATAGAAATCAAACTAATATGCTAAGCATTAGAATCTCTACTCTTTAGATCACCAAAATACTAAATAAACCTAGATATAGCTATGGCAATCAAAGTTGTTTGTTTGATATTTAAGGGTTTGGGAATGGATGCTCATCAAAGTATGGCTACAAGACCATTTTGATTATCTCTATCATGCTATTAGCTCAAATGAAAGATGCTCTAAGATGAAATGTCTATAGATTAGCTATAAACATGTAAGGTGTGTAAATAGAAAGGTAGGAGGAGGGCTCCTTATATATCCCAATGGATAAAAGAATCTCTACATCCCTTTTCATGTGGGATAAATAGAGAGGTTGGGTTAGTTGTGGATAAGGAAGGTTTATGGAGGGTTGAGTCAACCTTAGCAGAGTTTAATTTTTCCTTTAGTGACCCATGGGAATAAAGGGGGTTTATTAATTAACCAAAGTGATTAATTAATAGCTGAGCAAGCTTATAGGAGCTTTTTAGAGGAATAATTAGCATGATTTAGACTATGAGAGGAATTTAATCAAATAAATGATGATTTATTGATTTAATGGAAGAGGAAGCTAATTAATTAATAATAATTAATTAGTTTAGATAGAAAGGGGGATTAATTAACAGAAGTTTGTTAATTGGCGTATTTGCTGGATAAAAGAGTTAATTAACTAGCATAATGTAGCTAATTAATGGTGAGAGAAGAGAAGTGACCATTATTGATGATATGTCGTCAATTTTCTTGAAAGGGGATAATTAGCGTAGTTTAAGTATTTAAATTGATCAAACTAAATCACAGGTGTTTACATTTTCCCCTCTTTGGGGTGGCGTAAATGACGCCACTTCAAAGATAGTAGACAGATAAAATTTCGAAGAGGTAGAAGAAAAATTAGTAGAAGTGAGAGATGCGCCCTTGAGTGTCGATGAGGTGATGAAAGAAGGTGATTGATGATCGAAAAAGGTGAGAGAAATGGATAGAGGAATGGGTAGGGGCAGGATGCCCCAGGTGAATAAGAAGAATAGTGTTGACAGGAAAATGATGTAGAATAAATATGGAGAAGCAGAGAAAAGAACTAGCTTTCATCCCTTGCATTGACAACAATTGTTTTGTCATCATATAGCCAAAGATCTACGTCATCAGTTCTTATTAAAAATATAAGCATACGAAAAAAGTAGAATGACACGAAAAGCCATACTACGAACAATTGTCCATTGCTGAAAACACCAACTCGATGCAACATACAAAAAGAAATGCAATATGAGAAGGAAACAAGCTCATTTAACAGGAAAAACAAATACAAACACACATATTCCAACCAACAACGGTCAAGACGGTTGTAAAAATGTTTTGTTATCAAGCTGAAGATCCCCCAAATGTTCGTAATTGTTGACAAGGGTTTAAAATGACGTCCTTAGCAAGGATACATGTGAGGGAAGATGAAGGATGCTAGGTCCAATGATAAAGCATTCGTGCGCAATGAAACAGTATTAGGCAAATAGATGTGCCCCAGAATACCGACGAATGAGGCATGCTAGCTTTGCAGATGGGTGCAAATCTGATGATCCGTGAGTCATTTGATCTATGAAAACGTGAATATTTTAGCAAGATATAGAAATAATACCATGCACAAGACACAAGTTTCAGCCGTTATGAGATGGTTTACCTAGTTTTGCAAATTTTACAATTTTTAGGACTTTTGGAGAATTTTTGAAATTTGTTAGTTTTTTGTTTGATTTTTGATTTTTGATTTTTTTTTAGATTTTTGACGGTTTGGATAGATAAGAAGTTAGAAGAATAAGCAAGAATCTCCTAGGAGAAAAATAAATGCCCAAGGGAGAAGAAAGAAGCAACAAGCGGAAAATAATTCCGTAGCACAACAAAAAAGTAATAAAATAATTATTAATAACAAATAATTATTTGGTAGAGTGGTAGAAGAAGTGATATCACCTAGGAGCAATAAAATTTTCCTAGTGAGAATAAATGAGTACCAGGTGGAAAATAATGCCCCAGCACGACGAAAAAAAGAATTTTTTTAATTTAAATAAAATAATTATTCATGGTGAGCAGAAGAAAAATTAAAGTGACAACGACACTCGAAACTGGCCGCTGGGAATCACATCCTGAAAGAATGGTTTAATATACCCCACACGAGGGTGGTACATCATTACAAGCAATTCATTTGTTATCGACCACTGCTAAAATTTACCACGAGACCCTCGATAACGATGAGGACGATGGTGAGAGGACGAGCCCACAGGAGATGTGTCGATCGAGTTCGGGAGTATGCCCAACACGCAGTCGATGGCTCCTACGTGAGTAGCTTGAACTACTTTGTCAATTATGCATTTAATGTTGTAATTAATGCATTAATTACTAGTTTAGTCGTAGGAGGAAATGCATGTGCAGGGACGCAGGTTTCCTTAAGGTGGCGCATGAACCCCAGAAGCTTGTGTGTGCATGTGTAGGTACACAAAAAAACGTGTGCATGTATGTGCATATGCCACAAGAACATATGTGCACCCACCCATATGCACTAAGTATCTACGAAAATGTGCAAGTACATAAACCCTAGTGCACACACACTAAGTACTTGCGCGTAAGAGTAGGTAAGGAAAATATGGCCCAAGCACTCCTAGGCGCATGTGCCTACGCGTGCACACCAAAAAAGACGTGCATACACAACTAGGCACACCCATGCCCAAAAGGGCACGCAGGCGCCAAAAAAGAGGAAAGTCACACAAAATAATAAGTAGGAAAAATGCCAAAAATTGACACTTAGAAGAAAGTTAAAATTAGTGTAGGATAGAAAAAAATAGAAGAAATGAGAAGAAAAGTTAGTGTTCAATACATGTCGTGTTTTGCAGAGACGATTACCAGTGCTGCAGACAAGAGAGTGACATAGTCACATAACAGAGATGGAGTCGAGCATGCATCGATGAGACCATTGTGAGATGGTGGTACTATTGCAGGTGGTTGGCTTAGGCCACATGGCGTGGATGCCATCGATCACCCTGGATCATGGCCTATTGATTGCATTGATCAAGTGGTGGCATAGTGAGAGTCAGTGTTTCCGAATCCCTATAAGAGAGATGCATGTCAGACTGGAGGATGTGTGGCAGATATTACGCGTACCCATTTTTGGCTCGTTGATTGAGTACATGATTGATTTCGGTTGGATCACCAAGGCGGTTAGAGACATCTTCTACCGCGATGCGATACCTCATGAGGGTATGACAATTTCCTTACACTGGTGTATATCAGATCCTACAATTCACCGGGGACTGTTATATTTGATGGCTCTTATAAGTGGGTTCTTACTCACTGATAAGAAAAGGACATTGTTTTCATTGGGATTGATCATAGTAGTCCACAGATTGTATAGTGGTGAGAGATATTGTCGGGGCCAGTGCATACTTGCACATCTATACTAGGATCTACATTTGATCACTTACCACCATCAAAATATGGTGGGGCCGGCATCTTTATTACATATTTGGTCATGGGACCACATAGTGATCAGGTGCCCCTTACGTGCATTATGTGCACGAGTTTCAGAGGAACCGACATGTATTTGATGGGTCCCTGTAGGAGATGATGTATGAGGGCATCTGGGTAGCACCTATCTTTATCGAAAAGAGTGTGATTAGCTGTATTAGAGAGATGTTATTTAGAGTCCCTACAAGCACATAAAGTGGCCAGAGGATGGAGTAGGGTTTGGTGTCTGCGTGGTAGAGCATTTCCTTCTTGGCAGCCGTAACTATATTATAGAGATATACAGGGTAGACTGATTCCAATGGCGGTTAGGTATGATTCAGGCGTCCCTCTGCCAAATATGTGGTATGCTCGATGTGATACTAAGAGAAGGACCATGGGGCCGCGTTTTCAGGTGTCCTGAGCTAGGTTGATTTTTTTATAGGTGGTACCATAGGTTTGGGACCCTGCTCAATAGGTTAGAGATCTAAGCACCATGCCGGATTACATGGCCTGGTACGTTATTGTGTTGTCATGACGATTGACAATACCCGATGGGGCATGGGTAATAGGTGTCAGGCTACCATCAAAGATCCCATACAAAATTGATGAGGGTGATGATGTAGGTACAGGTGGTGTCAATGACCCATTTGATGGATAGAGACACGATAGTGGGGATGATTGGTAGGGTTCAATACATGATCCTAGACTGATACGATAGAAGCTGGGATAGGGACAGAGCCCTAGGCCCGGATTACAGGGACAAGGACAGGGGTAGGCCCTTAGGCCTATATTATGGGAGTAGAGACAGGTATAGGGCCCTATGCCCATATTACAGGAGCACAAAAAGGTTCCCAGAGTACCTTAAAGGTTACCCCAAGAGTAGGGTGGAGATGTCGAGGGACAACTAGCTGCCTTACATCAACAAGTGCACCAGGTGGTGGTAGAGTGGGACCAGGCCCGAGCTCAGATTCAAGTTGTGACAGAAGAGTAGGATCAGGATAGAGCCCAGGTAGGCCGGGGGGAGATGGTGCTGCTCATTTCCAGTAGATACAATAGATGGCCGCCCATATGGCTCAGGTGACAAGCTTATTACAACATGTTCAGGCATAGTTATGACTGGTGATAGCCGAGAGGGATCAGCTCTGTGCTGAGTGATAAATAGGTCAGGATGAGGTTTCTCAGTTATCTACAAAGGTAGCATCCTTCCGACACACATATGGGAAAGTAGTGACATCGTGCACCCATAAAGATTTGGTGACAGCGGAGGGTAGAGTCTCTTATTATCATTCTTTATACTATAAGGCTATTCTAGTGGGTCAACAGGTGCCTTCCTACAGTCAATAGTTGAGTAGATTGACTAGATCAGTGAGGCTTCAGGCATCAGTTGAGCAGCCACGAGGGTAGCCGACAGGGAAGCAGGGTGCATAAGTTATGTGTCCCCCCTGCTTCGTAGGCCATCTAGTCCATCTGAGGGTTCGAGTCAGCCATGACTCTCCTGATTTTATTTGTATCTTGATATACATGCCTCTCATGAAGGCCTCAACATTGTTTTTTACATATGTATATGATGTACCATTTTTATGTACACCTCTGAAGAAGGCATATAATTATTTTGATCAACATATAGCATTTTTTGATGTATAGCATTCTTGATTTAGAACATTCTTGATATACACCTCTGATGAAGGCATTAATGAGTTTTTCCCTTGATGACCCATTTTGTATTGATGATGTATATCCTCTTTGAGACATACATGCTATATATGCTTATACATGGACATTTAGATGTGGCACATTTGTCATGGGATGATGTATTTTATTTTTGATGATTGATTATGGGTGTTGGATGTATCATGATGTTATATGGTTTGATTTCACACTTTGTATGTATCATGATGATAGTTGAGATGTTTGTATGACATGTGTTTAATTTTTACATGATAGATCCATAGATGATATCAATTGTATCGTACATGTGATGCTCTAGATTAGTGGAAGGGATGACATGATGATATTGGTGCGGGGAGGATAGATTTTGATATTTGTGATCCCTCTTTCCCCCATTTGATGATATGATATGAGATGATTAGCTTAGCATTCATTTATGATGTATACTTAGTTTTTTATTTATATATGATGTATAGATGATGTTATATGTGACGATATTGATGGAGATATGATGATGTGATAACAAAACTATGTACATGTGACAAGTAGACACAAGAAAATGTTAACAATCCTAACCAAATATACAATGCTAAACAACATGAATTAACACAACTATGTACAATCATTTACAAGAATACAAAACACACTTCATATGTACAAGTGAGAATGAATCTAATCCAAGCAAGAAAAGATGAACCTTATCAAAGTACGTCTAAGAAACAAACTATACAAATGTACAAAAAAACAACAACTATACAAGAAAACAATACACACAAACAAAGCAAGAAACAAGATAAAGTAAGTAAACTAAAGTTATGTTTTTGTAAGATTATTTTGTGAAACATTTTTCTACTATTTTTTTTGTTTTTTTGTTTTTCTATTATTTTGGATTTTGATCATATTTGAATGTTTTTGTGATTTTCAAACATATTTGAATGTTTTGTGATTTTCTAAGGTTTTCCAAAGCTACGCACAGGTAACCAAGAAACGTGGATGCCCCTAGAGTTAGACAAAGAATATAAAAGGGTAAGTGCCACGTGTTTATGAATAGGAAGGTGAAGTCACGGAAGTGCCCCCAACACTAGATGAGGAATATACAAAGACCCTCCCTTCACCAATTTACAAGAGGAGAAAAATCTGGATCAAGTCTTGACAAGATAGGTTCACAGGGAATCTTGGATGTAGGTGTGGAACTAGCCCTAGGCTAAGTAAAATTACCCTCCAGATGCAAGATGCTTGTGAACAACGAATCCTCCCAAGGTGCCGGAAACCAGTTTTCACCAAAGAACCCATCCAAAGTGCCACAATTGTGTGGTTTTCACATATGGATGACCCAATTTCTCTTTTTCTTTTTCTCTTATTTTAATTTTTTTTTGTATTTTGATCATTGACCTCTTTTTTTGTTTTTTGTTTTAAAATTTTGCGCCATGTTTAAGCATAGAACCACTTAAGGTGTATGGCATTCATAGGCTCATGGAGCTCATCTCCATTGGGATGGGAAAGTTTGTATGCTCCTGTTCCATATTTTTCCACAATGACGTAAGGTCCTAACCAATGTGGTTCAAAATTTCCTTTCTTCTCTCTTTCTTCCCTTGTGTTGAACTAGTTTTCTTTCATGACCAAATATCTGAGGTATGATCCTTTTGTTATAATTTCAGGAGATTCTATTCTGATACACCTTAATATGGTTCAGGGCACGGATGCACTTTTCATCCAGGAGTTCTAACTCTGCCATCCTGGCCACTTAGTAATCCTCATCCTTGTGCAAATAATCCTTAAGAGATATTCTTAGAAAAGGAATCTCTATTTCCAATGGGATGATAGATTATGTTTAGAACACTAAGGAATAAGGTGTCGCACTAGTAGGAGTGCGAATGGAGGTCCTATAAGCCTAGAGGGTTGGGTGAATTTGTAAATTCCAGTTGCAACGTGTCTTACTTACCATCTTTTCCATGATTCAAACCAATTTTTTGTTAGTGGCTTTGGCCTACCCATTTCCTTTAGGGTAATACGACGTAGACCACTTTAATATTATTTGAAACCGATGACAAAGATCTTTCACTGTATGGTTCTTGAATGATTTTCTGTTGTTAGTAACTATGGCTACAATAATACCATACTGGAAAATAAGGTTGTTCATGATAAACTTGGAAATATGAGCACCCGTAACATAAGTCAAAGGAACGGCCTCCACCCGCTTGGTGAAATATCATGTAGTTGTAATGATGTGGGTGTGGTCATTAGATGAAGTAGGGGTAAGCTTCCCTATTAAATCAAGTCCCCATTTAGAAAATGACCATGGGGTTGTGATAGGTTACAATGGTTGTGATGGTGCAATGATGAAATTTCCATATTTTTAACATAACACACATTTCCTCACATAGTTTCAGTAATTTATTTCCATAGTAGACCAATAGTAGCCTACCCTTAACAATTTCTTTACTAAATCCATTCTGTTTGTATGGGCACCACACACCCCTTCATATACCTCCATGAATGCTTGGATTGACTTTACTACATCTAGATAGCGTAACAAATTCCCATCATAGCCACGATGATAGAGTGTACCTCATAAATGGGTGTAATGGGCTATCTGGTGGATAAGGATTTCTTTTTCAGAATGGGAGATGTCAGGAGGGAAGGCATTGTGTTTAAGATAGGCATAGATGTGCGCATACCATGGGGAATAGGGACCAACAAATTCACAAGCCAATAAGGATTCTGGCATGTCATACATAGGCTGGCGTAGATTCTCAACAAAGAATGGCATATCATTGCTCTATAGTGGAATTTGTAGCATAGAACCTATGGTTTCCATAGCATCTGTGAATGTGTTTTGTGCTCTTGGAATTTGTTCGAATGTAATACGCATAAAATATTATTTCAAAGTTTGAACCACTAGTTTTTTGTAGGGGATGAGCTTTTCATCCTTGAATTTTTATTCGTCGTTGACTTGTTTGATGATCAATTGCGAGTCACCAATGATCTTAACATGATGGATATCCCATTTTATTGCTAGCTTCATCCCAGTGATGAGCGCCTCATATTCTACAATATTATTTGTATAAGGAAAACCAAGGCAAAAACCTTGAGGTATGGGGTCACCTGAAGGAGTAATTAATACCACACCTGCCCCCCAACCATGAAAAGTAAAAGATCCATCAAAGTGCACTTGCCACATGACAAATTCCTCAATATACATTAATGAAGCATCTGGTAGATCCAGACTCATAAACTTTGTTCCTGCTAACAGTGCTTCTGCTAACTGGTCGGTGAGTACTTTTCCTTTAACTGAATTTTGGTATACATAATCAACGTAAAATTTGCTTAGCATAATGATATAATTAGTCATTCTTCCTGTAAGGGTGGGTTTTGACAACAGGTATTTGAGTGGGTCAACTTTAGATATAAGCTTGGTTTTAGTATTCAACAGGTAATGGCAAAGTTTTTGGAAGGTAAAAATGACAGCTAGACAAGCTTTTTCAATCTGACGATAGTTGAGCTCATAAGAAATTAAGGTATGGATGAGATATTATATGGATTTCTCTTTGTGGCTGAGGTCATACTGGGTGAGCAACGCACCAATAGAAAATTGAGTAGAAGAAATATACAACAAAAGTGGTTCATAAGGATTCGGAGGCATGAGGACCATTGGATTGGCTAAGTATTGTTTAAGCAAAGGAAAGGCATGTTTTTGCTCTGGTCCTCAAATAAAGGCAACATTTTTTTTAAGCAGATAGGTGAATGAATTACATTTGTCAGCAAGTTGGGAAATGAAGCAGTGGATGGGTTGTATCTTTCCTTGCAAGCTATGTAGTTGTTTGATGTTTTTAGGAGACATTTTAGTAATGGTGGTAGCCTTAGTTGGGTCTACCTCAATCCCTCTTTGTGATACAATGAATCCAAGTAACTTTCATGACAATATGCCAAACACAGACTTCTTTGGATTCAATTTGACATTGTATTCCCGTAGGCATTCGAAGATACGTTGCAAAATCTCAAGGTGATCTGCTCTCATCTTGGATTTCCCTAGGATATCATCCACATAGTCCTCCATGATGTCATGAATCATATCATGGAAAATCAATGTCATTTCCCTTTGATAGGTTGCACCTGCATTTTTAAGGCCAAAGGGAATTACCTGATAACATAAAGTTCCCCAAGTGGTTTTGAAGGTTGTCTTGTACTGATCTTCATCGTATATTTTGATATGATTGTAGCCTAAAAATCCATCCATAAGAGATAACATTTCATATCCCGCAATTGAGTCAACAATCATATCAATATTCAGTAACAGGAAATCATCTTTTGGACATGCCTTATTGATGTCTCTAAAATCTGTACAAATTCTGATCCCGACAGGTTTCTTTTGTACAGGGACTATATTCGATATCCATTCTGAGTAATCAATAGGTCTAATGAAGCCTATTACTAGCAATATTTCTAGCTCTTATTTAACTAGAAGAGCCACCCATGGGTGTATTTTTCTAAGTTTTTATTTTATGGGCTTGGCGTTTGCGTGCACAACTAGGCTATGCACTACCAAAGTTAGATCTTGTCCAGGCATATCCTTATAGGACCATGTGAATATATCTACAAATTCCTGAAGAAGCATGGTGAATGTATTTTGCTTCGTGCTGAGAGTGAAGCTTCAAGCTTGAATATATTTGGGTCTTCTTCCATTCCGATATTCACATCAATGGTCTTTTCTACTAGCAATTTTGACAAATCCTCCATACGTGTAGGACCGGGACGAACATTGAGATTTTCTTCAAAGGGTGTATCTTTGATATTTTCACACTTTGCATGGTCACTTTTCTTGTCCATTGATTTTGTTTCTTGTTTTTCAGTCAGTGCCTCAAAGAGGTTTTCACTATGTGACTTGGAATTTTTCTTTTTCCGAAGCTTTTCGTTTGAACTTTTGCCCTCACTTTTTCTTAAGTTTTGCTGACCACGAAGCTCACCTTCCTTTCTGAAGTACGCGAAGGTATATAAGTCAATGTAGAAACCCTTCTTATGGTCTCCAATCAAGATTTTATCTCAAATTCCTATAAATTATGCAATGGCCTCATCATTTTCAAAGAGCTCTAGTGGTATGTGAAATTGTTGGTCCCATTTGACAAGGCAAGGGTAAACAAGGTCAATTATAGGTTCAGTGGGGGTTAAGGTAAGGACAACGGTATCCATGAAGAGGTTTGTGGAGGCAAGATCCTTATATTGGCCACATTGGGAATCTGTGTCACTGTCTAAATAATCAGAGCTATCTTCGTTCTCAAAATAGGTAGCGTCTTGATCATTGGGGTGTGATCCATAGGGTTGAATGTCAATACCATACCTTTCCATTTTAAAATGTGGGAGAGGAACTGATTCTCTTGGTCCTTGCTCATTCTTTCCACATCCAAGACCCTTATAGCCCATAGAATACATCATACGGCTAGACTTCTCATACTCAGGGATCTGGTAGCAAGTTGGTTGAGTGTCCTCTGGGTCCCAAGTCGTAGGTGGTTCCAACAATTTCTCTTCAGCAAGTAATCCTCCTGTTAATAATGTGTTGATAGTTTAGTCATCCCTAGGCTGTGTGAAATGATAGTTGGGTTCACCTCTTGTTTTAGGTGACAATGATAGGTCTGAAACCAAGAGAGATTGTTGCACATTGTATTCTCCAAAACCATACTCCAACACTTTCATCTCCCATGAATCAAAGGGAGAAGTCGATGTAGAAGCCTCACAGGTGCAAGAACTTAGGGATTCTAAATCTATCCATGATTCCATAACTTCTAATTAGAGGGGAACAACTATATCAGTAGAGGGACAAGTATAAGTACCTTTACAATCAAAGCTATTGAGAGCTATGTAATGAGCAAAGGGTTCTGGATCTCCCTGTATTGTAACAAAGTATCCCTCATGTTTCAACTTGATGCACTGATGGAATGTTGATGGTATATCCTGCATGGCATGAATCCATGGTTGTTCAAGAAGCATATTATATGGAAGTTCCAAGTCCAAGACATGAAATTTTGTATGATGACAAGTTGGTCCTACCTCCATTGGCAATGTGATTGTTTCAGCTGACTCCTGCTTTGCATTGTCGTAAGTGGTTATGGTAATAATATGGGACTCTATATCATCTTCTGTATGTCCCAACTATTTAATTAGTTTCAAAGTGCATATATTCAACCCTGATCCATTGTCCACAAGCACCTATTTTATTTTATGGTGGGCAAAAAATACCTCTATATACAGGGGGAGATTATGTGTGTGATATTCTCCAGGTATCTCCTTGTGATTAAAGGAGATATACTTAGTTGGTGTAATGTTTTCCACTGTGACTTGAAGATGTGAAGGGTCTACGTCCATTGGCACTCCCGACCCCTGAAGAGTTTTGTACAAGATTTCCTTATGTACATTCGATATTTTAAGAAGATCCAAGATTGAAATCTTGATAGATTTCATCTTAAGTTATTCTAATAAGTTATACCTACCATCTTGTGGGGTTAATGGAGAGGGTTCTGAGATCATGAGATGAGCACACCTTGTTACTGTAGCATAAACCTTTCCCTTGATCTGAATGGTATTCACATGGTCACTAGGAGAGTAGATACATCTAATGAGTGAATCGTAATGATTATTGTCACTTTTGGTATATAGATAATTCGTAGCTTTGTAACTCTGGGATGAATCTCCTTGATCTGGCATTTTCTCATCTGACTTACCATGTTTAGGGAATGGTTCTTTGAATATCCCCATCTTTTCATTTGGCCTCATCCCATCGTAGCCACTTCTATCTCTCCATTGTCAATGAGATCTTAAATGTAGTGACAAAGTCATAGGCACGTGTCTGTCTTATGTCCCTTGACACAATGCAAATCACAATAGTCATGCTCTTTGTACCATGATGGTTTAGGAGCATTGTCATCAAAAGGTTTCATCATGGGATAAGTCACCATGTGAGCTACATCCAATTGCTTCAATATTGCAGAAAAAGGCTCATTGAGAGGAGTGAATGTTCTTCGTTTAGGGGGTGGTTGAATAGGCCCTTTGGTTAGTTTAAAAGGTTGACCATCTTGAACCGTTTATACTCATTTGGAATCTGTGATTCTGTCTCCCACCATGTTATTTTTTTGTTAAATATTTTTGGCTTTTCCATGGGTTTGGCACTTTGATTATCTTTAGAAGATGATTTGATGGTTTCTTTGGCAATAAGGGATTTTTCTATTTATATTCCCTTTTCAATGACCTCTTCAAAGGCGTGAACACAATGTATCTACAAATGAAAAGTGATGTTTGGGTTTAGATAGGGTACAAAGATGATCACAAGTTATTTTTTAAGAAATGCGCAAGGGAAGCGGTTGGCTATCCCTCACCATATTTGCAAGAAGCTTGCGAATGTTTCATTGGGGTATTTTTTAGTGCCACACAAGTCTGCCATGGTTATGTTGTTTTCTATTTTGTATGAGAAATGTCGAACAAACCTTTCTACCAGTTCAGGCCATGTGAAGATAGACCCACGAGGTAAGCGAGTGAACTATTCTAAGGCTTGGCCCCCTAGACTCTTTGGAAAGAGTCGTATGAGGTAATTGTCACTATAGGCCACTTCTTGGCATGTCATGTAAAACTCTTTCACATGATCTCATGGGTCACCTTTCCCTCTATATTTTTCAATTTTTGGCATGTCAAACTTCTTAGGGAAGGGTTGAAGCATCATAGTTTTATCAAATGGATGGGGACATAACTCTTCATATTGATATTTTCTATTATTCCCAACATTACTCTCTTGAAGGCTTGTAAGCGTCGCTTTCATGGATTGCATTTCTTGTGTAAGTAATTTATCTTTAGTAGGAAAAGAAGGGATATATATGTGACTGTATTCCATATTGTCTCCTTCTTGATTTTCCATGTGAAGTTCACTAATTTTGACCTTAGGCTTCTTTTTGTACACATTTTTGTTCATTTCCTTCTGCACATGAGATGTTAACAAAGCTAATTGTCAACTAAGGTTTTAGAAGAGTTGTTGAATAGTGACTTCTTCTTCTTCAGGACGTGGTGTTTGTTCTACATTTTCATGTTCTATTCTAATTTTACGTGGTACTTTGATGAAAGGAATTCTATAACCCACCACATTATCATTTCCTATGCTAGAGGTAGAAGTGTGTCCATGTGTTAAGATATCCTCCATGTTAAGCAGAGGTTTCTCCTCTTCATTAGCATCATTTGTTGGTGGGATTATCTCTTGTTCTATAGGCATTCTATCTCCTAACTCCACTTGTGCTAGCACCTGATCTTTGTTTCTATAAAGGAATTCATCTAACAAGGTGGGGTCAAAGTCAAATTATGTGTGTGGTGATTCTAAGTAATCACCGTTATGATATATCATTTCCTCTACTTCTTTCTCCATAGAAAATAAAGGCCCAAGATCATGGCCAATAAAGGGATTTGACCCTTGTTTGTTTGATGTTTCCCAAGTTTGTGTTTTTCTTGTTTCCAAAGCCTACTTTTTGAGTCCTAATCTTGTTTTAGGGGCCATGACGTATGATAATTTCACTAAGGTGTTTTGAATGTGTTCAAAGATATTTATCAAACCTAAGTGAAACGTAAAAATAATGTCAAGAAATCAATAATTACAATGAATGTCAAAGTACCAATGTGACAAAGTGATTACTCTAAATGAGTAAGTCAATAGTGATAAACAAGACACAATCACACAATGTTTAGTTTCAAACCAATTAATCAAATGATGTACTTCCTAAATATGTTTTTCAAAAAGGTAGTTGGTGTCGTACGATGATTAACAAATTGTCCCTACTTATGTCAAGTTCAAAGAAATGAACAAGGCATAAGTAATAACAAGAAGTTAACATGACCTCCAAACAAAGTATACTAGAAGCAAGCGCAAATTCAATCAAGACCTATATTCCAAAAAGTGTCAATTATGATTGTGAGTGACACAAAAATTTCACCAAGATATGTTAAACAAAATTTACGAGAAGGTAAGGTATTAATATCAAGATGATATTGATATAACACGCACAAGTGGTAACACTCAACACTTTTCAAAATCGAGGTAATAATTGGAATCAAACTAAAGCAAGAGTATACCTAGGAATTATTAAAGTGTATATAGCATAACCTCACAATATAGATATTTAGGCCAAGTTTACAAGAAACAAGATGTAAATACCAAAATTGTAGTGACATGATATAAACATGATAACCGTTCAAAGGAGAGTCAAGGTGATGAACCAAGCCTAACTACAATGATGATCTTGACTTGGGTATTAAGATAAAAAAGGATACTAATGATATGAAAATGTCTTCACACACTTTAGACATTGAACAAATCAGCTGAAAACATGGATGAGCATAAACGGACATAAAATTGGTGAATACAATCAATTAGAAACACAAGAGTATTCACTTCTCTCTTGATCAATAAAGTGTCAAAATAAAGTGAAAGAAGTAGATCAATTGGGGGTGAAAAATGTTGGCCTCACTTTGGCAGAGTTTCGCCTTGCCTTAGGGCAAGTGAAAAACTAGGTAAAAAGTAACGCTTCACATGTTTCGTGATGAACAATGGCTCTCAACTCAAATTGGTTTTGATATGGTCCAAGTTGGCTCCTGGTCAAAGATAGCTTCCTAGGTGGTTCACTCAAATAGGTGTCACAAGTTATCTAAGAGCGAGCTTGATTTACCAAGAAAATTCACAGTGACTAATTCTTGGAGTATCTTGGCTTTACTTTACCCCCTTCAAGCACAGTGGGCAATAAATATGTCCATCGTGTACTCTCACTGGGGTCACGATACGGATAAATTTGACGCTAATTATAACAAATGGTAATACTAGTCAAGTAGGTTTTGCGGATCACTTCCCGTTTCATCCACAAGGTTCCCTCTTGCATGGACTACTTTGGGGTTCTTAGGACCACCCCCATTGTTGTAGCTGAAGGCTTATGCCAAAGGGTTGTCCTAGTTTTAAGCGGACAGGGTGCACCCTTATCCGAACCTGCAAATATAGTGTGATGATTGTGGTGTGTTTTTTATCTTGTTTAATTTTGATGTGGCTTGCTTGAACACCTTTTGGCAACCTGTACAGAAATTGTATTAGTAGTTTAGTTTTGTCTCAACTCCACCTTTCTTTGACAAGCGTTTTTGATTCTGCACAACAGATTAGTAATTTTCCATAAAAATAATAAACATCGTTTCTAATTCTCAAGATCATCCTAGGATGTAAGAGAAGAGCATACACGACTTAAAATCCAATCAAGAAATCAATAAATGGAAAACACTTAATTCAAACATAAATTATATTTGTCTTGGCTCAATTTGGATGTTGTACACATTTTTTAAAGTAATAAAAGATATAGAATCATTTTTGATTCTCAAGATCACCCAAAAGGATGCGAGGGAAGAGCATACATTACCTTACTCTTATAATTAAGCATGTAAGGTTTATCCAATGTCTATTCTAACAAAGGCATGTAAGCGTACCCTACAAAATAAAAATTATCCAGATTAAACATGCAATGATGTTAGCAATTTAGGACACAAACCTTTGGAAACATGGAATGAATATGTAAGCTTGGACTGAAGTACCTACACGTAGGTTAGGGTGTGCACCTGGGTTAGGGCACCTATGCTCCTCTATGTAAATCTAGGTTAGCAATGCACCTACGCTACCAGAGAGATACCTGTGCTAGGATGTGTGTGTATGCACTATGGTATAGGCGTGTACGCCCTTCTATGGAAACTCAATAGGTCTACAGAGTGCCTGCGCTACCCGAGATGTGTGTTTGCGCTAGGGTATAGGCATGTGTGCCCTTCTGTGGAAGATCAGTAGGTCTGCAAAGCGCCTGTGCTACCCGAGAGATGCCTGCACTAGGATATGTGTGTCTACACTAGGGTATAGGCATGTGCACTCGAAAAGTAAAATAGAAGTACATAAACTATGATAGGGCATGTGCACTAGTCGAGAGATGTATGCGCTAGCCTAAGAGTGTCTATTCCACAGATATAGACAGAGAGTGGGTGCGCTAGTAAAATGGTGTGTGCACCAACTTTGGGGTGTCTGCACTATCCTAACAGGTTTTTGACAACAACAAAGGTATAGTACGATAACAGTGTGTGTGTGCACACTGGGATGCATGCCTGTGCATGGTTTAGTGTGTCTGCGTGTGGTTTTGTGTACCTGTGCCTCCCCTACAAAAACTGTAACTGGTCATGATGTCAAAATATGGCCAAATGACACAAATGAGTTCAAAATGCTCCAAATTTTAACATGTTAGCTCAAAATTGAAAATAACCCATCAAAATTAAAGCTCTAAATGAGATTCTACACATGTAAGATTACAAAAAAAAATCATAAGAATTTGAACATCACTTCACATATGTGTATAGAAAGGGTTAGCCAAATGTTGAAATAACAACAAAATTTGAACTAGAATGCTAAGGGACAAAGGATCCGTCCCACCGGGCATGCCATATGTATCAATGTATTAGTTAGCTATGCAAAGGGAATTGAAACTAACACCTTAATAGTTTTAAAACATGAACTAACTACACAAAGATCATCATGATAAGAGCTAAACAAGACTAAATACCAACATTATGCATTAAAACTTTGAAATAGAAATCAAACTAGTATGCTAAGCATTAGAATCTCTACTCTTTAGATCACCAAAATACTAAATGAACCTAGATAGATCCATGGAAATCAAAGTTGATTGTTTGATCTTCAAGGGTTTGGGTATGGAAGCTCATCAAAGTATGGCTACAAGGTCCCATTTTGATTATCTCTATCTGACCCAAAATATTGGATGGATGAAATGCAAGAATGAGGATATTAGCTCAAATGAAATATTCTCTAAGATGAAATGCCTATAGATTAGCTATAAACATGCAAGGTGTGTAAAGGTGTAAATTGAAAGGTAGGAGGAGGGCTCCTTATATAGCTCAATGGATAAAAGAATCTCTACATCCCTTTTCATGTGGGATAAATAGAGAGGTTGGGTTAGTTGTGGATAAGGAAGGTTTATGGAGGGTTGAGTCAACCTTAGGAGAGTTTAATTTTTCCTTTAGTGACCCATTGTAATAAAGGGGGTTTATTAATTAACCAAAGTGATTAATTAATAGCTGAGAAAGCTTATAGGAGCTTTTTAGAGGAATAATTAGCATGATTTAGACTATGAGAGGAATTTAATCAAATAAATGATGATTTATTGATTTAATGGAAGAGGAAGCTAATTAATTAGTTTAGATAGAAAGGGGCATTAATTAACAGATTTTTGTTAATTGGCGTATTTGTTGGATAGAAGAGTTAATTAACTAGCGTAATGTAGCTAATTAATAGTGATAGAAAACAAAGTGAGCATTGTTGATGATATGTTGTCAATTTGTGGGAAAGGGGATGATTAGTGCAATTTAAGTATTTAAATTTCTCGAGCTAAATTATAGGTGTCTACACATCCCAAGGCTCTACAATAGTTTTTGGCCTATTTTAGACTCCCCAAAAACTCTTTTAAGAGTACTATTGGACTAAAACAAGGATGTACCCCCATTAACATTTTTTAGGATTCACATTGATGAGATTGAAATATTATCCAATGTCATGCTCAAATTCATGATCGTTGTAAGTTACATCAAGTTTAGATCGCTTCTCTAATATTTGTTGATTGTGTGTTCCTCCATCATTTCATCAAAATTTTGGAGAGATTTAGAGCCTATTTCTCACTTTTTATGGTCTAGTGCAACTTGTGATTCATGTTGTAATTTGAATACCTCTAGGGATTATTCATTATAGATTTTAATTCTCCTTTAGATGATAGCCTATACCAAAATGATAATATCAATATCCAATAGATATTCCTCACTCTTTATATTTTTGTGTTAACGATTTCAGACCATTTACAAGGTATCATTTTGAGGATATGCCTTTTCATTTTTTTCATTAGACCTATAATTCTTTGACTTGGAGACATAGGTTCACATATTAGAGTTTTTGGACTAGGAGGATTTTGAGAGTGTTTGTACTATCATGCTTTAGAATATAATCCATTAGAAACCAACAGTTTCATAGTGCATTGTCCAGGCCTAGTCATTTTCCCAACATCTTCATTTGGAGAATGTATCTAGGCTCACTCACTTCTTTACAGATTTAAGTCTTTGGTGACTCGGCCTCAAGGTATGAGAGATACCTATATTTAGCATTTTTCTCTGATGGGGTTTACATCTTGGACCTTACATAGCATTGGCGATGTTGTTACTCTAAGATTATTTGCTTCTTCAAGTTGTTGACAATTCTATTGATCAACTTCCTCCATTGACATATTCAATTGATGTTAACTCACCTTCTTCCTCTAATGGATGTCATCAATAAACTTGTCAAGGTGGACATTATTAACAATATATTTAAATCACTTGGACCTCTCTTCAATACCCTCTTCGAACCAAGATGGTTTTGTAATTTGAACATCTATGGCACCATTATTTTCCCTAACTACCTTTAACAACATTGTTTCATGGCTTGAGGATTTATCTTGGTCATCTCAAGGTCAACTCTCTTCAATTGCATAGTTAGTCAAACAACCATATTTATTTATGGTGAAAATATTTGTTCTCTTTGTTCTTAATAGAAAGTGGAGGGTAGAGAAATTTATTTTAGATTTCTTTCTTACCATGAGATCCAGGGTAGGTACTATTGTCTATATAGGGATGCAAGAGGTTCCTTATCAACCTTTAATTACACACGACATGTCTGTATAACTTGGTGTTGTGCAAAAAAATTGCTTAGATGAAAGCTCTAAGAATGACTTGGCTAAGATATTGGTGAGCTCGAAGTAGTAGGAAACTCGTGAGTTCAAGACATGAGGGTCCTAGATAGATTGAATCATAAGAACAACTTAGGCTTTTTCATGATTTAGAGGAAAGCTCATGGAAAAAATCAATCAGAAAGAAGATGAATCCGTAGTCTAGAATGTTGACTGGTTTGGAGCTAGCCTCTAAGTGTTGAGGCAAATCTTGGGAATTAATATCAATGAACGAAAGAACTCGGAAAGGTTTTGAGCTCGACACAAGGTGAACGTAACACAACGATTTACAAAAAAATGCAGATCCTATTAGAGAATGGTGTGTACGAGATGAGTCAAGTTTAGACATATGGAATTTGGGACGGTTCCAACATTGAGTGACTCATCTCGATTAGATCGGCATTTCCAAGTGAGGAGCACAAGGATTCGTCATAGGGAATTACATGGTGACACAGTGAGTTGGTGAAAAAGTGTTCGTCAGGACCCAATTTTTTGAGATGGTGTGAGGGCAAGATGGCATCAAAATCTTGAAATTCCACTGCTTTGGATTATTAGGTTCTCATACAATGGAAGCCAAGGTGAGTGACTCAACATGGTAAAATAGTGGTCGGGATTCGAGTTCAGAGGAGCCAACTCGGGGAAGTCATGGGCTCGTTTTCCAAGTCAAACAATGAGACCTTGGAAAATGATAGAACCTGAGATGCTTAGCTCAACGTGGTAAAAGAATGGCGACCAAGCCAAGTCACGTGGCAGTTCATCTAGTGAGCACGTGGTAACAAATTAGTGGTTGAGAGGAATTAAAATATACACCCAAGTTTTTTCACAAGAGATTAGTGAATGTGATAAATAATATTTTATATATATATAAAATCATTCATGAATGGTGTAATCACGTGTGTATGTTAATGTTTATGCAAATTTTGTTTATGGACATAGATCATGATGTGCAACAATATGTTGAAGTGATAACAAAATTTATGGAATTACTTCCCAATAAAAATGTGAAACACTTGGTGAATATGGATTTCCAAAAAATAAAAGAGTTTTCCCAAGAAGAACCACTATCATGAAAGAAAATAGAAAAAAGTGTAGAGATAATATATGGTGAATTTGTTAATTTGACTACAGTTGCTAGAGCACATTTTTTTGTTACATTCTTAAATTATGTTGATATAAAGGAAACATTAGAATTTTTGGGTGTTGATTTTTTACGGGAAAAGTCAAAACGTATGGAAGAAGAATTTTTCGGGAATGTTTCTAAAGGAATAAGTTCTTTGGGTACAAATTCTAGAATTGTTGATAATATATTTCTTGTAGAGAAATATTAAATTTAGTTGTAAGTGAAGATATGAAAGAGAATCGTCATGTTACCATTGTTTCCAAGGTATTGGGTGTATTTAGAAAGACGGTCAGTAGGTATGAAAAGAGGAGGAAGACATTGGATGATTCTATTTTGGAAGGAAATTGGGCACTAATGTGTAGAAATCCACGTTCTGATAAAATAGAGGATAATATTGTGAAGATAGTTTTTTATTTTTAGACTGAGAGGAATTGTCCTTCTCCAAATGTGAGGGATGTTTTAAAACACAGGATAGCTCACAATAACTATGATGAACATATAAAACATTGGCTCAAAATAACTCTACATAAGATGTATATAAAGTTTACAGAAGAACATCTATATGTTATGATTAGACAATGAATGTTTGAGAGTTTGAAGCCTTGGTATGTGCGAGCTAATAAATTCCTTGACGCATGTAATTTTCGCTATCACGTTGAGTTTGATTATCACTATCAAGTACATTTTTTTTATTATATATATATATTGAGGTGTGCTTTCATTTATATCTATATATTATAAATTTGATTAAATTGAGTTGTGCTTTCATTTATATTAATATATTAGAAATTTGATTTATTTTTTTTGAGATGTGATTTAAAATTAATGTATTTTGAAATATATGTTTGTTTAGGTGTATAGAAAGTTACATGAAGCATCAAATGGTCCTGAAAATTCCCCCCCACACATGTCAGTGAATTCATAGCTTCTATTCTTTACACAATATCCAATGATCGTATGGCTTGCATCAAAGGTATATGTGACAAGTGTAGGGACTTGAAATTATTTCCAGAAACAAATGAAGATTTGGACACAGTTCAAATGGTGGCTTGCAAGAGGTGATACATACATACATACATACATACATACATACATACATATATATATATATATATACATACATACACACACACACACAAATATACATATACATATACATATACATATACATACACATGCACATGCACATATACATATACATATACATACACACACACACACACACACACACACACACACACACACACACACACACACACACACATGTATGTATATATATGTGTGTGTGTGTGTGCGTTTAAATTTGGATGTACATATTTTATTTTGATTTTTATATTTATTGCAAATGAATATGACAATTTTTCCATTATGTATTAATTTTTTAGGCTTAAATACATAAAATATTCAACACGGCTTGGAAAAGATGCAACCAGGTTGGATTTGGTAGAAGAGGAAATGCCCATTACTACATTCATGCAAAGTTTCCAAAGTTTAATTAGTCCGTACATCAAACATTCTCACTATGTAAAGTGGCAGGCTACAAAATTCAAGACTAATAGAGACACATTCTCTATTGATTCCATATTTCCTGTGGTTGATTTTGCTAAGAATTACTCAATTTATCATAAAAAAGAGATTCAGATACATACCATCATGGTTCAAGTATTTAATAGGCATGCACAATTGGATTTGGATGGGGTTGAAAGTACAGATGTGAAGCAAATGATCAAGGAGTATTACTTATATATAAGTGATGACAAGGAACATGACACCCAATTTGTACATCATTGTTTTGGTTTGTTCTTTCAATATCTTCATGAGCAAGGAGTACAAATATATCAGCCTTTTGTTTGGTCAGATGGTAGCGCATCACAATCCAAATCCTCTCGCCCTTTCTTTACACTCAGTCGCTATCATCGTCATCACAAAATACCTCAGCTATGGAGTTTTTTCAGAGTGGTCATGGGAAGGGAGAACACGATGGTGCAAGTGCATGCATCAAACATTCTCTAGAGAAAAAAATATTTGATTATGAGGGAGATCGATTGATTGATTCCCACACCATTATTGAATGGTGTAAGAAATATTTTGTAGTTCAAGCTTTAACCTCACAGGCTTCAACCTCACACACTCTAACCTCATAGGCTTCAACCTCACAAGCTTCAACCCCATCAACCCCACATAGCTTGTTTTGGGAGATAATAGGTATGCGCATTTAAAACATCTATGTATCTTGATGTGATTTATTACTACAAGTTACAAACTTTTAAAAAAATCTTAATTTTGATGTTTGTTTTAAAATTTATTGATTTTGAGCATGATTAATTGAAGGTATTGATCGGAGGACGAAGTATGGATGTGAAAGGATTCATAATTATAGGTCTTTGCACTCTATGATGACTATGGATAGTAATGACTAGACAATCTGTACAAAAGATTACTCTTGTTTTTGTTATGAATGCATTGAAACAAATCATATTCAGAGTGCAATAGTCACAAACACGGGTATGTAGGTGAGTGGAAGAAAGTTCCTTTAGTTATGGATGACACATATGGATAAGATCATGATGATATTTTTGAATATGTGCCATTGATTTCACCTGATTATGACCACATATCTCAACTAGTTAAACAAGGTATGTTTTATTTAAAAGGTTTGTATATTTTGATCATTGAATATATCTGTATAATTTATAGTATATGGAGCATTGAATATTTCTTTCCATTTTTTTGTAGCTGATTTATTTGTAGTCATTGCTGAAGAAGACAATATTGAGAAATTGGAGTACTACTTGTTGCACTACACAGAAGAGAGAACAAAGCGAACACATGAAATAACAAGTGAGGAGAAAACATTTTATAATGGCTTGGTTATAGTGTAGGGAACATATTTACAACAAGTGAAATCCCTCCAAAGTGGGATTCACTTTTTTTATTATAAAATGGACAAAAAGGTGTATCATTACACCCATCACATAATTGTTACAGGGTTACAATTGCATCAGGTAAAGACTAAAAGTGGTCAACAAAAAAATGAAGACTAGATGTAAAAGACCATGAAAAACTTTTATAGGTCATTGAACAATGAGCTGAGCCACTTGGTATTATATAGATGGACCTAGAATATTATATATTAATATCTTCCAGGAATGGAATATTTTATCTTTTTTATTTCTCATTTTGCATACATATTTGACAACTTTCTTGTTATGATATTAAGGATGGGTTCATTAATGATGTAATTTTGTTCCCTAGTATCTCCAATAATATTCTTTCCATATATATCAATGTTTTTATCATGAAGGATTTGGATACTTTAACTACACACACACACACATATATATATTAACAAATGAGTTCAAAAAACTTGGTGCTAGGTCTACCTAACATGTCTTGTATTGATGGTGTTTTTAGATATTGTGTACATGTAAAATGACATTGATCACCATTTTTTAAAAATTGAGTTGATGATTTATTCACTCATGGATGGATGTAACTAACATGCATCATTTTAAGTTCATAAAAAATCAATGGATATTAGTTGATATATTAGATGTTGAATACAAGTCTTAAACCTCATAATATACTCACTCATTTATTTTGAGTTTCCTTTGATGTAGCATCTTAAGTGTTCATATGTAACTCTTGGAATCTTATTTTGAATATATTTTATTAGCAATACTTCTTCAAGTTCTAATAATGTTATAAAAGATATACCACAAACATGATGAAACCAATATAAAGCCTTACTTAATGGAATATTTGAAAAGGACTAATCAAAACACTATTACTATCATGTTGTTTTATTGAAATTCAAAACCTCTGAAGATGTAGATATAATTCATTTCTTCCTTCAAAAAATTTAACATCAACTCTTATGTTTTTTATTTTCCTCACTTTAGTTTCTCTTTTTTGACATCTTCTATAATAATTTGAAACAAGTTCTTAGTGTCCTTTAAATTATTTTCATATCTGAATTGATTATACTTTACACTAGGTAAGCCTATAAATATAACTTGAATCATTTAAAATTTCATGTGAGAAAAATGATAGACATTATGGCCCCTTATTGAAATTTCCTTTTTGGGGGAATTTTCTAGTAAATTATAGAATTTTTTAAATTTTGATAGATAATTAAGTATTTTATATAGATTTAACAAATAGATTTCAGATTTTAGAGTAGGGTATACAAAATTTTGATAAAGAATTTTGAGGTTTTGAATACTATTTCTTTTCAAAACTACATGACTCAAGGTATTGAAAGATATTAGGGAGATTAGTAAAACATATAGAAAATTCTTTAAATTTAAAGGTTCATGGGAAAAAATATTGGGTTTTGAGATTAAGAATGATTTGTAAGAATATTCAAAACCTACGTGACTTATGATTATCTTACTTCATGACTTATCATTATCATTATCTTACTTCATGACCCTAAAACAAGGACCACAGGATCCAACAATTCCTTTCTAGGATATCTATCCCCATTGAATACCACCTAATGGTTACTTTTTAATTTTTTATATATATTCTTGGGCCATTTCATATCCCATATAGATTTTCCTTATTGTAAACTTAAAGTCATGAACTCTTATAAAATTAAATATATCTACTACCTACCACTTGCAATCCCTCCTATCATAAATATATCCCTAATTTAATACAAATCTCTCATAAATAATCCTAAAACAACACCAAATCTCTATAGGTCGACACTACTAAATTTTGAAGCACTTAAACGAGTTATAGAGCCTTGTTTCCTCATCCATAAGAAATCAAAAAATCTATATATAAGCCATGGAATGGTTAATGTAACATAAAGTATTACTAAATTACCTAAGAATCAAATGATTCGATATAGAATTTTAAATAATTTTACATTATATTACAAAAAGAAGGGTATTTAATATCTTATCTATCATTATTGTTGGGGTTAGCACACAGGTTGTATAAATAATATGTCAGATCTAAGCATACATGCAATAAAAGTGGATATTCTACCATAAGAAATATACAAAACAAGAGATATAAATCAACACCATATTAAACGTGGTTCACCCAATGTTGGTTACGTCCACCAAGAAACAATCCAATATATTATCCAAATCTTTCAGAAGATTTACAATCTTCCACACCTCTCACGATTCACAATACTTTCTTTCTCTCAAGCTTCTCCTTTTTCTCCAAAAAAACTCTCTCACAATTATTTTCACAATAATCATTAACTCTTACTTCTAACCCTAACTTTCTATCTTATAAATACCTTATACAAACTTAGGGTACTTAGCCATACAATTACAATCAATAGATCTGATTTGATACTAAAATTAGATATAATTCCCACGAGTTAAATAAAACACTTATGCACAGGTAACCGATGTTGGTTAGCCCTAACCGATGGTGGTTCCTAATTTCCAGGACGATGTCGTTCATAGGTGACTGATTTCATTCCCTATATAGCTGATGCCATTTAATGTTTTTTCATCCAAGTTGATAAAACATGCTAAACTTAAGTAATTGATCTCCACATCTCAACAATCTTCCACTTGGAGATAAATTACTGCACTATACCTATACAACATCATTCTTGGATCGTTTCATTAGCTTTGTTTCTTCCTATTCAAGTCTCAAATTAGAAGACCAACAGAAGTGGATTTTAGGTCCAACTTCTCTTTTGATAATGGCTTCATTAGCATATCCACAGGGTTTTCACTCGTATGAATCTTCTCTAGTTTTAGCTGCCCATCCTCTAATACCTTCTGTATGAATTGATATCTCAAATGAATGTTTTTTGTTCTAGAATGAAATGTTGAGTTCTTTGCCAAATGAATTACACTCTAACTATCACTGAACAATTTACAATCATATTTCTCCTTTCCTAACTATTCCATGAGCTTACTCATCCATATCATCTATTTTCTCACCTCTGTAGCTGCAACATACTCCGCCTCCATAGTATACAAAGCCACAACCTTCTGTAATCTTGATATCCAACTAACTGTCATCCCACCTACTATGAAAATATATATAGTAGTGCTCCTCCTACCATCCAGATCTCCATCCATATCCGAATCAACATAGCCATATAAATAAATATCTAAACCTCCATAGCATAACTGAATGCTAGATGTCCCTCTCAAATACCAAAATTTCCATTGGACTGCTTTCTAATGCTCTTTACTTTGATTGGCCATAAATCTACTCACAACTCCCACTTCCTGTGCAATGTCTAGTCTAGTACAAACCATAACATACATGAGACTCCCAACTACTGAAGCATATGGTACTCATGTCATGTATTTGACTTCCTCATGTGATGAAGGACACTGATATTTGCTTAATTTGAAGTGTCCAACCATAGGTGTACTTAATTTTTTTGAATTTTTGTATTTTAAACCTTTCTAACACCTTGTAGATATAATCCTCCTGAGAAAAATCCATTTTTTTGTTCTTCATGTCTCTGTGTATTTGCATGCCAAGGATTTTTTTTGCAACTTTTAAATCTTTCATAGAAAATGTGTGAGCTAGATTTCTTTTAAGCTCACCAATATCTTGCATACTATATCTTGCAATAAGCATATCATCCACATACGGCAAAAAAATTAATATATCTACCATTTTCAAGATTCTTGAAATAAACACAATGGTCAGATTCACGTCTCAAATAACCATGCTCATGCATGAAATTATCAAACCTCATGTACCATTGCCTTAGATATTTCTTGAGCCCATATAGGCTCTTTTTCAACCTACACACTAATTTCTCCTTATCATTGACTTTATATCCAAGCGGCTGTTGCATATAAATCTCTTCATCCAAATCACCATGAAGGAAAATTGTCTTCACATATAGTTTCTCTAAATGCAAATCATGTATTGTAACTATACTCTATACAGTATGTATATAATTTCATTTTAACAACAGTAGAAAATATTTCACTAAATTCAATACCTGCTTTCTATGCAAATCCTTTTACTACAAGCCTTTCCTTGTATCTCTTTGGTCCACCCTTTTCTTCCTTGATCCTGTAAACCCACTTGTTCTGCAATTCTCTTTTACATGCTGACAACTTAACCAAATTTCATGTCTGGTTTTGCTCTAAGGAGTCCATCTCCTCATCCATGCCATGCTCCCACTGTACATGGGTCTTATCCTATATTTCTTCTTCAAAAATTTCTAGTTCACCATTATTAATCAATAATAAATAAGATAGAGAAAATATAAATCTTTCTTAAGGTTTACTTACCCTTTGTGACCTTCTCACAAGATTTTGGGGTACCAGAGGCTCATTATGGACCTCCTGGACATTTGTTTCCAATTCTGAGAGTGACCATCGCCGGTCATCTATAGCCAACACCAGTTCTGCTAATCGATGACGGTTTGGCTCTTATGTAACCGATACCAATTCAGCTGACTGATGTCTTTCAAGGTTCAATTGACACCGGTTACTGTGTAACCTTGTAGATATGATTTTTAAATCCGATAGTTCATTTTCATTCATAAACTTCTCCACCGGTTCATCCTTGGGTACCAAACATTTGATCCCTATACATTCTCTTTTCATTCCATTCAATGTCACGACTCTTAACAATTTAATAATTCTCTAAATCCCAAAAATAAAATCTGAAATCACCAGATTCATAACCAATGAAAGTGCATCTCTTGGATTTACATCCAACTTTTTTCTATTTTCCTTATCAACATGCATAAAAGCTTCTGAACCAAAAAATTTAAGAAAATAAAGATCTACCTCTTTTCCGGTCCAATCATCCTTTGGTATTCCTCCATCTAGTGAAATTGAAGGCCCATGGTTAATCAAATAAATCATTTTATAGACTACTTCTGCCAGAAACTAAAAGGTCAATCTAGCATGTATTCTCATACTTCTAGCACGTTCCATGATTGTCATGTTCAATCTTTCTACAACACCATTCTCTTATGGTGTTCTTGGAACTATCCTTTCTCTACGTATTCCATTCACTGAACAATACTCATTGAAATCCTTGTTACAGTATTCACCACCATTGTTAGATCTAAAGTTCTTTAAATTTGAATTTGATTTATTCTCAACAAGGGATTTCCATCTTTTAAAAGTCTCAAAAATATCATATTTATGTTTAATACAATAAACATATACCTTTCTTGTAGCATCATCAATGAAAGTAACATAATACTAGGATCCTTCATGAGAAGATAGCTGGGTTGGTCCCCAAACATCTGAGTGTACAAGCTCTAATTTCTACTCCTTAGTTGCCCCAACTTTGAGAAATCTCACTCTTTTACTTTTCAAAGACACAATGCTCACATAAATCAAGATCTAAATCTTTCAAATATGATAAGTTACCCTTAGCCTTTAAGATCTACATTCCTTTTTGACTCATATTTCCCAACCAATTATATCACATGCCTCCATCTGAAGTAGATAATACAGAAAAAGAATCAGTAACACAGGTAGATAAATATAATGTTCCTACCTTTTGGCCTCTTCCCACAACAAGTGCACCCTTGGTGACTTTCCAAGAGTCGGCTATGAATGTAACCATACAACTAACTTCACCTAGTTTCCCTACAGAAATATGTTTCCTCTTGAGGCATGGAACATGTCTCACATATTTCAATACCCATGTATTTCCATTCTGTAATTTTAGATGAACTTACCCTTTACCAGTAATATTACAAGGCTCATCATCACCCAAATAAACATGCCCAAAATTTCCCTGGACATAATTTCTAAAATAACCCTTATCAATGGTTGCATGGAAAGAAACTCCTGAATCTAAAACCCATGATTCGATTCTATTATCCCAAGAAATAATAAGAGCATCTTGCATTACCTCTACTGCAATATTTTCCTGTTTAATTTTTTCTGAGTGTTGGTTCTCTTTATCCTTTGACCAATAATCTTTATTTGCATGTCCTTTTTTTCCACAATTCCAACAGGTAATTCCCTTACCTCTTGATTTAGATATGCCATTCTTAGAATTTGATTTTCCATTATTCTTACTCTTGGCCTCTCATTCTACATGCCCCTGCTTTCTACATTCAAAAAATTTCCAGATAATGATTCCTTTGTACTTTCCTATGATTTTTTTCATTCAAGATTATACTAACCACATCATCAAACTTCAAAATATTATTAGCATATGTTGTATTACTAACATCCATTACCAAGTTATCCAAACTATCATGCAAAGAACATGAGAATAAGAGTCCTTTCACTTCATCATCAAACATAATATCAACCAATTTTAACTTATTTACAATAGATCGGAAATCATTCAAATGACTAGATGCAGATCCACCTTCATAAATCTTAGAACTAAATAGTTTTTTCATCAAATAAACTTTATTTGAAGCACTAGGGTTTTCATATAAATTAGAAAGAGATAGGTCGCTTATGTAATATTAGAAGCCACAGATGTTTTCAAGCTCAATATTATAGATCCAAAAGCCTTTCTGTCGAGAATCTTCCATTCTTCATCATTCATCTTCGTAGGTCTATACTTTTCATCCAACGGTAAGTACAAATCTCCTTGATACAGATAATCCTCAATCTTCATCTTCCATAATTGATAATTCTAGCCGTCAAACTTTTCTACCTTGTATATATTTTCTTCTATCATTGTTGTAGCTCTCACTTAATTAGAAAATCTTCATTGAGTAAATCTATCAACACACACAAACCTCAAACAAAGATCTGATACCAGTTGTTGGGGTTAGCACACAGGTTGTACAGATAATATATTAGATCTAAGCATACATGCAATAAAAGCATATATTCTACTTGAAGAAATTTACAAAACAAGAGATATAAATCAACACCAGATTTAACGTGGTTCACCCAATGTGGATTACATCCACCAAGAAACAAGCCAATATGTTATCCAAAGCTTTCGGAAGATATACAATAAAGATTTACAATCTTTCACACCTCTCGTGATGTATAGTAATTTCTTTCTCTCAAGTTTCTCCTTTTTCTCCAAGAAAACTCTTTCAAAATTATTTTCACAATAATCATTAACTCTTACTTCTAACCCTAGCTTTCTAACTTATAAATACCTTATACAAACTTAGGGCACTTAGCCATGCAATTACAGTCAATATATCTGCTTTAATACTAAAATTATATGTAATTCTCATGAATTAAATAAAAAACTTACTCACTGGTAATTGATGCCAGTTAGCCCTAATTGATGGTGGTTCCTACTTTCCTGACCGATGTCAGTTATTTTGTTTTCCAACAAGTTGATAAAGCATGCTAAACTTAAGTAATTGAGCTCCACATCTCAATAATTATACCTATTATCATTTCATCAGGAGACAAAAATGAAAGATAAGGGGTGTTTATATTCACATCCATAATTCTAAATATACACAAACTCATAAAAATATAAAATTATGCTACCTTACATATCAATATATGAAATTTATGTCAAATGAATATATATAAAAATATAAAAACCACATGTCTAATGAATATATATATACACACACACATTTCTAAGACATAAAAATATAATAATCATGTCTACAATGAGTGTGAGTATATATACATGTCTAAAATCTCTAAAACCATGTCTAATGAGTATGTACATGTCTAAAATCTCTAGAATCATTTCTAAAATCTCTAAAATATCACTGAAGTCTCCTTCGTGCAGTAGGGCGAGTGCCACAACCCTCAATAGGATCTGTTGCACCTTGCATGTTAAAAAAATATACGTCAGAAACTTTATATGAAAAATTCTACAACAATTTCTTGATTAATTAAATACATCATATAACAGATATATATAATTTATTACCTCAGTATCTATCCCTGGGTGGATGTTGCGATTATCTACATTATGTGTAGATATTTTTCCTGTAGATCCCTATGAAACAAAATAAATTAAATGTAAGAAGTTGATAAATAAGTTTTTTGAATAAACTTCATTAATTTCTAACATTTCAATTTAGATTAAATCTTAATTATAAAACACATGTATATATACCTCTATAGAACTAGTCTCCAAATCTATGGGACTACCACCCACGACCTCAACACCAGCAAATATGTCACCAAGTGATCCAAGTTGATTCAGGCTCGAAACATCAAGATCCATGTTGCGCTTAGTGAAGAGTTGTGTGTATGTCATGTGGGTAAATGGTGTGGGCTATGAAACACCACACACTGGAGCAGAATCATGAACACAGAAGGAAATGTTTAATTTTAATATTAATAAATTATAAATTAATGATGAAATAAAATAAATTTTAATTATATTAAGTTTTAATTTTCACACACCAGAACAGAAATGTGATGAACATCAGGTGTGACGATCGTAGTAGCAGGAGGTCCAGCTATAACAACAACAATAGTACCTTAACTATAATATACATTGTCACTCTAATCTATAAAATCTAAAACCCTTGATATTGAAACACTAAAATGTCTTGAAATAACCTCATATGTACGAAAAAATTTAGTATCCATGATGCATCCTAGCTAATGTGTCTGACTGGGACCTCTAACCGCCTCAAAGTCATCTGGAGAAATCAAAGATGCATGAGTGTATACCTTGTTGTGTGCATCATTGGTGCTACCATAACCTTCACTATTAGTACCACGTCTCTGAAGTTACTGGCCCACATGGTCAAAAGAGATCAATTGGGTCTCGCGAGAAATGCCCACAAGACCCTCAACAATAGCCTCATGTATAGTCATAACGATAGGTGTTGTGACATCCTGAAATCCTGATAAGAATGGTCATGGCCTCGGTACAAGCTACTATGCATCAACAACTGTAGGATCTTCCTCATTTCGATATGCCTCCCTATGGCTAATATGGCCATGCATCTACCCCAAATAACTAGGGATGTATAAATAGTTCACCTTTAGGTTTAGGTGAACCTCAACATGTAGCATCATTATGAAGTATAATGGTAATTGGTCATTATTCATAAATTGACCTTGAGAGGCCACAAATCTAGGATAAATCAAAGGTCCACATAGGGGACATGAACATTTTTTTACATAATATGCCCTTACTTTCAGATTGTCTACATAAAAACTCCAACAAGACCTCCTACCGACTTCCTTATTAGAAATTTGTATAATCTCATTATATCCTACATCTCCTGAGACACTTGATTTTAATGAATCCATAATTTTTTTACTGACTCAAAATAAAATGGGTTGTATCTTTTCAAACTTGTTTTTTATTCTATAAAGATAAACCAATATTGTTTCATAATGGGATTTATAGTTCCCAATTGTAGTTGGATCCTTAAGAATATATTGCAATTATACAATCTCTAAATTGGTCCTCTCAAACAAATTAGGAGTGGAAAAATCCATGAAAGTAAAAAAATGAAATTAAAATTCAATTTACAATACTTTTAATGAAAAAATTCTCCTAATATAGTCTCCTATTTCAATAGAAATAGAAATATGATTTTCAAGCTTGAATGCAAATAATTTAGAAAATAAAAAATTGCATATCTTATTGTCATTTGTAATAAAAACTCACTAACATAGAATTACCATTCAAAAATGGAATAATATAAAATCTAAGTTATTCCATTATAAATAGATCACATAGTAAATCAACCTCAAATGGAATAGTTCAAGACAAAGTACATGAAAGAGATACATCACAAAAAATACATTTTATAAGTCACTGCTAAAGTCATTGCTAAAGTCAGTGCTAACGGAGCAAATTTATTACCATGCATCAAAAATCAATGAAATATCATGCTAGGAGATAAGACGAATTTTTCAACATGACTAGAAGTACAAACACTTATAAAATGTACTCTTTATTTATGTAAAATTATCCTAAAATAATTAAAATAAACAAGTGCATTTGTTTTGTGAAAGCTAAACCAAATTCATATTCTTAAAAGAACTCTAGAATTAATATATCATTCTTGATAAATTCCATGATAATAGGTTCATCCTTATTTTCTACAAAGGTTAGGATCACTATGCTTAGTGTTCTTTTTATCAAATGCTCGAGCCTTATGGATATGATAAACTTGACTTCTAGCAATTCTACATCAAGCCAAAATATGAAGATGAAACCATTGAATCTTCTAGTTGATTTTTTCCTTAGGAATGGCATCAATGGAGATGAAATGGTAATGTTGACATGAGGTGACTAAAATTGGGAATGTACAAAAATATTTCAATCAATTTTTTGGGGTTTTGAGGCTTTATGTATGGCACAAATTATGTATGGTTTTGTGAGTAAGCATGAGAAGGACCAAAATACATAATTTTTGTGCAAAATTTCTATGTAAAATTATAAACATACACAATTAGGTGATAAGATTTAGCACACTACGAAAGGCATGTAAAAAGTAAACTCAAGTGAAGAGGTGTGTTAGTTACCTTGCACAACATTATGAGACGCTGAAAAATGTTGTGAGGTAACTTACACGACATTAAAAAAGATGAAAATGTTGATTTTGTGCAAGACTAAGGAGCTACGAGTGATACAATTTTTTTAAGGAAAGCTCTATGCATGGTGTGAGATGTCACTAGGTGAAATTCAAGCATGACACTAAGCACGCTCTTAAGGTAACATAAAATTGAACTCAGGTTGAGAGGTGTGGTAGTTATATTGTACAAAATTACTAGAAGTTGTAAACGTTGTGAGACAGTGTAAGACATTGCCAAATTTTTAAATGTTGATTTGATGCAATACTATGTAAATTGTGATTTATGAAAGGCTATTAAGGCAAGTCTTTCATAGGGCGTGAGATATCAATAGAATCTAGGATGCTCAAGAGGATCTACATAATAAGAAATGTACAATATTTATGCACACTTTGTAAGATGTTGCATAATCACACATCTTACCATCATTAAAAATGTTATTATTGGAGGAATGCCATGTTGCTTTAGAAGGAGAAACTATAATATTACCCTCATTCTCAAAAAATATGGAAAAACTCTCTATCAACCAACCAATATATAAATTCCATTCAAAAATCAATTGTAAAAATAGAGCATATTTGCTAATGATTCAAGAAATGAGATCTCAATTTTTCAATATAAGAGCTAAAAAAATTAAAATTGAACTTTCCACAAACTAATTGAACACCTTTATTAAAATGAAGTGGACCTTTGTTAAAAAAATGTGTTGCAAGATCCTCATTTAAATGGTTTGTGGAGTGAGGTTAAATTCTAATTTAATATTATGAGATTTTGAATTAGAGTATCATTGTTATAGGTCAAAAAACAAGGCTTGAAAATGAAAAAAAATAGAGTTATAGGTCAACACATAAATTTGACAGTGAAGATTGTTCTCTCCAAGTAATAGTCGACAATTGGTTGCTTAATTGTATTTCTTTCAATGGAAAATGAACAATTTGTTCAACTATTAATTTAGTCCACTTGAAACCCCCACACGAATTTCTTTTGGAAGGGAAAAAATTGGTTTTTGGGTATTTTGTTTTAAGAGGAATGTTTTCGTCAAAGCTAAATATATCTAGTTCCAATAAAATTAGTAGTACACTGTTATGTTGATGCCTTCTCTAATTGTATAAAGTTCCACAAGAAAAATAGTTAAATCAATTTTTCAAGGCTGAAATATATTCACAATCCATACAGAAAAATTATTAGGCCATGGGAAATCCTATTTCTAAATGAAAAAGAGTAAATAGTTGTTGCATAAGTGCATACTTCTAGAATCAATTTGATGCATATTTTCCATCTGGAAGGATTTTCTGTGAGATTTTTAGACTGGGATTGTTGCAACTATATTGGAACATCAGCTACAACCATGGAATGAAGTAGACTGGACCTTTCCCATGGCATTGCAATAGGTCCCACATCAAAACAAAACATTAACAGCATGAGATAGTTGACCCACTGTTTCACCTGATTCTTATAGCGTTTCTTTAAATATTGATGAAACAGATAAAGGTAAAAGGGCTAAGAGGAATACCTGTTAAAGTTGGTTGAAGGTTGTTGCGCGCATATGACTTCTTGATCCAAAGCTGATCATGAGAGATTCCTTTTGGCTAGGAAGAACTACCTAAAATGAACAATGAGACCACCAAAAGAGATTAAATAGCATATGATGTGGATTGCCTAGCATGTGCTAGTTCTGGGAAGTGTGATACTCCCTAGAAGGATGTCAATCCACTGTTTAAAACAACTCAATGTTAACAACAAATGAAATCCTACTGTAGTTAAAATGATTCAGGTATTTCATTCGACTACAATAAGCAAATTCGTTCACAACAGGCTAAGCTATGATTGAATTTGAAGGGCAGGGTCTCTGTCAAAGTACTGGTACTGGTCAGGGTCTTGTTTTGGGCTGTTATGGGTATTTGGTGGTGAGGTTAGGCTTTGTTCTTGGTCTGAGGGTAAAACACATAGACTGATGTTGGTCTAGTGTAACCGATGATGGTTCAGGATGGACTGGCGATGGTCATGGATAACCGGCGTCGGTACAATCAGGTGACAGAAACTTATTAAAATCTTGGTGTTGGGACAGATCTGAGGCTAAATGAAAATGGAGAGGGTAATGGAAAGGTCTGTGGAGATATTAGATATACTCATAGGTGTTTAACAGTCAGGTATGGGAAATTTAGTGGTGTGGGTGAAGGAATGATCAAACTTTCATGAAGGTAAATGGTGGGAGAATGGGGGTGCAAGTAGAAACTGATAATAGAGGTAACAGAGCCTACTAAAATGAAAATGGATGAATGTTGGTTAACAAAATACTTACTGTTGTATGAGTTTTATGGCTAGATGGAATTTGATCTGGTGATGCCACTTCCCCGGATGCTTCCGTGAATGCAAATGGCTCTATGATCACTTCTGATGTTGGTTGTAGGTGTTCAGAAGCGTGTGCGAATGCTAGTTCTGCTTGCATGCAGCTCTGGTTTCGTCGTTCTTTTCTCTGAAAGTGCCAACCATGAAATAAGGTTGTTTTGGGGAATAAATGGTAACTGATGATGATTCTGAGTTGACCGGCAATGGTTTAGGGTGACCGACGTCGGTTATGGTGGGATTTTCTAGGTTTACTAAAAATGGGCAGATCCACTTGATTTCTTGGATCTTTTTCATTTCCCTCCGCAGATTAGAATGGAAGCTTCTTTTCTAATAGATAGGAATGTGGTTAGAGGGAATGTAGGCTTTGATTTTTAGGGTTTAGGTAGGTCTTAGTTAGTTATGGTAAAATACTAAGAATAGATTTGGGGTGAGGTGGCTAGGTGAGGTGGTGGTGTGAGAAATATCTTAATTAGGATAGTTAAATAATAAATATTGTGAGGACATGGGTTAATTTAATTAAATTAATATTAGTGTGAGGTGTAAGGGGCCATGGTTAGGTGAGTGTGTTCAAGGTGATTATTTGACGAGGGACCAAGGGGAGTGTGACCCAATTTTAGTGTCTACATTTTGCCCCTTTTTGTTGCGTAGCTTGTATTGGTAAGCGATGCTAACAAAAATAAGGTGTGGTTGCCCCATGTGTGGGTGAAGATGATCCCCCTCAAACCAGGATTTGATGAGGTGGAAGGCCGAATCGGTTAGTAGTTTGATAAAAGGTGAATGTGATGAAGAGGAAGGTGGACGATGAGGGTAAAGGGGTAAAGGTCCAATCAGGTAATCCATGTAATGGGTTAGGGTGAAAGGTAGTAAGAGTCTAACACACGCACACGTATAAATTACAGCACGGTACTAGGTGGAAGAGCATGCAAAATCTACATTGTCTAAGGTCGATAGGTTTATCCAAACAAGGTTGAGGTGATTCCGGTATCCAAGGTATCAGATATGGTTAGGAAACACAATGTAGGTTAGGTGCAGGAACGTTTAGGTATGTTCTGGTACACCAAAGGTTGGGTCAAGATAAATAGACATGACAAGAGGCAAGGTAAGGTCATTATGTCAAACAACATGGCTAACAGTGCCATAAGTTATAGCGAACACATGAGGTCACAGGTCACTAGCAATGTTCCAAGTCCAAGTAGCTAGGTCATGACATGGGTATGACCGAAGTAGGGGTAAAATAACGAGTCCCTGAATGATGAAAAGGGTAGGTGGTAAATGAGGAGGTCAGGAGGGTAACAGGAAATTTCTAAGTCAGGTGTGGGTGAGGTAAAAGGATTCAGGTCAGTAAATTAGGGTTAGTAGGTAGGAAGAAGACTAAGATGGATAACCGACAACATTTTTAATGAACTAATGTCAGTCACTATGGATCAACCATGGTAGGCTAGGGCACAGGACATATGTTGGTCAAGGTCAAACCATCCACGGTAGGCTAGGGCACAGGACCGATGTTGGTCAAGGTAAAACCATCGCCGGTCAAGCTGGGTAGGCTATAAAAAGAAAAAGTTCCACATTTTTAAAATCATTTGTCATTTACCAAATTGGAGAAAATGAAAAGAGAGGAAGAACGAGGTGGAAAGTGAGAAAATGACACAGAGAGCTGAGTTGGCGAGCCTCAAAGTGAATGATCGTTGATCGATAGGTGGGTCTACGAGTGCGGTGATTGGATTGAGGCAGATGATCGGTGATGGTAGAGGTAGGAGAGGGATCGAGTGGACCTATGCAGAGGCTTGAGGTGCCACCACGTAGATGACAACGTGATGAGGTAAGAGGCTATTCCTATTGTTTTGTTTGTTGTGAGTAGGTGGAGGGTAGGAATTGGGTAGGAGGGAAAACGGGGTTTATTTTGGGGGAAAATTTTTAAAATTTGAATGTGGGGGTTTAATGAGAAAAGGGGAACAAGGGAGGGTAGATTTAGGTAAGTAAGGGGTGGGAATAGGTAATTGGGTAGGTATGGGTAGGGGAAATGGGTAGAAAGGAGGAATGTGGGAGAAAAATGGGAGGGCATCGTGGGTTTGTCACCGCGACATTGACCAACATCGATTTGCTCTTAGCCAGCGTTAGTGGGTAAGGAATGATATCGGTCACAGATGTGATGACCAATGCCAGTTAGCATTGGACCATGGTTGGTTGATGTTGAGCGAGGCCGGTCAGTAGGCTAAAAGGGTAAACCCTCAAGGAGCTAAAATGGACGGGTTACAGATAGATAGGTAGGGGTAGGGAGAGTTATGGGTATGGGTAGGTGAGTGAATAAGGAAGATCGGTGAGAGGGGCACAATGAAAATAGGTGAGGGTCCAAGGTCAAGGTAGATAAGGGGTGTTGATTTAGGACATAGATATAGGTGAAGGGTTTATTCAGTTAGGGTAAGCGGTATAGAGTGGGTGATAAGGTTGCATGCAGGTGTGATCAAGTTTGATTGATATGATTGGTTGTATACAGGCTAGGGACCAGCTACGGATGAGGGATAGAGTACCTCCCTTACTCATGGAGATATGGGGGGAGATGACACATGAGGAGTGGATCCATGTTGCAGATGTGGGTTTGATTGGTTGCAGATGCTATCGGCACCTAGTCTGGGAGGTGAGTTTGATGGTTTCCCTCATCGATAGATGGGATTCGGAAACCAATACATTCCATTTGCCGATGGGTGAGATCACGATCACCCTAGAGGATGTTTATAGGATCCTGTGACTTCCTATAGTAGGTACATAGGTGTACTTGATCTCCTCAGAGGCATCTGAGGAGTTACTGTTACCAATGTTTAGAGAGGGGCCGACATTGTTAGGATTCCACAGTGCCAACATGAGCCACAAGGTGATGTACTGAGCCTACCCCGAGGAGATGAGGCTGGCAGTGATTTTGATGGAGGCAGTCTGTTGTTTTCACTACCAAATGCAGAGGGTGGGAGATTCCCATGGTCACTGATGGGGGTCCTACACGACATGGTGGAGAGCAGGACTCGGTTTGCATGGGGGCCTGTATTCTTGGTACATCTATATAGGGAGCTGTGGGTGTATGGGTGACTATGGTGGGTCAGCCTGTGCTACACATTCTTGTTAAATTGTTGGGACTATGAGCACATTGTGTGTGTGCACCTAGTTGGTATGCCCCAAGCCGATGCATTCGAGCCAGGTTTTGTTCGAGTGGGCTACAGGCGATGGGTGCCGGTTATGGGAGAGCACCAAGTGGCTAGAGTGACACATGATGTAGCCTATTATAGGTGATTACTAGAGGGGTTGTCTGGTGTGGACATTATTTGGAGGCCATATGTAGGCTATCCTTCATACCGACAGATGGTGGCAGAGTTGGATGGGCTACAGATTTACAGGTGGATATAGGGGTGGCAAGCCGGGGAGCATGAGATGATACCCGTAGACCGGGTCAGATGACAGTTTGAGTTACCACAGGATATACCCCCACCATTTTTTTGGGATATGAGAGATAATGTGGAGAGGCCTATGTCTCTACCATGACCTACAATGCCGAACGGGAAGGAGGAGCATCCGATCGACTAACAGATAGATGATGCTAGGGTGACAGATAGGTACAGGCAGTGGTGGGCTACACAGCTACGAGCAGTACCGCCAAGGCCAGGGTAGCCAGATTTGGCTACTATCACAGTGCAGAGAGATGCCCTACATGGGCAGGTGGATACCCTGGTGACCTAGTTGGGCATAGTACAGGGACATCTGATAAGGGCCGAGGCATAGGTCGTAACCTTGTAGGCACAGGTGGCTAATTTTTAAGCATAGAGAGTATAGGGACCAACACCCGCATCAGAGGGAGAGGGAGAGGGTGGAGATGGAGATGGGGTATAGGCAACTGCCCTACAGGTGTAGGTGATAGGTTTACATGGCTAGTTGGCCATGGCGCAGGGGCAGGTTACAAGTTTGCAGGGCCAGTTGGCCACTACATAGGCACAGATAGCGGCTCTTCAGGCCCAGGTACAGGCGCAAGCTCTGGGGACGATGGCACCACCACAGGGGCAGGGACATGGTTCTATTATTCAAGTAGGAGCATGGCAGGGTCAGAGGCCGATGGAACCACCACAAATAGTACCCGCTGCTAGATTGAGAGATGCCATGGGTGAGGTGAGATACTACCCGGATCATGTGATGGTAATGGGGATATATGTCTTATCATATGCCAAGTACAGAGCACAATAGGCCTTGACTAAGAGGAGCAGATCCCGCACACATAGTGTGGAGAGTACAGGGGGCCAGCGAGCCTAGGGGCCAGTTCAACATTAGGCCACTAGTGCACAGAGGCCAACTCTAGGGGCAGGACCATCAGGGGGTAGACCAGGGCGAGGCAGAGGGAGGTCAGCCGGATGACCAGGCTAGAGGAGTGGGGGAGGAGACAGATGAGACAGGTTTGGACATCATATGGGGAGATGATTGAGCCCCATGCATGATTATTTTATTTTTTACATCATATTTTTGACATATATACCACCTGCGTGCCAAAGATAGTGAGGATGTACATGAGAGGTTTTGAGATTTTGTTATATACACCAGCCTGCATGCTGAAGATATTTGAGAGTCATGTATATGGATACACATGTTTAGATGATTGATTTATAGAGATGATGGTGATTATGGTTATTATGTGTATATGGTTGTGTTTAACTTACTATTTTTATTTGTATATGTGATGGAAACTAAGTAGTGTAGGCATGATAGAGCCAGGTCATAGGCATGGATCGAGTAAGGTTTTTGGTTTAGGCATGGATGGAGTCAGGTTAGGCATGGATTGAGTCAGGTTTTGGTTTAGGCATGGATGGAGTCAGGTTAGGCATGGATTGAGTCAAGTCATGGGCATGGATTGAGTCAGGTTGTGGTTTATGTATGGTTCAGTTGGGATTAGTTGAGTTTGTAACTCATTAATTTGTGCAATTAATGATGATATGAGTCACGTTGAGATGTTTTATAGTAACATGCATGATAATGGTAAAGAAATGATAGAGATAGTGAATGTATGAATGATAATGATAAAGATGTGAAGCAATTGTTGTTGTGTTTGGTTTAATTTCCAATTATTGATATAAAAAGGGAATTAACTAGGCTAGAATGTGACTAGAAAAAAAGGGGAATTGGTTAGGGTAGTGAGTGGCCAAGCTAACCTCCAAGGGCCCCATGCCCTCAGAGTGTTACCTACATAGTCCCGACGAAAAGGGACCTCAGGCCGATGTAGTTCTCCCATAAGCTAGGGAAAAATTGGAGGAGGTATGAGAATGGGTTAGTAGGTTATAGGCATGGTTGAGTCAAGGTCGTTTAGGTATGGGTGAATTTTGGGCACATTGGTATGGGTGATTTTAAGTTGATTGTGGTGAAAGAGGAAAATTTCCCAGAGATAAGCGTTGAGGATCTAGTCATGTATAGGATGATTAATACGTAATGAAGAAGGTTAAAAGATAAGAGGGGGAAAGAAAGCCACCTGATTGGTAAGGATCATAATGGGTGGGTCATACCTTGGATAGGCTGATGAACGTAAGACCCTAAAGACATTACATGATTGATTATTCTAAAGGTGAAGAGTAGTCACATGATCACCAAATGTCATGGTTCCAGCAGGTCCCTTGAGGTGGTAGGAAATGAAAGTGTGAATGGTGAGAAGGTGAAAAGTGGTTAGTTTATATGGTGTGAGGGAGCATGCCTTTTGGCAAGAGATCCAAGATCACAATAAACAAGTCCATGATGAAAAAGGTTTCTGTTTTGACTTATATTTGAGATAGACTGATCGATGCGGGAAGTCTATATGGATGAGGAAATTAACTCCTTGAGGTCTTCGTGAAGCTGATTGATGTGGGAAGCTTTAGATTCTCTCTTTTAAAGCAGGCTTTACATAGTTGTCCTTTAAGGGAGCAGTCTATTTATAGCAGCGATGTAGAGAGAAAGATTTACTTTTGAGGGAGTCATCTTTTTATTGAAGTTTGACTCAAGGAGTTGGATCCCCTGTGAGGAATTTTAAGTCATGGACAAGACTAAGGTGAACAATCAAATTCTTGTTCAGGGAGAAAGGTGAAATGACCATGGGATCTCATCTGAAAGTAGACAAAAAGTATCCATGAGAATCATGCCATGTGCAGAGCCATGGTACACATATTTAAGAGAGGGTAAAAGAGTGACGGGTATGCACATGATTCTTGTTTAATCATTGGGGATGGCATAGTGAAAGGAGGGAAGTGAATAGTGCTCAAGAGATGAGCATGAAAAGAGGTGGAAGGTGAGGTAGGACTAAAATTCAACAGTAGAATGGTCGAAGATGCAAGGCATTAAGGGGTTCAGGTTTGGGTTTACCGTCTAGTGAAGATAAATGATATGCACCTGATCCATAGGTATGAGTCACGATGTATGGTCCAAGCCAATTAGGAGCAAATTTCCCTCGTTTACTTTTTTCTGCTTTGGTTACATGTTGATTTTCCTTCAAGACGAGATCCCCAACTTGGAAGGTTCGTTCATGGACACATTTTTCATAGGCACGTTTGATACATTTTTGGTAAACTTGAAGATGGTCAAGAGCATTAAGATGACGTTTGTCTAATAACTCAAGTTGTGCTAAACGGTCCTGGAAAAAGTCATCATCATTGAGCATGTCATGGAGAGAAATGCAAAGTGATGGAATTTGGACTTCGAGAGGTAGAACAAGCTTTGTACCGTAGACCAGAGAAAAAGGTGTGGCAGTAGTGGAAGTGTGAATACTAGTACGGTACGCCCACAAGGTGAAAGGAATGTGTGTATGCCAATCCTTCCCAGTATCGTTAACCACTTTCATGAGAATTTTGTTCAGGGTTTTATTAGTGGATTTGGCTTGGCCATTGGTTTGTGGGTAATATGGTGACGAGAAACTTAGTTGAATACCGAAGGCGTCGTAAATTTTCTGCAAGGTTTTATTTTTGAATTATTTTCCATTATCAGTGATGAGGTGATGTGGAACACCAAAGTGATAGATAATGTGATGATTGATGAACTCACATATTTTCTCAGCTTTCATGGAGATGAGAGGTATGGCTTCAACCCATTTGGTGTAATATTCGGTAGTGGTGATGATCCATTGATGTCGCTAGGAAGAATGGGGGTTGATTTCTCCAACAAGATCCAAACCCCATTGAGAGAAGGGCCAAAGGTCACGGGCAACCTGTAAGGCATGACTAGGTGTATGATGAAGATTAGCATATTGTTGGCATTTTACACAACGCTTAACATAGTCGCAACAATCATGGTTAAGGGTTGGCCAGTAATAACCTAGGTGAAGAATATGCTTAGCAACAGCAAGGCCACTGAAGTGACCTCCACATATGCCATCATGAACTTCCTTAATGGTATAAGGAATTTTAGAACTCGTAAGGCACCGTAAGAGAATACCATCAAATCCATGCTTATAGAGGAGGCCACCCATGATGACGTAACAAGAGACCCTTTTAAGAAAGGTGCATTGTCCATTACGAGTGAGGTCGGGAGGAAAGATGGAGAGGGAAAGATAGTCTGAGTATTGTTTATACCAAAGGTCACACAGGTCGGGAGTGGCGGTTCTGATAGAGTAAACTTCACGAGGTAAATAAGAGGGTGATTGGAGTCTTTGTATGGTGACAAATATTTTAGAGTTGGCGGGCGAAGCGGGTATCTAAGAAGCCAAGCAGGCCATGGTATCTACAAATTTTTTGGTAGAACGGGGGACGGTTTGAAGGGCGTAATGGTTGAAGGTGGTCAAAAGTATGTCCACATGTTGTTTATAATTTTGAAGTATCTCATTACGACACTGGTATATACCATTGACTTGGTTTATGACCAATTGAGAATCACCAAAGATGTTGATTGACTTGACATCTAAGCCATAAGTAGCCTAGAGGCCCAATATGAGTGCTTCACATTCAACAATATTGTTTGTACAGTCAAAATCGAGTTTGATAGACAAAGGAATGGGTTCACCATCAAGTGAAATGATGATAGCACCGGCCCCACCCCCACACTAACACTTGGAACCATCTAAGAAAAGTGTCATTTAGTAAGTAGGTTCATCTAGGGAAAGGGTGGCAATAGATTCATCTGAAAAGTCAAAATTAGAGAGTTGATCCCCAGAAATAGGTGTGTCGGCCAATTGGTCGGTAATAGCTTGGCCCTTGATGGAATTTTGATGGATGAATTCAAGGTCGAGGTCGGCTAGACACATAAGCCAGTGTGTAACCCATTGATTTTGGTAAGGTTTGGCATACATGAAGTGTAAGGGGTCTGTGTTGGTCACAACATAGGTTTTGTGGTTAAGTAGGTAATGACGGAGTTTGGTGGCAAAAAAAACTAAGGCTAAAAAAAATTTTATGGCATGGGTTTATCAGGTCTCGTATTCCAGAAGAGTATGGCTTATGTAATAAACTACCTACTCCCTATGTTGTTCATCACGATGAGTGAGCATGGCCCCTAAGGAGTGATCGGTAGTAGAGATGTATAGGTAGAAGGGTTGATCGTCTTTAGGTGGAATGAGTATGGGTGGTTGGAGAAGGTATTGTTTTAAGGCCTCAAAAGATTTATGGTAGTCATCATCCCATTTAAAGGAGACATCCTTTTTGAGAAGATGATGAAATGGCTGACATCGATCAGAAAGTTGTGAAATGAAATGACGAATAGACTACAACTTACCTTGCAGGCTACGGAGCTACCGCAGATTAGTGGGTGGAGGCATTTCAAGAATGGCCTTGACTTTAGTAGGGTCAACCTCTATACCACATAAGTAAACAATAAATCCTAGGAGCTTTCCTGAAAGAACCACGAAGACACACTTCTTGGGCTGAAGGCGAACACAATACTTAATGAGGTGGTCAAAGATGGTTTTTAGGATGGTGAGGTGCTCGAAGTGGCATTTAGATTTGGCAAGGAGATCATCCACGTAATCTTCCAATATAAAGTGCATGATGTCATGGAAGATGTAAGTCATAGCCTGCTGATATGTGGCACCAACATTTTTAAGGCCAAAAGGCATGACTCGATAGTAGAAGGTCCCCCAAGGGGTGATGAATACGGTTTTGTGTTGATCCTTTGGGGCAAGCAAGATTTGGTTATAACTCAAGAAACCATCCATGAGTTATAGCATCTTGTGTCCAGTGCTAAGGTCAACTAGTTGGTTAATACCGGGTAGAGGAAAATAGTCTTTTGGGAAGCTAGGTTGAGATCACAAAAATCTGTGCAAATGCGAAGTCCCCATGTTGCCTTAGTGACTGGGAAAATGTTAGAAATCCATCGGGGATAATCAATGGGTAAGATGAAGGCAACAGAAAGAAGGCACTGAAGTTCTTCTTTGACCAGAAGAGCAATGCGGGGTGTATTTTCCTCAGGTTTTGTTTTACGGGTTTGGCATTGGGAATGGTTAAGATATTGTGGACCATTATGGTGGGGTCAATATCAGGCATGTCTGCATAAGACCAAGAAAAAGCATGGTTATGATTTTTGAGAAAAGAAGTGATGGCTTCTTGTTCAGCAGTATCTAAAGATTGGCCAATCTTTAGAATGTGTGGGTCATCCTGAGTGTGGATGTTGATTTCGATAGTTGATTCGTTCAACATGGTTTACATCTTAGATGGTAATGAATGATGAATATATGAGTCTTCTAGGTTAGTATAGATTCATCATCCTGACATTAAATGACATTAATAGAAGGTGTATTGTCATCAATCATTTCAGGATATAGGAAGGGAAGAGAAGAGGGAGCCTCGCCCTCATGTTGATAAGTTAGAGGCCCCAAGGAAATGGTGTTTATGAAAAAAAAAGTTAGGAGGGATGGACTCTGGATCCATTGACTCTGTCGGTGAAGGTGGTGAAGAAGGAGGAGCAGGTGAAGAAGGTGGAGAAGGGTCGATATCCTCAATGAGATCGATGCGAGCCTTCTTGGTAGGTAGTTCAGCAAAGCTGATACCACTACAGTCATTATGTTTACAAGTAGTACATGGAATAACAGTGTGACAACCTTACTCATAAAAACCAAAACAAAAACCCCTTCCACGCACATCGGTGTAAGAAGGTGTGGGTGAAACGATGATTGGTGAGTGACTGGAGGTTGACAGAAAATGGGCGAGTTTGTGATGGTGGTTCAGGTATATAAGGGGTAATATTAAGTCCCCCATAGGTGAGATTGGTGCAAAGGTCAGGTATATAAGGGGGGAGGACCATAAAGGAAATGCTCTCCTATGTGGTGATCGTAGTGAGAGTGTTGGTGAAGGCTTCCATACTCTTGTGGAGTAAGGAATGTGTTGACATTATATAGGTGATACTCCCCTAGAGTGAGGCGCTGAAAAATTCCTTCCAAGGGATCAATGGTCAATATGTGGGTAGCTCGGATAGATGATGTGTTAGAGATTGGATTGGAGGTGGAGCCAGCTGATTGGGAGGCTGATGGGTCAGCAGTGGAAGTCGTAGAGGTGGTAGGAATAGAGGAGTTAGGTGTGGTTGTGGTAGCGGTGGAACTGGTGGGCAGAGGTGTAGGTGAAGAGAAAGTGGTCATGGATGAAGACGCCTTAATGGGTATAAGCATGTTGTAGGTTTTGAAAGGTGATGGGTCAGCCAGAATGGTATAGGTGTGCTCTTCATGCTCAAACTTCACACAATGATGCAAAGTGGAAGGAATGCAACCCATAACATGAATCTAGGGTCTACCAAGAAACATGTTATATTGAAATTCCCCCTCCAAGACGTAAAATAATTGTGGAACAGTGTGGGGGCCCATGCAAACATGGAGGATGACGGTGCCAAGTGTAGAGGTGATAGCATCATTAAATGAACACAACATGATGGGATTTTTATGCATGTAATTGTCGGGTATGCGCATTTGGTCAAATGCATGGGAGGAGATAATGTTAATGCTAGAGCCCCCATCAATCATAACACATTGTACACATATATTATCAATATGGATGGAGATGAAAAGGGCTGGATCAGGGTCATCAGTTTGGTGCGGTGCGATCTCTTCATCTGAGAAGCTGAGGGTGGATACTTGGTGAGTAGGTAGAGGTGTAGAAGAAGATGGTAATTTGGTAAGAGAGGCTACATGATGAGGTGTAATAATGGAGGCTACGGGTGTAGGGTCATTAGGTAAGACCTCAATAGACTAAAGAACCTGCATGAGAGCTTGGCAATGGGATTCAGAGGTTTGGATGAGGTCATATAGGGGCATTCTGAGGGAGGATTGGTGTAATTGTTTGAGCATTGCATGATGTGTAACCCCATTGGAAATAGGATATGTGGGGCCGCGGATAGTGACTTTAGGTGTGGTTGTAGATGGTATGTTGGGTATAGGGTTGGTCGGTGGGTCAGTTGCCTTTTTCTTACCTTGGTCCTTCTATGTGCAGGTAGAAACTTGGATCATGTTGATTTGAGGTGGGGAGGTAGGTGAAGTAGATGAGCCATGAAAGGTATAGTGACAGGAAGGGTAAAAGCCAAGAGGCAGGAAGGAACCTTGTGAGATGAGTTGGGCACACCGACATTTGGGTGAAGGTTTGGTGAGTTCTCTGATGCGCACCATGTTAATTTCAAATCTTGGAGGTGGCTCTAAGAGTTGTGGGGGTGGAGGTCTTGGTCGTTGAGTAGGTAATGAGGGAAGAACTATGGAAACTGGTGTTGGCAAAATGGGGTCCTCATTGAGAAGGTCATCATCGTCAAAGTTTTCTTCAGGAGGACACAATTGGACAAGAGAATCTTTCAAAGCCTTATAGTCCTCTACATCGTGTCCTAGAACACGATGATAGGAAAAAAATTTTGTTTTTTTCAAACCCTTTTGGTTTGGGTTTGAGTGGGTCATAAGGTCTAAGAGGCGGTAATGTGATGAAAAAAGTTTTGAGGAGGTTGGTTAAGATTTTGGCATAGGATCCCACTAATGGATCACAATGGGAAGTGAATGTGGGTTTGGGTACAGGTGCGGCTGATTGTATAGGAAGGGTATTTGCAAGAGGGGGAGTGGGTTGAGCCATGGTCTTAGGTGTTGGTCGTGTCTGGTTGGGTAAGGGCATGGTAGATGAACTAGCAATAGAGTGTGTAGTTGGTTTGACTACCTTATTGGAGGGTAGCATATTTTTTCCTTTAGGTTGCACCTTCTTGGGTAAAGGTGATATGGGCACACAAGAATTAGAGGAAAAAGCAGATGGTGGAAGAGGGCAGGTTACCCATGGGGATAATTGAGGTGCTGTAGAGGTAGATGGAGTGGGTCATACAGGAGGTGTAAGGGAAAGGGAATGAAGTGTCATGGATAGTGAAGAAGTTATCGATGGTATTGGAGGTATGGGTGGTAACTATGTTGCAGTTGTGGGCAGAATTTGTGTTGGGCGCTTGGGTATATTAGAGGTCTATGAGGGAGGAATGGGCTACTGTGTTTTTAGTTTACCAGTGGGTGGAGGTTTCTTAGCTAGGGTCAAGGGGTGAGGTCCTAAGATGGACGGAAGGGTTGAAGGTGATGAAGGTGTGATCAACGAGGTTGGGGTACGAGATCTAGGGGATTGGTTCTTCTGTTTGGGGGCTAGATAAAGTTTGGTGTTGGATTTGGAGGATGTAGCTAAATCTAATTTGATGGGTGGATGAGTAAGGCTAGCCGTTTGGATGACCCATAAAGTAGTAATAAGCTTAGGCAAGGAAGATGATGTAGGTGTGGGTTTAGATGTAGATGTATGTTTGGTTATGGGTAGAGGTGTGAGTTGAGCCATGAGTGGTATTGTGGGAGAATTTGTGATAGTTATGGTTGTGTTTGGTTCGGTTAGCCGAAATAGTTTTGGATAGATAGTGAAGGTGTCTGTACGATAGAAAAGTGACATGTGAGGATGATAATCGGCAAGTGACTTTCCCCGTACCCGAACTCTAAAGGTCGTGTTGAGATAGCCAGTGGTCTGGAATATACGTGGGATGCAGATAAGCTAGTTAGGTAATCTTATGTCTTCAACACGCAATGGCAGGATCTGCGAATCTAAAGCAAAGAAGGCCCTCCTAACCTGAACCAGTGTGATAGATCGTTCGGCAAGGATAGCTGCTTGAAGGCTCCAATCAATATCGAGCTCTGCCATTATCTGATCTATGGGTTATGGAATATGTGGAAGATAGCCCATGGGTGCTTCGTATATGTCTCCCGATAAGGTCATGAAAATGGATGGCTAAATGTGTAATGGACCTTTTGGTGCTCTATGGAAGATTCTCTGGTCTATTCCAAAAACCTTAGCTTGATTAGCTACTATGTTTAATAATGATAGTTGTGTGATAATGTCTGGTGGGAGTGGAAAGGATCTAAACACTAATGTTCGCAAACCAGCGTCAACGTTGGATTGATTTGTAGGCTTGTTGGGTTGTGGGACCTTTGGATCACAACCGTAAGTTCGTGGTTATTGTGGACCTCTTATGGTCATGTGAAGAATCAATCCCTTCTTCTGATCCTGAGTATCCAATAATCATATGCCTTTTTGGCCTCTACGTTTAGTACTAAAAGTTACACGATTTTCTCAGAGTACCTAACAGGTGTTCTGACAACATGGATACATAAGCTAGTGTCTATATCAATGAGGAGGTATCCTGCATCTAGCTATGGGTCTAGTGGATCGCAATGGAATGTTTGCTCTCTTTCAAGTCCTTCTACAGTCATACAAATATCTATCAAGGTAGTCTATAATTTTCCTGATTTGACCAGAACGTGTGTGCTTTGTCATCTTCTATGTTTAATCCTCTTAACTGTGAGCTGATTTCTTGTAGGTCTGTTGTTGTTCGGAAGGACTAAATTTTGAGACTTTGGTCTATGTCAGTTATTGCTGCAACAGTATTTGGTTGAGGCACGATTGTCTCAAAAAATTATTCCCTGGGCTCCCTAGGTCCCGTGATTGTCATACAAGATCAATATAAGCCTAACTGAAATGAAATAAACTAACTACACGATATATATCTACAACATATATATATATATACTCTTCTATTTTTGCACTTTGGACAAAATATTTAATAGAATTAAGATAACAACTATTTAATATATCTAGAAAATTACAACTAACCTAATAACAGAATTAAAAACAAACAAGGTAGCCGAGTATAGCTACTTGTCTGTGTAGTTGTGAATCTATTCTAAATAACTAAATAACTAATCTAATTTAATTGAAATATTTTTGATCCTACCTCAGAAGTGAGGAATGAATCATAGTTTCTTAGAAACTACTGATCCCCATTGCTTCCCCAGAAATATCAAAAATGAACATAACCAAAATGAAGTATTTCACTACTCTATTTGGTATATTTTAACTAGAAATTTGAAAGCTTGAACCTAGATTTTGCAAAATAGTGGAAAATCCAATTGTGTGTGGCTTTGTCCCCTCAGTGTGGTCTCCTCCTTCCTTCATGCTCACGTGAATCCAGAAAAGTGTGTAATGCTAGCATCAAGAGAAGTAGGTATTGGAATAATGGAAGCTTTGGATGTAGACTAAATACAATGCGAGTAGGAGAGAGATAGCTCAAGAGAAAAGAGCTTGGCTTATGCAATTCCTAGCGGGATTTATTACAAGTCATACAACACAAAACATCCAAAACATGAAACTATCCTTCTTGACGAACAAAACCTGCAACTCTAATGGCTTCAGACTAAAAATGAAACTATCCTGCCTCAATTGATTGTATGAAATAGTAATAACACTAGAACAAGAAGATCATATGGCTTCTAAACAACAAAATAAGACTAACTATGCATGCAACAAATGAAAAATATTGAATTCCTAAGCAAGAACTGAAAGACTAAACTATTGAAATGAGAGGATGAGGGGCCATTTTCTTGTAATCAAACCAACTATTTATAGAATTCCCATTCACCCAAAGGTAACTCCAACTAGGACTCTTTTACCATTAAACAATGAAGAAACACTATTCCAGGGAACATAAAACATTAATACAAGCCAAGGCGGTGGAAAAAAGCTAGTAAAAGTTGAAAATTTATGCGAGTCGTGATCAGAAGAACATGTTGGAAAACACGTGAAGGACCGCCGCCCTAAGTAGGGTGGTGGTTATAGGACCACTGCCCTACCAGGGTGGCGGTTACAAGACCGCCACCCTGCCAGGGCAGTGGTTTCATCACTAAAGGGCAAAAAGCTAAGAAATGAAGGGTAGAGGAATAAAACAAAGCACAAGGAACATGAATAAAGCATTTGGGATGCTAACATATAATTCGTGAGCTTTTCTGGATCCGAACACCTTGTGAGGTGACCTGTATCATCATTGGGGCATGTGTAACATCATTCTAGTGGTACTGTACCCTACAATTTTGGGTACATACAGTGTCAGCGAGCGACATCTGCATTTGTGTTGAGACAGGAAGTAGAAGACACCCTCAAAGTAAGGCTTTATCCACATAATCCAGGATGTCAGCTAAGCATGAGAAAGGCACTACAGTGGGTGAGGTTGATGTGGATCCAATGGCGATTTTTGTAAAATGTGTTTTAGAAATGGGAAATTTGCTAGCTTCAGCCTCTGTGGGTAAGAGAGCCAAAAGTAAGTCAACATGATCTTGGGTGGCTGATGGAGAATGGTCACTTAGAGGTAATGACATTTCTACTGGATCTTTGATAGGCAGAGGAGATGACAGGTGCTCCTCTGTGGGTGGCAGAGATGAAAAAGCATCTCCCGTGGGAATGAGAGGTACTACTAGTGATGGCTCTCTAGGTGGAGAAGCCAAAGGTGAAGTGGTCTTGATGTTAACAGAAGGATCCTTCACAGGTGAGGGAGGAGATGAAGGGTGTTCCTCTGTGGGTGGAGGAATAGGTGAAGTGGGTTCATGTGTAGGTGGAGGACTTCGAGCTAGGATTTCCTCTATGGAAGGAATATGAGGTAATTGGGAAGCAACTGGTGCGTCACTGAAAATAGCATGGACCCCGCGGGTATGGCTATCATTAGTTGAGGTCTCTCCAGTTTGATCAGGAGAAGGGGCATGATTAGGAAATGGTTTCTTGAAGATGTGCAGGTTTTGATTGGTAGGTGCGTTCAGATTATCCAAGACTAACTCGCCATTTTTGAGCATTTCCTAGACAATGTTCTTGAAAGTGATGCAATTACCATCATTATGACCTTTTACTCGATGATAATTACAAAAATTGTGCTTTTTTTAGCACGCAGGTGTGGAGCGAGCAGGATCAAAAATAGTGTGTGGTTTTATAGGAGGAAGGGTGATGGCCCCAGCTTTAATGAGCTTTTCTAAAATAAAAGAATAAGGCTCCCCAATTGGGGTGTATTTCTGTTGTTCTCATCTGAATTGAAAAGTTTGGACAGGGGAAAGATTAGATGAGGGCTTAGCCTGATTTGATGGATGAGATGGGCCGGCCTTGAGTACCACTGCGTTAGCAGTTCCCTTGGCTTTTGAATAATTATTCTATGGTTTCAAAGAAGAAGAGGTATCATTTGACTTAAATGTCGAGTTCTTATTGCGTAGTTGGATTTTCTTTTCTTCGATGGCACGAATCTCTAGCTTTTGTGCCATGGTGAATGCCTCGTTAAAGGTTCAAAAAGTCTACACCTACAGGGTCGGTGAGATATATCTAGCACAAGCCTGAGTGAAGATCTCTATGAGTTTGGTTTGTGGTAATTGGAATGTGAGTTGATTGATCAGGCTACGCCAATGAGTGACAAAATATGCGATAGACTCGTCATCATATTGATGCGTAGAGTAGAGGTCAGTCATGGTAACCTTCTTAACAACATTGATGGAGAAGTGATCCAAGAAGGCTTGGGTTACCTGATTAAATGAAAAGATAGAATTCCTAGGTAACCCACTATACCAATCTAACGCGGGCCTGGTCAAAGACATGGGAAATGTCCTCAGAAGCAAAGCATCATCATGGGTGATCAGATAACACCCATGTTTGAAAGACCGCAAATGTTGTTACGGGTCCTCTTTACTATTGAAGTGGTTAAATTTAGGCATCTCCCAATGTACGGGATATGGACGAATAGGAATAGATGGGTGTATGGGCTCATTGAAAATTTCCTCATAGGTGAGAGAGTTGTGCAAGCCAGAAATCGATGCCTCCAGTGTCTGCATCTTGTCCATCATTAACTTGATGAAGTCACTAGTAGGTGGTGATGGATGGGTACCTCCTATAGTGTAAGAGGGTTAGTGTTGGACATATGATGGAGGTGGCATTCCAGTATATGGTGATGCCATATAGGTAGGTTGGGAATGTTGGAGTGAGATAGGGGGTACGTACCTCAAATGAATGATGGATGAAACAGGAGGCTACTGATAGTACGTATATGGAGGTGGAAGGGTCGAGGTAACCCTAGTAGTGATGGGGGCTAAGGATTGTGGAATAGAAAGGAAAATGTTTTGAAATGGGGTAGGGGTTGTCGACACCAGGGGTGGTTGTGTTGTTATGGGTATATGTGAGACAATAGGTGTGGATGAGGTTATGTTCTGGGTGGTGGAAGAAGGCATAGTGGATGTTGTGGGTGAAATATATGTGGCAGATGTGGCGGTCATAGTAGGTATAGGGCCTAGCTTCAAAATGACTAGGGGCAAGGCAGATGTGGGTAACACGGAGCTAGAAGGGGCTGACACTGAAGTAGGAATGAGAGTCAGGGGGATAGATACGGGCATGCCGTATATCAACTGACCCGAGGCATCTCAAGTGGACGAGTGGGAAAGATAGAACTATAAGGCGAAAGGGTCTGATTAAGGAGTCGTGCGAACTCCTCGTCCCCTGTGGCGATAGTGATAGGTTGGGTAGGATCCATGGGTGATAGAATGGAAGGTGGTGAAGGACTAGGTGGGAGTGGTTGACAACTAGCATGGAATATGAGGGAGTTTTCTTAGCTACGAGTCAGCACCATGTGAACAAGTACTGATGTGGTAGGACTGCTTTCTGTAAATGACATAGAAATACAGTAGAAATAGGAAAAATAGGTAGTGGTAGGTGGATTAGGTAAAAAATGTCAGCTAGAAATTTGAACAGGCTAACCGATGCCAGTTAGGGTAAACTGACATTGATCACAGGTAACCACGGTTGATCACTGTGGAAAATGGATAGTTTTCCAAAATAAGGCAAAAGGCTAATAATCTGCTAGGTAGATAAGATGCAGGTGGATTTTATCAAGACAGAGAAGATGATGAGAGTTATAAAGACTCTAAATAACAAAGAATATGAAACAGGTGTCCTTTTGGGTAGGTTAACCAAAAGAATAGTGAACTGACACCGGTTGGGTAAAACCAGTGATGGTCAGAGGGTAATCGACAACGGTCACTGGACCAACACCGGTTACTATGAAATTGAAACAGAGATGAAGAAAAGGTGGTTGTGATTTAAAATCAAGTGTGGAATCAAACCTAGAATTCTGAGAATGATGAAAATGGGGTCCAGGCACACTCAGACGAAGTTGGAATACACCAACTATGATAAGGAGCATGCAAGGAGAAATAAAAAGATGAAGCACGTGTCGTCTCACCTCAAAACGCAAGCCATGTAGAAACACTAAGAAAAAATATGATCCTAAGAGTGCTCTTTCCTTTATGTTTGTTCATCTTATGCTATTTAGAAGACTGAATCATGAACTTTAGAATAGAGTTTTTGGTGAGGAAGGCTTTCTACGAAGAAGGAGATCTACAAGGAGAGGTTTCAGGTTATGTTATGGCGGGGGCAGGTCATCTTCTGAGATAATGAATCAATATAAGTAACGAGTTGGGTGCCCATTGTGTTGTGATCGTGTGATCACCTACAACTTATTTCGAGTAAGATGTTGTTTAATAATGTGTATATTTTTCAATTTTGTGATGTTTGGTAAGACTCAGAGAGAGAGAGAGAGAAAGAAAGTGCTTTTCTATGATTCGTTTGTCAACCATCAGTTGGGCATGAATTCCAGCATATAGGTTGCCCTCATTTAATGTGAGATAATGCAGTAAAGAAGAATGAAATGCAGTTGATTTTAAGCCTAGATCGAAATGTTGAATTCGATGACATAAAAATATGAAGAGGAGAGAGTATGATCTTTCACTAATACAATACTGATGAAAGAAAAGAAGAATTCTTTTTATAGCACCAAAACACGATTGCTTTGAGACAAATAGAATGAAGAGAGGATTCCAGGGGAGAAATTTTAATGTGAGAACCTTTCAGAAAGGAGAAAAAAACATACAACATTTCACCTAGAAATGAAGAAATGCAAGGAACCCCGAATGGGTCCCACCGGGCATGCCAAACTATTTCACCTGATTCTTAGAGCATTTCTTTGAATATTGACGAAACATATAAAGGTAAAAGGGCTATGAGGAATACCTGTTAAAGTTGTTTGAAGGTTGTTGTGTGTGTATGACTTCTTGATCCACAGCTGATCGTGAGAGCTTCCTTTGGCTAGGAGGAACTACATGAAATGAATATCAAGACCACCAAAAGAGATTAAATAACATATGACAGTGGACTGCCTAGCATGTGTTAGTTCTAGGAAGTGTGATACTCCCTAGAAGGTTGTCAATCCATTGTTTAAAACAACTCAATGTTAACAATAAATGAAATCCTACTGTAGATAAAATGATTTAGGTATTTCATTCAACTACAATAAGAAAATTCGTTCACAATAAGCTTAGCTATGATTGAATATGAAGGGCAGGGTCTCTGTCAAAGTACTGGTACTGGTCAGGGTCTTGTTTTGGGCTGTTTTGGGTATTTTGTGGTGAAGTTATGCTCTGTTCTTGGTCTGAGGGTAAAACACAGAGACTGATGTTGGTCTAGTGTAACTGATGATGGTTCAGGATGGACCAAAGACGGTCATGGGTAACTAGCGTCGGTACAGTCGGGTGACAGAAACTTATTAAAATCTTGGTGTTGGGATAGATCTGAGGCTAAATGAAAATGGAGAGGGTAATGGAAAGGTCTATGGAGATCTTAGATATACTCAGAGGTGTTTAACAGTCAGGTATGGGAAATTTAGTGGTGTGGGTGAAGGAATGATCAAACTTGCATGAAGGTAAATTTTGGGAGAATGGGGGTGCAAGTAAAAACTGATAATAGTGGTAACAAAGCCTACTAAAATGAAAATGGATGAATGTTGGTTAAAAAATACTTACTGTTGTATGAGTTTAATGGCTGGATGGAAATAACAGTTGATCAGATGGATGGAATTTGATGTGGTGATGGTGCTTCCCTGGATGCTTCCGTGAATGCAAATGGCTCTGTGATCACTTCTGATGTTGGCTGTGGATGTTCAGATGCATGTGCAAATATTGGTTATGCTTGCATGTAGGTCTGGTTTCGTCCTTCTTTTCTCTGAATGTGCCAACCACGAAATAATGTTTTTTGGGGAATAAATGGTAACAAACGATGGTTCTAGGTTGACCGGTGGCGGTTTAGGGTGAACGGAGTCAATTATGGTGGGATTTTCTAGGTTTACTAAAAATGGGTAGATCCGCTTGATTTCTTGGATCTTGTTCATTTCCCTCCACAGATTAGAATGGAAGCTTATTTTCCAATTGGATGGAATGTGGTTAGAGGGAATGTAGGCTTTGATTTTTAGGGTTTAGGTAGGTCTTAGTTAGTTATGGCAACATACTAAGATTAGATTTGGGGTGAGGTGGCTAGGTGAGGTGGTGGTGTGAGAATTATCTTAATTAGGATAATTAAATAATAAATATTGTGAGGACATGGGTTAATTTAATTAAATTAATATTAGTGTGAGGTGTAAGGGGCCATGGTTAGGTGAGTGTATTCAAGGTGATTATTTGACGAGGGACCAAGGGAAGTGTCACCCAATTTTGGTGTCTACACCCATGTAGACATGAATGCCACTATTACTCTCATATGAACACCAGATACTTGATCTGAAAAAATTGTGTGTAAAAATATGACAGGGGCCACTGCGAGAAGGTGAGCTAGTACCTTAGGAAACCTTGAAAAAACATTATAGGAATAATTTATTCCTCATAAAATACTTGACACAATCTTAAGGTTGTTGAATAGTTCCATTGTATAATGGATACCGATAACAGAAGACCAAGGTTGTTGAATCTATTAAGAGATGTAATTCATGTGGATTTTATATTTTGTCTTATAGAAACCAGGTTCCTGGGTCAAACATAATTTACAAGGTTCATACATCAATGGTGGACCTCAACTTGCAACATCAAAAATAGTTCAAGGATCACTGGAAAAAAATATTAGTCACAGAAAACGTTTTGTAAGTGGGGATAACTTCTTTATTTTAATGAGATTTCTAAAATGCATTGGTGGATTCTCAATTATAAGTGAGACATCAAGCAATCTCATGTTGATATAATTTTTCCTACATTAGACGGAGAGTATAGTGTGTAGTTCAAACCAAGATAAACTTAATTGTAGATATAATTACAAATAAATGAAAATAATAATATGCTTATTGGATTAGGAATGGTGTGGGTATTAACTTGAATCAATATTATTTTGTTCTAGGTAATAGTCAGTAGTTATTTTCTTAATTGCATTTCTTTCAATGAAAAATGAACACTCTGTTAAACTATAATAGGTAGAACTGCTTTGTTAGGTTCCTAAAAATAGTAATTTCCATGTTAATAAGTGCATTGAAAGAAGACCAAAACATACTCGTGATGCCCAATGAACAACAAAATTTGTGAAGCATGGTCATGATACAAGAGATTTTCTGGGGTTTTAACTAGGGTTTCTTTTTTTTGCGTAATTTTTTAGAAATACAAAAAAATTGAACATACCTAATAGGCTAAGGAACTCGCTGGGTCGGTTGTGGGATCTTTGACAACTACAACTCACTCAAGGTCGACTGTGGGCTCTGTAGGATCTAAAATGGTCTATGTCTGTCAGTTCTGTTAGGTCTTTACTTCATGTGAAGGAGGTAGGCAGAGGAAAAGTGAAATCCTTCACACCACCTCCAATATATAAACTTGGGGGTTCGTGTGAACCCCATTTTCATGAAAGGTGGTTCATGCAAACACCCCCTTCGCATGAACCACTTTCCATTCCATACGTGGTACAAAAGTATGGTACATGGTAGGGGGTTCACGCAAAGGGGATGTTCACGTGAACACCCATGATTTACCACCCCAACACGTTTCCCACTCATTTTTTTGGAAAAATTAGTAGGAGATAGTAGCCTACATTGACCCCAACTCTCCCATATGGGGATTAAGTCCTCAAAGCGAGAACCAACACCCAAGTCTGCAACCACTGAAAAACCATACCCAACTTGCCTAGTCACCGAAGAAAAAGGGGGATTTCTAAACAACTAATCAACGTCTAGATCTCTTCAATATTGGACCCTAAACATTGCCTCTATCACTAATCCCAAAATGTTATGCAAACAAAAAATAGCAATCCAGGTAAGGAGGGTCTCTATGGGGTCAACACCATCACACGATCATAACCAAAAGATAGGAACCCATTAATCCAACATATTCGCAAGGAACAAAATTCCTACCACACAGCAAGTTCATAAGAATGTCAAACCAAATTAAATTTTATTGTTAACTGGGTTCAAAAAGACGTCCACTTAGGTGAATACAACAATCCAAACATATATTATTATCATTATTTTTATTTTTATTCTAGAGGTCCAAGTTTCCTAGGTTTAGTTTCCGTGAAATGGTTGTTGTGTTCCCATGTCTGTTGAGGGTCCAAGTGTTTAACCCATGGCTCTGATACCAAGTGTAACACCCACAAAAAAATACCACACCAAAACCATGTCAAACCTAATTAATCACTTATGAAAATTATAGATTTTTTTTTTAATTTGTAAGGGTGATAAATATTAGTGGTGCTCAGTTAATTTCTGTTTAATAATTTTACACATCCATAGAGTATTTAGAACCAAAATATCAATTAAATATTATTAATTAATTTCCAAAATAATTTTGGGAATTAATCCTCTTCTAAGGCCACCATTAATTTTGGAAATGATGTAGATCGCGATGCCTTATGAGTAGCTCTAAAGAAGTTGAGCCTTCCCAGCCTGAGATAACAGGGAACCTTTCTGGGATGTTAGTTTTTTTTAGGAAATCTTTCTATTATTTTATCCCATCCTCCATCATGTTTTCCCACAAAGAGTTATTTCCATATAAGTATCAGGGAGGTTCTTCATGTTACACTCCAGAATGTTGGCCAATCTATTTTGTTGTTCCTCCCCATGTAACGCACACATTTTCCACACACAAAACCAAAGATAAAACCCAATAACTAATTAGGAAAATTATGGAATATTTTTTTGTTTATAAATGTTGCAACAAGATAACCACCAACTAGGTTTAAATAATTCGAGACTAATAATTCCACATATTCGTAAGGTTCTCATTATTAAATTAACAATTAATTATTATTACTTCGTTCCAAACATTTTGGGTTTAAATCCCCAGCTAGATTTTATGTTAATTCACCTTGTTTAAGATATCATTTAGGTCAATAATTCTGAAGTTAGTTTAATTCTAACTTCTCATAACAACTTAACAACAATACCCCTCATGAGATCATCTAACTATACATTTTTCAATTCCAATAATTAACCCTTACAAAACATTATCTATGTTACCCCTTTCATAATTATTTAATTTATCCTTATAATTCTAATGTCATTATTTACTTACTAACCTAAGGCTAAGGTCTCAACTTACCCTAACCATTAAATGACCCCATTCAACCTATTAGTGCAAATTCACAGCACCCCCAAATGAGTTATGGATCTGCTTTTCTAAGGGCAAACTCATCTGGTGTGAATGCCCAACATTGAGTTTTCTCCAAGGTGTGGGACCTTGCAAGGTGAGAAAACTCTCCAGATTGAAGTTAGTTCTTACTCCTCTGTTTAGGTGTATACATGAAATCTTTGCAGAGGTTTTGATTCAAAATTCTTACTCTAAAATTACCAAGGGGACAGGGTTGAGAGAAAAAAAGGAAATGAAAACAAAACTAAGCAAAATAGAGAGGTGATACACCAAAGGAGTGCTGAACTCCTTGCTTTGCAAAAATAGACACAGATCATGAAGATACATCAACAAAACATGCACAATTTTTCCAAAATACAAAGAAAGATCAGAAGGAAACCAACCAGTGTAAGAGAGGATTGGAAAATCAATCACAGAGCATGTATTGTCAGTTCTAGAATTGATACAATACATTGTAGATAACAAAGAAGGTAAAAACATGTTACAATATCCATGGGAAGTCTAAAACTCCTTCAAATCCACCTGCTAAGGAGAAATGAAGAGCTTGCTAAAGCAAGAACATCCAAACCTTAACAAATGAGCCAAAACTAGCTTTTAATCACGAGCATAATGGAAGAAAAGGTAAAAACATGGGAAAATCGATTTAGGACTTCAACCACCAACAAGATTCATCTAATGGGCATGAAAAAAGATGGGTTCCCACAAAAAACCTCATACTTCAAAGTACATTGCCTTATAGAGCAAAACAGAGGTCCATACTTCAATAATTTTGGTGGTTGGAGTCGTTTTCTGTGTTTTTTGCATGCAAGATACGTTTTCCTATTTTTCTCCCACAAATATCCATCAAAATATAAAATTTAACCCTTCATCGTGTAGATAATTCCACCATCTTTCCAATGACACCAAGAACACAAAGATCTGAGCTCTAGATCAAAAGTTATGCCCCTCTAAAGATTTAGGGCAAAAAAAAGGGCAAAAATGGATTGGCGAGCCGAAACTTAGAAATTTTCCCTTTTTTGAATTTGGGAAAAATTTCCCAAAAATCCCTGCGCCTCACCATCCCGCTGCCATGGGGCACTCTCTGATTGGTCGATGTGATCGTGGGCCCAAACTTACCTTTCACCCCTTTGATTTTCCATTGGAAAAATTTCCCAACTTTTCCTCGTGCTCCACTGTCTTGGTGACACGTGTCACCCTCTGATTGGCCACGGGCATGCGCCTTGAATTTTTCTTTTAACACCATTGACCACTTTGGCAAAAATACCCAATTCTCCTTGTGCCCCTGACCTCCACTGCTGACTGGACATGTGGCGGCCTCTTATTGGTTCGCGGCCCTTGCAAATTTCTTTTCCTCCTCCGCAGGCTTTTGGGCCAAGATTTTCCTTTGTGCCATTTTTGGAAAAAATTTCAACTTACCCCCGCTGGCTCGACCTTCACCGCCACGTGGCACTTCCTCATTTAGCGTGAGCCTCAAGCCATTTCTTCTCCTTCGCGGGCCTGTGGGCAAAAGTTTTCCTTTGCGCCCTCTGACTACTTTGGCAAAAAGCCAAAATTTACTTCGTGCCTCTGACTTCTGCCTCCGGCTGGACACGTGGTGGCCTCCTATCGGTCCGCGGGCCTTCGGGAAAAAATTTCTCCTTCCACCCCTCACCGAGCCCTTTGGAAAAAATTTCAACTTACCCCCATTGACCCGCCATTCTGCCCTGCCACGTGGCACATTCCTATTGGTTGCAGGTCTTCCTAGGGAAAATTTCCCTCAAAAACTCTACCGAGCCATAACTTGAGAAATACAAGGAGTTAGGAGGAAAATTTTACCTTTCTAGAAAGGTGAGGAAAAATCATGTCTGATGGGATCATTTCCAAAATATTTTGAGTACTTGAAGCATGCCAAAAATTCATTTAAGTGCCAGCAAAGGAGAAGGAGGAGGAGTTAGCCAAAAATAAGCATGGGGCTTATTTTAGATAACAATTTGGCGACTCAAAGGGGTCATCTACCTGCTAGATGAATGATTAGTAGCCTTTGAAGCATCCATTGGGCATGGAGTCATGAGTTGTAGCCTACAAACTGATCTAAACTTTGAAAACTTCCTCTCTGAGCCACTTGGAAACCCACTGAACTAGAGTTGTTTTCACCAAAATGCCACTGAAATGGACTGTGCAAGAGTAAAACCAGCAGCACCAAAAACTATGCACAAAACTAAAAAGCATACATGATCCAAATGGAACATGCAAAGTGTGCACAAGCACTTCTTCTACTGAAAGCAAACCTACCTACTCTGCTCTAACTAAAGGCAAAGGTGGGATAAACAAACCCTGCAACTGGTTGTGCAAAATAGCTTCCTTTCTTCAAAATGGGCAGCCATGCAATTGATTTGGAGTTGATCATGGCTGCTTGGATGAGTGGAAAATCAACAAGAAGCTGGTCTTCTACCCAAATCAACAAGGTGTCAGTTGAAGGCAAATTAGATGCCTCTTTTAGTTGCTTTGTATTTGGATTGAAGAGGTAAGGCAGTTGATCCTTGACATTTTATAGCTCATCCTCGTGGTTGGGAGTAAGCATGACTGGTTGTGACTTCTCCTTTGGCTCCAATGAAGCCAAATACCTTATTGGGCAAGGTCTGGTCCGTTTGATATGCCCATAGCTCTGAAATTCAACTCCAAAAATGGATTCTTCTTGTAGACCTACTTAAATGGATGGTGTGGAAGAAATGATGAAGTTCATCTGCTGTTCTCCTTCCTTCATGGCAGCATGGAACTCTTTTACAATATGCAGCTCCTCATTATTGATTGCAACATCTAATGAAGTTGCTTTTGCATTGTTGTAACCTGCTGCAATACATTGTTGGCTTTGGAGTTCCTCCATTGTAGTTTTTGGAAGATCAAATTCTTCCAACTTTGATCCAAGAGGCATGTTGCAAATTTCAGGCTGCTGTCCATGGCAGCAAGTTCTTGTTGTTGGAGAACAAATGGTGAAGAAGGAAATGTTGTCATTTCAGTTGGCTCTTCATCCAAACACTCTTCTAAGTCTGATGGCAAATCAAACTCTTAAATGTCTTGCTGCAGAAAAGTCTCTCCCTCTTGTATGATGGCCTCCAAATGTGCATTTTCTTCACCATGTGTAGTTTCATTTTCAAACACGAAACTTGTCAATTCAAACTCATCCCAAAAATTAGATTTTTGGAGAGATGAAGTGGGAGAGAAAAATGAATTTTTTTGTGCCTCTTGCTCACAATTTGGACCTGTTTTGTTCACCTCCATAATGGCCTCATCAATCAAATCAGCCCCTTCAAATGAAAACAAAAATGTATAATGCTTCCTTCTTCTGCTATTGTAAAAACTGACTTGATCTCATCCATTTTCTCCTCTTCAATGGGATTTGGAGCTGGATTTTCTTCCTCCTCTACTTGAAGACTGTACGATGGAAAAGTGACAAGTGAGCGTGGGAATCTACAAGTAACTCTTCTTTGCACCCGACCTCTTGAGGTTGTGCCGAGATAGCCGGTGGGGATGGAATACGCATGGGATGCAGAAAAACTAGTTAGGTAATCTAATGTCTTCGACACGCACTAGTGGAAATTGTGAATCTAAGGCAAAGAAGGCCCTCCTAACCTGAACTGGTGTGATAGATCGATCAGCGCGGATGAATTCTCGAAGGCTCCAATCAATATCGAGCTCTTGTGTGATTTGGTCCATGGGTTGTGGAATACGTGGAAAATGACTTGGGATAGTCTCGTGTATATTTCCAGACAGGGTCATAGGGTGGATGATGGATATAGTGGACTCTATGGGTGATTATCTGGCCTAGTCCAAAATTCCTTAGCTTTATTAGCTACTACGTCTAACAAGGATAACTGTTTGATGATGATAGGTGGAAGTGGAGTAGATCTGAATACTAATGTGCGTAGGCCAGCATCTATGTCTGATTCACCTATGGATTCGTTGGGCTGTGGGATTTGTGGGTCACAACCATAGATTCCTGTTTGTTGTGGTCCTGCTATGGTCATGTGCAGACTCAGTCCCTAATCCCTAATATCCAATAGTCATATGCTTTCTCAGCCTCTATATTTAGAATTAACAGTTGTGCGATCTTTTCAAAGTATCTCACAGGTGTTCGTGCAACCTGAATTCTTAAGCTGGTATCTATATCTGTGAGAGTGTCTCCTACGTCTGGATGTGGGACCAAAGGATCAAAACCGAATGTTCACTCTCTTTCAAGTCCTTCTACAGTCATGCGGATATATATCTAGGGTAATCTGTAGTTTGGTTGATTTGACCAAAACGTATGTGCTTGGTCGTCTTCTATGTTTAACCCGCTTAACTAAAGGCTGATCTGTTGTAAATTTTCCATTGTTTGGAAGACTTGGATCCTAAGATTCTGATCTATATCAGTTATTTCTGCGACGAGATTGGGTTGAGGCATGATTGGCTCGAATATGTATTCCCTGGGCTCTCTAGGTCCCGTGATTGTCATACAAACGCAACAATGTAAATCCAATTGCAGCAAAGTAAAATTAACTATGTGAGGTGTATTTATAGCATATATGACTTCTCTATTTTTGTATTTTTCTGATGAATTTATATGAATGAAATTGAAGGAGAAACTATTCTAATATATCTTAGAAATTGACAATCAAATGACAAATTTAAAACAAACAAAGCAACTGAGTATAGCTACTTGCTTGTGCAGTTGTAAATCTATTCTAAACAATGAAATAACTGATCTAATCTATTTGAAAGACTCTCGATCTTACCTCAGAAGTGAGTAATGAATCATAGTTCCTCAGAAACTATCAATCCCCACAGTTTTCCTGGCAATATCGAAAGTAAAATTGATTGAAATAAAGTGATTGGCTACTCTATTTGATATGCTTCTAACTAGAACTTTGAAAGCTAGAACCTGGATTTTGCAGAACAGTGGTGAATCCGATGGTGTGTGTGGTTTTGTCCCCTCAGTGTGATCTCCTCGTTCCTTCGTGCTCACGTGGATCCAGAAAAGCATGTAATGCTAGCATCAACAAAAGTAGATATTGGGACAAAGGCAACTTAGGATACAGACTGAATACAATGTGAGTAGGAGAGAGTTAGTGCAAGAGTACAGAGCTTGGCTTATGCAATTCCTAGCAGGATTTATTGCGAGTCATGCAACATAAAATCTCCAGAACCTGAAACTATCATGTTTGAAGAACAAAACCTGCAACTTTAATGGCTTGTTATTGAAATCAAACTGTCCTATTCCAATTGATTTGGATGAAGTGATAACAACACTTTGCACAAGGCGGATATGTGGCTTCCTAACAACAAAACAACACTAACTAGGCATGTAATGAATGAAACTAAGAATTCTAAGAAAAATGAAAGACTAATCTATTACAATGAGAAATTCAGAGGCAAATTTGAGGGGCCATTTGCTTGAGCACAAGCCAACTATTTATAGCATTTGCATTCACCCAAAGGTAAAAACCAAATTGAAATCTTTTACTATAAACAAAGGGAAAACACTATTCCAGGGAACTAGAACCATTAATGCAAGCCAAAGGTGGTGAAAAAAGCTGGTAAACGTTGAAATTTACGTGAGTCGCATTAAAAGGAACATTCTGGAAAATGTGTAAAGGACTGCCGCCCTAAGCAGGGTGGCAGTTACAGGACCGCCGCCCAGGCAGGGCGGCGGTTTCGTAACTGAAGACCAAAACACAAAGAAAAGAGGGAAGAAGAGAAGAGAAAAGCATGCAAGGGCTAAGCGGGGCATGCGAGATGTTAACACACACTTGGGGAGCTTTTCCAGATCCCGAACACCTTGCGAGGAGACCTATATCATCATTGGGGCACGTGTTACGTTATCCCAGTGATGCAGTACCCTAAAATTTTGGGTACGTACATATTGCCCCCTCGAAGAAGCATTTTAGCCATGAAGAGGCATAAAACGGTGGGTCTGAGTATGGCGGTCCCGAAATGGGAAGTTGGAAGTTATACCTGATACGTCCATGTGTCGCAATGACACCATCCAAAATTCTCGTCACCTGCAAAATGAAAAGAGGAATCAAGTGTAGATAGATAAAATAGATCAGAAAATAAATGCTAAAATAACATGAAATGAGGACGTACCATTTGTGCAGGGGTAAGAACTTACCTCCGTTGGCGCTCTAAACCTGTAAAAAGGGAGATTCAAAATGAGTCAGGTTGCTATATATATGAAAGTGGGCCCATTTTCCTATTCATTTGCATGTGTTGATTTGGTTGGTTTTGAGCTCTGGGACCCATGGTGATGGTTTCTTACGAGAGTAGAGTCAAAACGTTCGTGACGGGATAGCGATCATGCCTCCGCAAGTGGAACATCGACCCACGAGATCACATGTTAGTTTTTCTCAATTTATCATTTTTACCCCCAAAATTTTGAATTGTTAAAATCTTTGTCGTGGGGGGGTTATATTTTAAAATGTTAGGTTCAAAAGGTCTATTTAGGGGGGCGATTACCGGGTAGGCTTTGTTTTAGTCTAAAAGTGTCTTTTTCGTGTTTTTTGGCCCTTTTAAGGTATAAAACCCACGTGGGTTTTTGAGACACGGTTGCCGCCCTATTCAGGGTGGCGGTTATAAGACCACCACTTTAAGGTGGTGGTTGCGAAACCGCCGCCCTGCTCAGGGTGGTGGTTCTTCACAGAATGCCAAAAGAACACTTGTTTGAAATCGTTTTTGCATTTTTAGCATCTTTATGTGTTTTCGTGATTTTTCTAATGTCATTTGGATGCTAACTTGCTCTGTTTTGTGTGTTTTTGGGTGTATGCAGGTGAGGGAGGAGTATATTCGGTGGAGTCGAGAGAGAGAGAGTGACTAGCTCCCAGCAGTGTTAGATGCCCTTTCTCAGGACGAGCAGGACACTCTTCAGAGGGCCGGTATACTACGTATATCATGGGTTCCACATGTTGCACCATCCAGTCACATACTCTGTGACTTATTTTCCTATTGGGATGCTGATCGGAACACCTTCCGATTACCAGGGGTCCGAGGTGAGTGGACCATCACTTTGGAGGATGTTTACCGTATCCTGGGGGTCCCGATCATCAGGAGACGACTCACTCTTGAGACAGCAGGTTCACGGGCCCAGATAGCACAGTGGGCTTCTTACATGGGAGATGCAGTTATCTCCACTGGCTCGAAGAAGGGGGTGAGGGTCCGATCTATCCCTAGCTTGCCCATCCCCTTGATTCACCAGGCCATTATGGGGATCCTTGCCTCGAGATTGATCGGGGACAAGGGAGGAGACACACTACTATATTGCTGGTCCCCCATCATTGCACAGATCGAGGGACATGGCCAGATTTACACTTGGGGAGCAGATATACTTGGGACTACCTATCACAACTTGTACAGGGTAGTCCGTTTACAGGGGCAGTCTTTGAGCCACCTGACCCTAGTTATGAGCTGGGTTTATGAGTGCTTCATCCCCTATGGCAGAGGTGTAGAGGTGGCAGATCCCGGAGCTGTGAGGGCAGCCAGATGGAAAGACATGTCGGTGCTCAGAGCACCTCACCAGCCAGTTACTTCCCTAACCATCGATGACATGGAGGCCACACCGTATCAGGCCATGGCAGGTTTATGGGGCGAGGAGGCTCTTACTTTGATCTCCTGCTCCAACACAGGGCAGGTTATTGACAGAGTAAGACAAGTGGAGATACACCCCTTTGGCTGAGTTCCTTAGTAGTTTGGCCTACCTTACATGGGTATGCTTCCCCCGGTAGTGCCAGTATACAGGTCAGTTCGAGAGGCCAGAGGGGGTCCTAGGGGCCGGGGTTAGATAGTTGTTACCCTTGGCATTCCTATTGCAGCTAGGCGGGTAGTACGTGCCCGAGGGAGAGCCGGTGCTCCTCAGGCACCCTTACTTCAAATTGTCGTGGGTCCTGCCCATAGGAGCAATGACCCCATTGACATAGACTCTGAGTCTGAGGAGTTCACAGGGGGAGAGACAGAGGAGGAGGCCGAGGCCAGCGAGTCAGGGGGAGAGGAGGACAGTGATCCTGAGTGGCATGATACTCAGGATATCATGCAGGCAGAGAGGGCAGAGCAGAGTGCAGAGAGGGTGACTCTGGTTTCAGAGGAGCCACTCTCCTAGGGCCATGGTGGGGAGGATGAGTCCATTGCGGGATGCTACGTCGCTCCAGCCACGGGAGGAGCACCTCAGTCAGCGGTGGCATCTGTGGCAGGTGCTGACCCTAGAGATCCATCCTGGAGGCCTAGTGACCCGAGTAAGTTATCTTCCCTTTGCTTTGAGTTAGGATTGCTTTAATTTCCATCTCTCCTTTTGTTTACACTTGTGTTCATCTCTTGTTTTATTTCTAATTCATTTTCTCCTTTGTTTGCAGAGACCGCCGATGAGTGGCGAGACCTGATTCGCAGGGTATGCACCGATACCCTGATGATCCCCATGGAGAGGACCCATGCAGAGCTGTCTATGGATGCAGGGGAGCCCTCAGCAGCTGGCAGACATACTGACATCTTTGCCCCCATCTGGCATGTGGCTAGGATGGTATCTACCCTTCGCACTAAGCTAGCAGGGTATAGGACAGAAGAGCGCCTGATGAGGAGTCATTTTCATGGCGAGACCACAGCTGCCCCTCAAGATCGTGAGCCCTCCATGCATTCAGAGCACCGGCGTAGCCAGAGTCCTAGGCATGGGCGTGCACCTTCAGAGGGATCTCATAGGGGTTGAGAAGCCACTTGGCTCTCTTAGATTTTTGCATGACATTTTTGTACTTCCCGGGCTCTTTGAGCATTTTGACCATGCTTAGCGCATGATGGCATTGTACAGGAATTTTGACCATTTATATATATATATATATATATATATATATATATATATATATTCTTTTTGGATCAGACTCTTGGCATCTATGACTTTGCTTCCATTTTCGTTTTCACATGTAAACTATGATGTTATGCTTATATGCTTTTTAGAATGTATGCAATGGAGAACAAATGATACAAGTGTCTACTTTCTTTTTGTATTTCATGATGCTGATATATGATAATGTAGATACAATGTGATTTTGAATTTTAGTTTCTTTAAGCAATTTTTTTTTTGATACCTCATATCTATTTTGGCAAAGTGGTGAAGATAAGCCGGTATGATGAGTAGATAAATCTCCCCCATTCCTAACTCCACGCAACTAGTAAGATGCGAGGGCTCATCACCGAGAGCTAGAAAGGGCACAAGTTATGAAATGTGTTGAAATGATAGTGATGAGAGATAGACAAAGCTTTGGTGGAACCAAATTAGGATGCTACAAGCCTACTCTACTTGAGTGACTCCATAGTTTGGGATGCAACTTGCCTTGTGGTTTATCTAGACTTAGATCCGTAGATGGCCACATGGTAGACAAAATCTGGGTTTTAGGATTTTTAACTCTCTTGGAATTTTGGACATCTGATTCATTTGCTTTTGACTCAAGACTTCAAGATTTGAATTGTTTATTTATGGTCTTTAACGTTTGTTTGTCAAGAGGACCCCCTACACCTTGCCCCATGCTACTAGTAAGAAGTGTGGGTTTATCACCATGGGCAAGGCATAGGTGAGTAAGGGCATTTCCATCCTTTCCCAACCCTACGTCACTAGTAAGAGATGCAAGCTCATCACCAAAGGTTGGTGGGGCAAGGAAATGTGTAAATTTAAAATTTTCTGTTTGATCAACATTGACTTGTTTACTTGAGTAAAATGTCAGCATGCTCTTACTTCCAAAGAGATATACATACAGGATAGATGTGACACGATGAAGCTTCTAGAACAGACCATAGGCAAGACACCTATCCTAAGAAGAAACCAAAAGTGAGAACAAGTATGCAGACCTTGGTATGGTTACCGTTAAGACTTTGTCATATCTAGCTTTATTTGATGAAATGATTCCGAAATAATTGACGATATCATGGAAATGGAGAAGTATGATTAGAGCGTTTATGCCAATACCATCAGAAGTTTGTAATGAATTGCTCTTAAGAATAAATTCCTCGATCACAAAATTGTACAAAACAAGCAGACAAAATGATCCTAACTATATGAAGATGCAATGTAGCTATAATTATACAAGTAGTGCTGGTTGCTTATGCATAGAATTGTTTAAGGTGTAGGGAATTGACTGTTTCACCAAATTCCTCACCTTCTAGTGTGCATAAGAGATATGCACCATTTCCATAGTCCTTCATGACTCGGTATGGGCCCAACCATTTGGGCCGGAACTTCCTTCCTTCGCCGGTCTTTTTATCGATCCGGTTGTCTAGCCTTAGAACTAGATCACCTTCATATATGTCATGTTCATAGACCTTCTTGTTATACTTCCGGCACATCCGGTCAGCATAGACTCTGTGCCACTATTCAGCATCTAACCTAGCTTCATCTAGGCTTTCTAGTTGGGAGAGACGTGCTTCTCTGTAAGCATCTTCGTCTAGAATCCCTTGTAATGAGATACGGAGACTGGGTATTTCAACCTCAAGCGGGAGAACTGCTTCTGCCCCGAATACTAGCGAGAAAGGAGTCGCCCCTGTTGGTGTTCTTATTGAGGTTCGGTGGGCCCATAAGGCCGGATATAACTTCAAATGCCAATCTCATTTGTTTTCTTTCACCGTTTTAAGAAGAATGGCTTTTAATGTTTTGTTTGTCACTTCAGCTTGTCCGTTGGCTTGGGGGTAATACAAGGAGGCCGTATAATGGCTTATTTTGAATTTATTGCACAATTCATGAACTTCGTCATTCTTAAAAGAAGTCCCATTATCTGAGATAATGATTTGCGGGACACCGTATCTGTAAATGATTTGGTTCAAAATGAACTTGGCGATTACAGAACCCGGTACAGTAGTAAGAGGCATAGCCTCTACCCACTTGGTAAAATATTCGGTGGCCGTGATTATGAAGTTATGGCCGTCTGTAGACGAGGGAGAGAATTTCCCTATCAAATCGAGGCCCCATGTAGAAAAGGGCCATGGAGTAGCGATTGGTTGTAGAGCTTGTGCCGGCATATGGATCTCATGAGAGAATTCTTGGCACTTATGACACCTTCGTACAAACTCTACTACGTCGTGTTCTAGAGTAGGCCAGAAGTAGCCCATTCGATGTATTTTACGAGTGGTGGCATGGCCACTGAAGTGTCCTCCACACATTCCACTGTGAGATTCATGGAGAATCTTCTTGGATTCTTCTGTGTCGACACATCTTAGAAGCATTCCATCGAATGCTTTTCGATAGAGCACTTGCTCTATAATGACGTATTTAGCTACGATAATGCGTAACCGCCTTCTTTGTTGTGGTGTAGTGCCTTCCGGATACGTATGATCCATGATATAATTAATAATATCAGCATACCAAGGACACTCAGAGATGGGAGGTCTGGTTTCGATGTAGTATACGCATTCATCAGGAAAGTCCAGATCTACTAGATTGCCTCCGTCTAGTGGGTTATCAGCTAACCAATCCACGATGATTTTTCCTTTAACGGACTTTTGATTTACAAATGTTAGTTCGAACTCCCCCATTAAGGTTATAAAGCATCCAGCCTTTTTAGACAAGGACCCTTGCGTGAGGAAAGTTCGTAAATGCTCTGTCTTTACAATGACCTTTGTTTCTTGATTTAGCATGTAATGTCTTAAGCGTTTGGTTGCAAAGACTATGGCAAGGCATTCTCGTTCTGCCTGTGTATAACGTGTTTCATAGTTGAGCAGTGTTCGGCTAATGAAATAGATCGCACGTTCTCTCTTGTCATCATCTTCTTGAGCCAGCATACAGGCTAGCGAGACATTCGTAGCTCGTGAATACAAAATTAACGGGTGATCTGGCTTAGGCGGCATTAGCGTAGGTGGTGATAACAAGAAACACTTAACTGCATCGAAAGCTTTATTGCAATCTTTGGTCCAATCAATACTATAATATTTTTTTAGTAAATTATTGATTGGATGAATGACGAAACTTAAGTTCGAGATGAATCTCCAAATTGCACCAAGCTTTCCGAGAAATGACCTGATTCCAGATTCATCTGAAGGTGGGACCATTTCAAGAACAACCTTAATTTTGGTTGGGTCAACATTGATCCCTTGTGACGATATAATGTAACCTAGGAGCTTCCCTCCCGTTACACCAAAGACACATTTTTCTAGATTTAGCGTGACTCCGTACTCTATTAGACGTGAAAGAATGACGTGAAGTACTTCCGGATGGTCACAACGCTTCTTGGCTTTGGCCAACAAGTCATCTACGTAGGATTCCACAATTTTATGAATAAGATTGTGAAATATATACGTCATAGCCCGCTGGTATGTAGCGCCAGCGTTCTTGAGACCGAATGGCATAACAACATAGCAATAGGTTCCCCAAGGAGTTATAAACGTGGTTTTAGCTTGATCTTGTTCGGATATTCTGATTTGATTGTATCCTGAGAATCCATCCATGAGAGACAAAAGCTCAAATCTAGTTGTTGCATCAACAATGACGTCTATGGATGGTAACGGGAAGTCGTCTTTAGGACATGCCTTGTTAATGTCTCCGAAGTCTATGCAGATGCGTATCTTCCCATTCTTTTTGAGAATGGGAACGATATTAGATACCCATTGAGAGTAATCGACTGGCTTGATGAATCCTACTTGGAGGAGTTTCATTACCTCCTCTTTTACCATGAGAGCTACCTTAGGTTTCATTGGTCTCGATTTTTGTTTAATCGGCTTTGCATCTGATTTAGTGACAAGGTTATGTACCGCAATGTGTGGTGCAACCCCTATCATTTCCTTATAATTAAATGCAAAAGCCTTCTGATGTTCCTTGAGGATTTGAGTGTGTATTTCTACTTCCGATGGAGTTAACGAGGATCCTAACTTCAATATCCTTGGTTCATCCTCTATTCTGATGTTAATATCGATTGTTTCTTCGATTAGAGAAGCGTTACCTTCTTCAAACTCAGGCGGGGCTGGAGGTAATTCCAGATCGTCTCCATTTTCTACTGTGTATATGTTGAGTTCCTTTTGTGGGGGAAGATCTATCATGGGATTCCCGAAGTAGGAAGATGAATGTGGGATTAAAGACAAATCTATCACGTGATGGGTGAGATGTAACGCTGCATAGGCGTTTAAGAAATCAAGAGTGGTTGTATCATCATCAATGTAGTCTAGGATAGTAGATTTGTCCTCATTTCTATTTAAAAGAGGATTTGACATTGTTTTTATCAGTGGTTCAGTACGAAGGGATACCATGAAACGGGTATCCTCTAACTTACTGTTTGGAGTAAAACGTGATGCTGAGGTTGCTATTGAATATGCGAGAAGATTTTGCTCTTGCAGGATTGCTTCAATTGATATGAAGTCAAACTCTTTGCTTAAATTCAATACAGCCGTTTTGTAGAGCTGTAAATGCTCGGCTTTGGTTTCATACACCTCAGAGACTTGGTTTGCTACTAATTGTGAGTCTCCTAACACCCTGATGTTATCGACACCGATCCTCTTGGCTAAGATGAGGCCAAGGAGGAGGGCTTCATACTCAGCACCGTTGTTCGTACATTCGAAATTTAGTTTAAAGGTGAATGGTAGGATTCTTCCCTTGGGAGAAGTAACAATTATACCGGCCCCAGCTCCGTAACGACATTTAGCTCCATCGAAATGGAGAGTCCAATACTTAGCTGGGAATATGGGCATTGGGATATTTGTTGTGTTAACATCTTCTACCTCTACCATGCAGAGATCTACTGCTGGGAGAGAACCGACACCTAGGGTGTATCCCATGCCTACAGAATCAAATGGTAGGAACATTGGTAGATCCTGTTCTAGCAAGTCAACAATTTTTGTAGTAGTTCCTAATGATACTGTTTCTACAATCTTAACCTCATCTTTGAGGGTTGGGATTGTCTTGGCTAGGCTCATAGTTTCAAGATCTGTCGTAGGTACCAAATTTTCTTCCAGTTTATTAAGTTGGTTTGTTGGGAGTTCAAACTTTGAGTGCATGCCTGGTCTTTTCTTTAGGTCAGCCAGGTGTACATCGAATGGTTTTGGATCACCTTTGGCTATGAACACCTTTCCTAAATGCAAGAATCTTACTTCTTGAAATAATGTAGAAGGAATTGCCTTCATACGGTGTATCCATGGTCGGCCAAGGATCATATTATAGTTGGTTTCCCGATCTATAATATAAAACTCAGTCAGGATTGTTTTGGGTCCTAAGGTGACCGGTAGTATTATAGTTCCGATCGAGGTGGCTTTAAGGCTATCATAGCCTCTTAATGTATTTCAAGTCGTGGAACAATTCGTTTCTCCATACCCTAACTTTTGAAGGAAAGAAAAGGGGACTATGTTAACTGCTGCCCCATTGTCAACCATCACACGTTTTACATAATTGTTATAAAACCATACTTGCAAATGTAAGGCTGGATCACCTCGGCGTGCAATCTCAGTGTCTGTTGGCATTTTGTTTATTTTGAATATGAATTCGATATCCCTATCCGGCTGCCCCGGAGGGTGGATATCAAAGTCTATATGGTTTACCTGTGTTTCGGGAGGTGGAGTGATGTTAATTAGATGGCCTAAACCTAATGCCTCTAAAAGAGCAGCCCTGTGGGCAGGAGAATTCTTTAGTAAGTCCAAAAAATAAATGTGCGAGAAGGTTTTTGTTAGATCACTAATTAAATCGTAGGTACCTACGGGTCTTACTAACATTTGTTGGATGTTATCTGTCTCCGGTAGGTAACTTGGATTTGGCTGAGAGGAATACTCTCGTGTCCTTGTTATAGCTTCCACGGGTAGTTCGGCGTCTAACTCAACTAAGCCGACTATCTTAGGTCGTGGCTGACTTCCTAATTGTGGCGCAACTAATGGATTTAATGAAGTCGAGGCTTCATGATCGTGGTTTCCTGTCATTACACCCTTGTTTGTCCCATTTGAATTTAACTTGTTGTTATTGTGATTTGGGAGCGGATCATTGAAGATCTTGAGGGGCGCATTTTGTGGGGAAACTGCCCCTGTAAAAGTATTTGGTGCTGGTGACGTAGGATCTGCCAAGAACATATCTATGAAAAGTTGTCTTTGTTCCTCTGGCAAATGTTGCATGAACTTATTGTAGTCATGGCACGTTCTAGTGTCATGGCCTCGGATTTTGTGAAAACCACAATACGAGTTAGGATTGTAATTCCTAGTTTGTTGACTTGGTGTATATTGTGGCCCAAAACTCTGATCAAACCGTTGCCTATTAGGATTAAAGTTTTGCATTTGTTGTTTTTGGTTTTGGCTTTGGTTTTGATATCTAGTTGAGTTTTGGCTTGGACCCTGTGTAGGGTTTCGTCACAGTTGTTGTTGTTGTTGTTGTGGATGATTAAAATCCACTGTATTGATTGTTGGGGTAAAGTTGTTGTTTCGTTGGTTGTTTGTTAGCGGTGGAGTATTCATAACATTTACCCTTTTGGCCTGATCAGTTACTCCATCTGTTGTCACTCCGTGATTTCTATTAAGGATTTTAGGTCCTTGATTGACGCTTGTGGTAGTAGGATAAGCCGTAGCATTCTGGTTGGAGGTGATTAACCTCCCGTTTGTTCCATATGTCTTACGACCGCTATCTATTGCCGCTTGATCTATTCAGAGAGAGATCTCAAGTACTTCATCGTAAGTCCTTAATGGTAACTTCTGGACTTCTTCCTTCACTTCTCTGCTGAGAGAATGAAGGAATAAATCACATAGTTCCATTTGGTCCATATTTGGAGCACTGGCTGAAGAATAAAGAACTGTACGCCACCTCTGGATGAAATGAGCAACAGATTCATTGTGTTCCTACTTAATGTGCAAGAATTCCCTGATTCCTGTTCTTAATAGTTTGTTCATGTCAAATGCCTTGATGAACTCTGAAACGAGTTGTTTAAACGAATGGATGGAAGCCTCAGGTATTCTATAATACCAATCGAGAGTGATACCTTCCAAGGTTTTGGGAAATATTTTAGCAACAACCCCATCCCAAGGGAGTAGTTCTCGAATGGCTGTGGCGTAAGCCTTGATATGTGCATTCAGATCTCCCTCACCTTTGTATTTGGGTAAATCGGGAAGAGGTCTTGGAAGCATGATGCTTCGTATGGTGAAATCTAAGGGCTCCTTCAAGTATTCTGAATATGTCCCTATTGCGTAGGTTTTGACCATCGATGGTGCCTGCTGAGGGGGTGGCGGTGGAATATGTTGTTGATATGGCACAGCGTATGCATTGGCAGGAGCATAAGGTAGCCCCTGTGTTTGAGAAAACATGTCGGGAGAGGAGAACATGTCCCCTTGTGGTGATTTGGAGTATATGTTTAAGTATGAAGGGGTACTGTCTAGGAATGGATTATTCTGTACTAGACTGGGAGGTATCGGAGTGGTGTTAGAAATGGCGGTTCTTGTTGGTGTTTGTTGTGAATACTGAGGAGTCATGCCTAACGTGCCTATTCCTGTGAGGAGGTCTACTTGGCTAGGATGGTGTGGAGGTTTAGAATTTTCTGCTTGCATGAATTGAGAATGGTGATTTGCTTGAGCAAGTTCTAACCCCCTCACTTTTTCTACTAACGTTGAAATGACTTCATTTGGCGAAGTCACGGTATTTTTCCTTAGTGGCGTTTGTTGTATATCCTGGTGTTGTATAGGCATGTGATATCCCGCTATGAACTGATCATTGTCCTGCCAAGTTTCCCCGAGGGCATTTCTTATATGACGTGGCATGGAGGTATTTTCTTGAAAAGAGACCTCAGGTTGTGTGTGTAAACCTCCTATAGGTGGGTACATACTTCGAGAACATTGTTCATTCTTGGCATAACGTACCGAATGTTCATCATCTAAAATCAGGTATGGGTCAGTTTGTCTACTAATTTGTGGTCTAAGTAGTACCTGAGGAGACGAACCAGATTCTCCTGTGAACGTCATATTGTTCGAGCCTGAAGGCTCTGTGTGTTGTGTTTGAGCGAGCTGATCCAACTCCTCTGTTTGGAAAGATGAGCTATATCTGACCCTTGGAGATGGAGTTTGTGTTGACAACTGGTTAGTTGAGTAGTTGTCACCCCATACTGAGAGTGAGGGTGATGATTGTCTATTCAGTTGAGCGTAGTATGCCTCAAGACCTAAGAGAGGCCTGCCATACGCATCGAATCCCGACATATTCGGGGGGTATATGAATACCCGCAGAATAATGGGAAAGAGTGAAGGTGGATGAAAGAAGGTGAAACACTAAAAGAGGAAGGTCGAGAGTGATGCAATTGTTCCAAGTTCACCAATTTTGTTGGTGAAGTTGATGCAAAGACTGATGAGGTGGAAAAGATGAAAATCGGGTTCACCTTGTTGGTTGTGTCACGTAGATGGTTCACCAATTTTGTACGATGGAAAAGTGACAAGTGAGCGTGGGAATCTACAAGTAACTCTTCCTCGCACCCGACCTCTCGAGGTCATGCCGAGACAGCCGGTGGGGATGGAATATGCGTGGGATGCAGACAAACTAGTTAGGTAATCTGATGTCTTCGACACGCACTAGTGGAAATTGTGAATCTAAGGTAAAGAAGGCCCTCCTAACCTGAACTGGTGTGATAGATCGATCGGCGAGGATGACTACTCGAAGGCTCCAATCAATATTGATCTCTGGTGCGATTCGGTATATGGGTTGTGGAATACGTGGAAAATGACCTGGGATAGTCTCGTGTATATTTCCAGACAGGGTCATAGGGTGGATGATGGGTATAGTGGACTCTATGGGTGATTATCTGGCCTAGTCAGAATTCCTTAGCTTTATTAGCTGCTACGTCTAACAAGGATAACTGTTCAATGATGATAGGTGGAAGTGGAGTAGATCTGAATACTAATGTGCGTAGGCCAGCATCTATGTCTGATTCACCTATGGATTCGTTGGGCTGTGGGATTTGTGGGTCACAACCATAGATTCGTGTTTGTTGTGGTCCTGCTATGGTCATGTGTGGACTCAGTCCCTAATCCCTAATATCCAATAGTCATATGCTTTCTCAGCCTCTATATTCAGAATTAACAGTTGTGCGATCTTTTCAGAGTATCTCACAGGCGTTCGTGCAACCTGAATTCTTAAGCTGGTATCTATATCTGTGAGAGTGTCTCCTGCGTCTGGCTGTGGGACCAAAGGATCACAACCGAATGTTTTCTCTCTTTCAAGCCCTTCTACAGTCATGCGGATATATATCTAGGGTAATCTGTAGTTTGGTTGATTTGACCAAAACGTGTGTGCTTTGTCATCTTCTATGTTTAACCCGCTTAACTGGAGGCTGATCTGTTGTAAATTTGTCGTTGTTTGGAAGACTTGGATCCTAAGATTCTGATCTATATCAGTTATTTCTATGATGAGATTGGGTTGGGGCACGATTGGCTCGAATACGTATTCTCTGGGCTCTCTAGGTCCCGTGATTGTCATACAAAAGCAACAATGTAAATCCAATTGCAGCAAAGTAAAATTAACTATGTGAAGTGTATTTATAGCATATATAACTTCTCTATTTTTGTATTTTTCTGATGAATTTATATGAATGAAATTGAAGGAGAAACTATTTTAATATATCTAGAATTTGACAACTAATCTAATAACGAATTTAAAACAAACAAAGCAACCGAGTATAGCTACTTGCCTGTGTAGTTGTAAATCTATTCTAAATAATGAAATAACTGATCTAATATATTTGAAAGACTCTCGATCCTACCTCAGAAGTGAGGAATGAATCATAGTTTCTCAGAAACTATCAATCCCCACAGCTTCCCTGGCAATATCGAAAGTAAAATTGACTGAAATAAAGTGATTGGCTACTCTATTTGATATGCTTCTAATTAGAAATTTGAAAGCTAGAACCTGGATTTTGCAGAACAGTGGTGAATCCGATGGTGTGTGTGGTTTTGTCCCCTCAGTGTGATCTCCTCATTCCTTCGTGCTCACGTGGATCCAGAAAAGTGTGTAATGCTAGCATCAACAGAAGTAGATATTGGGACAAAGGCAGCTTAGGATACAGACTGAATACAATGCGAGTAGGAGAGAGATAGCGCAAGAGTACAGAGCTTGGCTTATGTAATTCCTAGCGGGATTTATTGCGAGTCATGCAACATAAAATGTCCAGAACCTGAAACTATCCTGTTTGAAGAACAAAACCTGCAACTTTAATGGCTTCCTATTGAAATCAAACTGTCCTATTCCAATTGATTTGGATGAAGTGATAACAACACTTTGCACAAGGTGGATATGTGGCTTCCTAACAACAAAACAACACTAACTAGGCATGCAATGAATGAAACTAAGAATTCTAAGAAAAATGAAAGACTAATCTATTGCAATGAGAAATTCAGAGGCAAATTTGAGGGGCCATTTGCTTGAGCACAAGCCAACTATTTATAGCATTTGCATTTACCCAAAGGTAAAAACCAAATTGAACTCTTTAACCATAAACAATGCAAAAACACTATTCCAGGGAACCAGAATCATTAATGCAGGCCAAAGGTGGTGAAAAAAGCTGGTAAACGTTGAAATTTACGTGAGTCGCGTTAAAAAGAACATTCTAGAAAATGCGTGAAGGACCGCCGCCCTCCAGGGCGGCGGCAGACCGCACCCTGACTGGGCACGGTCAGAGGCAGCGGGTTTCGTCACTGAAGACCAAAATGCAAAGAAAAGGAGGGGAGAAGAGAAAACAAAGCACACAGGGGCTAAGCGGGGCATGCAGGATGTTAACGCATACTTGGAGAGCTTTTCCAGATCCCGAACACCTTGCGAGGAGACCTGTATCATCATTGGGGCACGTGTTACGTTGTCCCAGCGGTGCATCAGTCCTAACCACCACTTGTTCAACTTTCACCTCCTCTGAAGGCTTAACCATCAAGGGGATCTTTGTTATCCGAAATTTGAGAGCCAAACTTACCAAAATTTTGATCTTTTCATCCTTGTTTAGATCTTCTTCTTACTGCTATTTTCCTTGACTGACATTCTAATTTTTATCTTCCCAACATGGATTTGGGAATGCAAGAGGAGGGGTGTGTTGTGACTCAATTGATTTTGCAATTTTTTGTGGTGTTGGAGGAGGTATAAATTCTTGTTTCTTTCAAGGGAATAGTTGTTTGGAAGGGAAAAGGACAGAAGAATTGAGATGGGGTGGAAGACTAGGGAATGGAGAAATGAAATTAACTCTTGGGGCACCATTGACTGGATTTAGAATTTGGCATTCCAAATGAGATGGTGTTGCTTGAGGAATGGAAAGAGAAAAACTAGATGATGGTGTAGAACTTACCCATTGACAAGGTTGTTAAACGCTAAGTTTATAGGCCTCTATCTCTGTTGTCCATTGTGCAAGTTGGGGTAGTGTTGTCCCGTAAAATTGGCAAGGGAAATTTTACAAATAACCCTACCAAAATTTTGTTTTGATCCCAAAGAAGGGTCCCTTAGTGTTCGGAATGATCTTAAAACCCCTTTCGGGAAATCCAGTTTTCCAAACTTAGTCATTTCAGTCCTTTTTTGGCTGGGCGCACCTAATGTTTGTGCAATACAAGTTAAACTTGCACCCTTTTCATTTCCTTTGGCACACCCTTTAAGGTGTTTACACAATAATTTTTGCACCTCCCCATGATGCACCTTTCATGCCAGCACCAAAGCGCATGCGCCTTCATGTCAACAATGCAAAAGTTGCGTCGTATTTTGGTGCGCCAAAGGGCGCATGTATTTCAGTGTTGACAGTCTTTTAAATGTGCCAAAGGTGAATGTGTCTTTGTGTTGACACATGTTTTAGCATGCCAAAGGGCACAAAGTTTTCAGTGTTGACGGGTGTTTTGATGCGCCTCTTCAAAAAGTGGTTGGCACATTTATTGCACCTTTGCCTATATATAGGCGCATCCTCCCTGTCACTTTCACTAGTCAGAAAACACGTGATAGTTTTTATTCCTCTGCACCTGTCAGCATGCCTGTTGTCCTCGTATCACGCTCGTGGACCCCACCTCATCTCACCACGTCATATATATTCCGGGTAGGTGGTTCTTTTTCCCCTTGTGTTTTTGCTGTCGATTGTCTGTTTGTGTAGAAGGAAGCACGGATTTGTAAACCCCGCTGTTCTTCTGCCCTTCTCCCCCATGCTCTTCCTCCTCTTTCCAGATCTGCTGGTAAGGTGGGCTCTGCCTCAGAAGAAATCACTTGGATCTCCTTGTTGCACCCCCCCTTTACCATCTAAAAATGAGAAAACCCTGCAAAAAAGGCTTAAAACACATGCAAACCCCTCCAGAGAAATAAGAAGACTGTTAACTGTTTTCCTCTTGGCGCATTCGCCATGCTTGCTGCATAAAATATTTGCAGCTGTGCCCATGTATAAAACTACTTAACACTGAACTCCTATAAGGCACACTTTCCCCTTGCAACACTATGCAACCTTCCCTGCGTCGCGCCAGTTCCTCTTTGGTGCACATGATGTTACACACCTACATGCCCTCTTGGTGCACCAAAGTTCCATGTAACATGAAAAATATATGCGCCTTTGGCACATCCTGTCCCCGTGCAACATGAGAATTATCTACGCCCAGTAAAACGCATATGAATGGCGCAGGCGCACTTCTGTTTACAACAAAAACAATGTCATATGCAGCATTCATGTGCCTTGCGCCCTTTGGTGCTGATTTATCCCTTGTAGCACCCTTTTTCTATGTGCCATACTAATCAACCCTGCAGTCTGCAGTGTTCATGCGCCCTGCGCCCTGAGGCCTTAAAATTTCTAACTCTTCCTTTCATCAATGCTTTAATGGAAGATCTGACAGCTGACGTGACTTTTCTACGTTGGTTTTCTCTTCTTCTTCTTACAGATCAGCAACTAAACTCAAATCCACATATGTCTACATCAAGCAAGAGGCCGATCAAATCGAAGGGCAAAGCTAAACTTATAGAGGAAGAAATGAAGTACAAGTATTTGAGGGTCAGAATGCCCGAGTCCCAGGCAGAATGTTACCTGGATATAAGAGACTCAGAGATCAGTCACATCGATATGGAAGATTTCTAGGCCAGAACCAGCAGAGTCATAGGAAGTCCTTAGATGGACAAGCTAGTAGGCAGTGACCTGCATTTTGCTGGGGGGATCCCAGTTAGTGTAGTAAACAATGAATTCATGATGGTGGTGGCCTGCTGCTACAACAAAGACACAAGGTGTGTCCAAAATGAGAAGGGTGAGGTCGTGATCAACCTCACTACCTGTCACTTCGAAATTATGCTTGGCATTCCTCATCACCGGCACTTTGTGGTTGTAAGCCAAGAAGACTGCATAAAGGCATGGGAGGACAATGAAGACCAATGCATGCAACTCATGAATGAGGTCTATCTAAAGAACAAAAAGGTGATAACCAGATGGCCATAGGTTATCCACCGTAGTGACTTCTCTGAGGAACTAAGTGATACTATCACGTTCCTGAGTAGAGTGTTTGGGCTCTGCGACACTCATTACTTTCATAAATGGATGCTTAGGTACTTGGAGACAATGAACAAGAACGTACCTGATCAATGCTTCGAGTGGGCGGAGATCATAAGTAGCACCATATCCGAGCAGCTCCAACAACTCACCACAACGGGGAGGTTCTACATGAACTCCTACGTAGTTTATGTTGTAGCTTCGGAAAGGGATTATCCAGCTTTGAGATGATGCAGGGTTTGGCCCCAGGTGAGAATATACGAATATTACCCAGAGCTCAAGCTAGAGAATAGCATCCCTCAGTTTACTAAGATTAACGACGCTTTCTTCTACAACATCATCTGCCTTTTGAGGCCAAACATGACTCACGGTCGAACGACCAAGAGCATAGTTTCCGTAACAGAGAAGTGGGGGGCCTTGTTTACACAATTTCCCACCTTCACCTACCTTAGGGCGGCCAACTTCTTGGGGGAGCCCACAAAATTGCCGAGATACACTGACCCCAAGTTGATTCTATTGGAGTTATCCAGACAGCTCATCACCTATCATGAAAAATGTCTGAAGAGGAAGAAGGGTGGAACTCCTTTCCCCTTACAATGGGTAGGTACACTTGCCTTTCCCACCACAAAGCCCGCGAGATGTTTGCAGAGCTAGAACTGCTAAATCTAAAGCACAACTTCCCGGCCAGGCCCACCTTCGACCCAAGGAATTGCCTTCCAAAGGCAAAACTTGATCCAATCCACATTCCACAGATCGAGGATATCTACATTGACCTGTACCATGAGGTCAAACTCAGAAGAAAGGACCACTCTCGCCTATCCCTGGCAGAGATTATTCAGTATGGGGTGGCCATTGTTCCAAGCGGTTATCAAACTGCTGATTAAGAAGTTGATCAGGTATATTTGGATACAAATGGAGATGACTAGCCATTTGCTGCAATTGACAGAACAAAAGCACCCCAGACCATTGAAGAAAGGGTCAAAGAAACTCTGCGGACAACCGAGCACTGGTGCAAGATGAATGGCCTCATCTACCTTGGGGTAGATTTCACTACATCTCCATTGGGAAATGCACCTGCCAGGGCAAAGCATCTGCCAAAGGGCAGAGGCAAAGACAAAGAGGGCAAATCAAGCTCTGCCCAAGAAGAGGCTCCTAAGAGTCCCCCTTCCACCACACAAGAACAATTCGTGAGCTTGTTATCTCTAGAAGAAGAAGTGGCCGAAGGTGTTCCGATGGGCACATCCACTCAGGATGTTGCTGCTACTACGACTACTTAGATCCATTCTCCCCCATCTTCTACTTTTCCCCCTTCCTTGTCATCCATCTTCTCTTCTCTCGCGGAGCTGTCCCCCACCATTTCTTCCCTCATCTCTCAGCTCCCTTCCATTCCCATGTCTACCTCCCATGTAGTATCCTTTCCTCCCTTGAGTACTTCACTGGCCTCTCTCTCAATGCCGCCACCAAGTGTCTCAACGCACTTTCCCTCTACTACTGCAGTTGCTCCCTTTTCTACTTCTAGTCCCTCTCCCATAAGTCTGGCATGGATCTCTCAGCACCTGAGCCAACAAAAGAGGAAAGTTCCCATCGCACCGATGGACTTCTCCATCATCCCATCAAAGGGGGCCAAGAAGCAAAATCCTATAACCCGCTTCTCTCAGAGTGCATCAGGAGAGAGAGTAATGGAGATAGCATATCCCAATCCTTTAAAGGATAAAAAGGATCTGTCTCTGACAGATTATACAGTGACCCAAGTCACAATGGGAACATCTTCCGAGAGCCTTCAGGGAGAGGCCCTATCTGTAGTTGATGCCCTTTGCAAGAAGCTCCAGGAAGCAAAGGAAGAAAAGAGGCTGTTAAAGGAGAAAAATAAACATCTTCTCCATGCCTTGCAGAAAATGGGCCGTGCACCTCCCACAACTGCCACCGAAACTCCTGAGCCCCTGAGCCAGGATAAGATTAATGAATACACCAAAATAGGTGAGCAGGGTATGGCAGTATCGACCTGGAGAGACCAAATCCTCAAGGAAAGCGAGTGAGTAATAGTCAAGTTCACTGAATTGTATCAGAACATCGATCAGGGGAACAAGGGACTCTAAGTGAGAGTAGGACCTATCTTCGAAGTGCTAGATCATGCAAGATTGCAGCATGAGACCTTTCAGAAAATGCTCAACTGTTTAGTCAAAGATCTGGTCAAGTTCGGTGTCTTTGATCATCCCAGAGCACCTAACAAGATCCTTTCTACTCTGGATTACCGGGTTGATCAGTTGGAGTTTGTCCTCGAAAAGATCGATAAAGTCAAGGAGGAAGCCTTGGAGGCTATGCACCAGATGGAGAAAATCATCCTGAGGATGTCCCCAGGCTTGCTCACTCCTTCTTTCACCTTAAGGAAGGCAAATGAAACTATTCGGATCTTTAGGGAGATCGTTTCATAGGGGCTGGGGCTAGAAATCACTTTCGACACCGAATCCATCAACAACCTTCTGGCCTATTGTGACTTCATAGGGTACCTGATAGAGGCGAGGAATGATTATTCCAAGCTCCCAAAAAAGCTCACAAATGAGCGGGAAACTTGCGAGGTTATCAGTGATCGTCACAAGGATCCTGCCCAGGATGAACTTCAGCCCATGATCAGCAAGTTCATGGAATATCGAGCCCAATTTCACATCACCTCTCTTGAGTAGCAGAAGCAGGATACCCCCTTTCGGCTGTGAGATGAAAACGAATAGTGTCCTTCCCCTCAATTTCCTTTTTTGTAAATATCTAAGAGTATGTTGGCATAAATGATGACATCACCCATATTGCACTATGGGATGATGTCATCCACCAAGTTGCCAAAAGTCAACAATTGACTTTTAGATATTTTGTAGATATTTTGTAATTAAGTGGTTGGTTTCTTTTTGCCTTCTTTTCTTCTCTTCTTCTATAAATACTTGAATACTTGTTGTATTCGGGGTGGATATCTTTTAGATGAAAAATAGAAGTTAGAAGAAAAATACTTTGAGCTTTTTGTAACAGAAGAAATCAGTAATACAAATATTAAGACTTTGTGCTGAATATGTGTGTTATGAGCATTTAATCTTTCTTATGTCAGATTTATGCGTTTATTCTGTTGAATCTATCCCTACTTTTTTGTCATTTATTCATCAGTATTGCTTTATTCGTCTATGCAAGTAGGTTCGGCTCTGTTTACTACCAGCCCAAAACATAGACCCTTTGATCCTTCTGCTTTGGAATTCATTTCTTTTCTCCCTTCGGATCTGATCTTTCTTCGTCTTTCCCTCCATTCCTTTCTCTTCGCAGCCAGAAACACTCAGTCTGGGATGATATCCCAAACCCCCGAAGGTAGAATATTGTGAGACTTGCACAGATTCCTGCCGGTAGAATAGCAATAAACCAGTTTCGCTTTGCTGACTCAAAGAGGGGCTATGCCCTGCACACTGTTGGCTCGTCTATCCATAGATCTGCTCTCACGGCAGATTTTTGGACCAACAGTTTTTGGTGACTCCGCTCGGGACCGAACAGATCTACTGGATCTATGGTAGTGGCATGTTAGAAAATCAGTAAAAAAAGTCTAAAAATCACTACCTGTTTGTAACTTTTAACTCTTTGCTCGAAACCCAAAATTTTTGCAAAAGTAATCCAAACTGAAAATTTTCTTTAGGGATCCGTAGATCTGGACTAGTTAGAGATCTTTAGTTCGCTGAGTTTTTACAAATATCCGTGTTTTTCCGTAGATCTAAGTTTTTGACAGTTTACCAAAATTTTCAATCTCTTTAAAAAGTCAAACTCTAGATCAGAAAAGTAGCGTGCTAAGTTTTACCATCATTTTATCCTTGTCAATCTGTCATTAAACCGCAATCGGTTTTTAAAAGATGGATAAAATTAAATATTTGGAAAAGTGCATGCTACTGATTTTTGTCAGAAAAATCAGAAAATCAGCAAGTACAATCAAAAATATCTTTTAAAAATCTACCAAAGTTTTACATATCTAGAAGGTACACTGGCGGGTGAACCATTTACGCGTAGCAGGAGAGCTCGTGGAGAAGTTGATCCTACCTTTGATCTGCTCCAAAGGCACAACTTCAGTATTACACCACCACGTTTCTCGTCGTTAAGCTTAGCTGACCGGTCATCCAGGAGTGTCTCACCTCCACGAAGGAAGCATCTCTCACAAGGGGCATCCACGTCACTTTCCAGTGCTTTGTTGCTCAGTGGGACCATCCTCCCAGCACGCGTCCTTTTTCCAGCTGTTCAAATGGTGGTACCATGGGGAAATGCTATGGGCCCTCTGGCTTTGCCACATCCTGTTCACGCGCTCCCACATGGAAACCAAAAGAATTTTCCCAAGTTTGATGGGAGCGGAAACCAAAGCACCAATTCACATATATCTGCATTCATCATGTCTTGCAGTATCCTGGATGTGACTCATGAAGATGTATCAGTTCACCTTTTTCTGAAAACCCTACAAGGACCTGCAGATGAATGGTTTCAACATCTACCGGCCGGATCTATTACTAGTTGGGCCACCTTAAGAGCTACATTTGAGGACAGGTATAAGCCTTCAGAGGACGCGTTCGTGTTGCTGTCAAAGATCACTCACCTAAAGAAGGAGGTCAATGAAACTATGCGTGACTTCATTGCCCGTTTCAATTCACTAATCAACCGTGTTCCGCCTACCATGCTTCCAACACTGGAAAATTAGAAGTGTTTCTTCGTCAACGCCATGAGCTCAAAAGTAAGTTTCCTACTCTTACAAGAACAAGTTGCTACTTTGGTTCTCGCCCAAGCTGCTGCCATACAGATTGAAGACAACTTGCTTATATATGGTGAATTAAAAAGGGAACCGTCTAAGCCCAAAGCTTTGAGCCTTCTCCTGCCACTTCATCTGATCCAGCATTTCAAAAGATGGCAAACGACTTGCTCACATTAAAGAGGCATTTAGCTCAAGCTTCCCCCAGTTCCTCGTACTGGGATATCCCACGAAGAAACTTCACTCCCAACAACGCCCCGCATAGGCCACGATTGCTTGCGACTGCTCCGCGGTTGGTGGTTGAGGCTCCTCCGGTCAATGCTTTAGCTGAAATCGAAGAAAAAGATGAGCAAAATTATGAAGAACCTTCATCGCCAGGTGAAGATGATCAAGATGTTGGCAAACCAACTGGCGACTCTACTATTGGATATATGGAATTTGATGAGGAAGAATCTGACGAGGAAGAGGGTACCCAAGGGTATGCAAGCAGACAATCATATGTTGTTTTTACCCGCTCGTAAGGAAAAGAAGCAGAGATTGCTGCCAAGGTGCAGAAAGAAAAAGTTTTGTCAAACATGCCGCCCACCATTGCAAAGAGAGGTAATCCCCTTCCCACTCAGCTTGTTACTAAGTCTTTTTTGAAGAGAGCTTTTGCCCCTATATCTCCTCCAAATCAGCCCTCTCATATTCCTATCAAGACCAGTAATCCTACTCTACCATCGCGAAGTGAGGGACTCATTCCTTCATCAGCGCAACCCTTGGCCGTGTTTGACATCATCGATCATGCTAAAAAGACCAAGATCCAAATGTCTGAAGCTGAGTATCTTCAGTCAAACCCCGAGGAGCTTGTAAGATTAATTGAATACATTCAAAGTCAAGCTGTCATAACTCCCCAGGTTTCCCCAAAAGGAATCCTTTTTACTCCTCCTGCATCCTGCATAAATGTTGCCTCAACATCTGCATCAGGCAAGATAGAACCTTTCTATCTCTCCCTCCTAATCAATGGCCATAAGCTAAGTAACTACATAATTGATTTTGGGGCTTCTGATAATGTCATGCCAGAAAAATTCACCCATGATTCGGGCCTCACCCTTACCAAACCTTTTGGCAGATGTTATTCCTTGGAAACCAAGCAGGTTCTGTTGATTGGTCAGATCAAAGACACCCAGTTTGCATTTGCAGCGTTCCTAGAGAAAAGAGTAAAGATGACCGTCCTCGTTGCTGACATTCCGGAGGCATACAAAATTCTACTAGGGAGGATCTTTTGTAGTGAGGTTGGTGGGGAGATTCACATGGATTGGTCTAAAGCTAGAATTCCCGTCAAAGCTATAATGCAAACATTGGAGCCGGAATCGCAAAATAAGTACCTGGTTACTAACTCCGATGACCCCAAAGCCCAAATTCTCTTCGAATCATCAGGGATGGGAAACTATTTCTTGTCTACCGAGTTTGAAAAAATGGATGTCCTCATCCAAAAAGAGGATCTTAACAAGATTTGGACTTTGCAGTTTGATGGCAGCTGCACGACTAGTGGATGCGACACTGGGGCCATGCTAATATCTCCCGAAGAGGAGATTATTCCTCTCTCTTTCAAGTTGCAGTTTTTCAACATGAATATTACTGTTGAGTATGAATCTTTTCTACTTGGCATGCAAGCCGTAAAGGAAAGAGAGATCAAAAATCTAAAAGTACAAGGTGATGCAGAGCTAGTCGTAAATCAAGTTAAAAGGATATATCAAGTGAAGAATGAAAGGCTCAGGCATTACCGCAATGTGGTGTGGGATAGCATGGAGGAATTTGATGCTTTCTCAATAGAATCCATTCCAAGAGCTCAGAATGATATGGCTGATTCATTATTCGTCTCAGCATCCCTTATGCTCCCCCACCCAGGGTTAAAAACAAACACATATACCATTGAGGTGGTTTTCCGCCCAAGTGTGCCGGATAATTCTCAACACTGGTAGGTATTCAACGATGACAATCAACTCATTGCCTTTCTAGAAAAGGAAAAAAAATTTAGAGAGCTTCATTTTGAAGGATCCACTTCTACATGCCAGGAATCTGTTACTGATCAAGACAAAGAATCCGAAGGGGGTGATGGCATATGTCAACTCAAAGGAAATAAAATTCCAAAAGGTTTGGTTTCTCTGGAATGTTTGTTCAATAGACATGATCATTTTGTCAAGAAAAAAAGATGAGATGATCCTAACTCCTCCCTAGAAACTGAACCTGTCAATTTAGGTTCGATAGAACATCCGCAGTTCGTGAACATTAGAAAATGTTGCACACTTGAAGAGAAGCGGAAATTTGTCAAGTTGCTGAAGAAATACATGGATGTACTGGCATGGTCCTACGCTGATCTAAAGTCTTTTAGGCCAAAGAACGTCCAGCATGACATCTCGTTGAAAGAAGGTGTCAAACCCTTTCGCCAAAAACAGAGACACTACAACCCCAAGGTCTCAGGTACCATTCAAGCGGAAATACAAAAAATGTTGGATGCGAGAATAATTTTTCCTATTCATCACAGTACCTGGGTTGCAAACATCGTACCAGTATGAAAGAAGAACAATGAAATACGCATATGCGTAGATTTTCGAAACCTGGATCAGGCATCCTTGAAGGACAACTACCCACTTCCCATAATGGATCAGGTTCTACAAGTAGTAACTAGATCAGAAATGTTGTCCATGCTTGATGGTTTCTCGGGTTACAATCAAATTGAAGTCTCGCCCGAAGACCAATTCAAAATAGCATTCACTACCCCTTGGGGTACATTCACCTACAGCAGAATGCCTTTCGGCTTAACCAATGTCGGCGCCACTTTTCAGTGAGCCATGGACTTTGCCTTCAAAGGTATGATGGGAAAGGTCATTGTATTTTATTTGGATGACTTAACTGTGTTCTCTAAATGGTGAAATGATCATTGTGATCATTTGGAGCAAGTATTGGCCAGATGCCGAGAACATGGGATCTCCCTGAATCCGAAAAATTCTGTTTTCAGAGTCACAGAAGGAAAGTTGTTGGGACACATTGTAAGCAAGGAAGGGACGAAGATAGATGCCGAAAGGGTTAAGGATATTCAGAGCCTTACTTTACCTACAAGCAAGACCGGCGTTCACTCTTTCTTCGGAAAGGTGAACTTTCTCAGGCGCTTTGTTCCCGACTTTGCTGAAAAAACTCGCCACCTATCAAATATGATGAAAGGATCACCAACTTTCCGATGGAACGAGGAAGGGAAGAAGTCGTTCAAGGAAATAAAAGCCTCCATCGCCCACGCGCCAGTCTTGGTATGTCCCGATTTCTCCAAGGATTTCATTATGTATAGCTACGCATCTGAGCATACTGTATCAGCCATTTTAATGCAAAAGAATTTCGAGGATGTTGAATCCCCGATTGTGTTCATGAGCTCTCCCCTCAAGCCTCACGAATTAAAAATGACTCAGTTGGAAAAACATGCCTTCGCCGTTGTCAAAACAGTCAATAACTTCAGGTATTACATTCTAAATTCTCACACAGTGGTACTGGTCCCTGATACGGCAGTCAAGTCAATCCTAACTCAACAGGAGTTAGGGAGTTTGCAAGGAAATTGGATCGCAAAGGTCCAGAAGTATGATCTGGATATAAAACCAACCAAGCTGGTGAGAGGCAAGGGCCTATGTCAACTTATAGCTGAGAACCAAGGATCAGAAGGCCTTGAGGAAAAGGGTGATTGCATTGATGGAACACAAGTCTAGCTGGAGAAAGCTGATTCTCTGCCCATGGTCCTATTTATCGCCACCAGTGACGAATGGTATTCTGATATCGCTTTCTTTCTCACTTATGGTGAGTGTTCAGCTCATCTAACTTCAAAGGAGAAGCACACTATAAAGCTCAGGGCAGCCAGATATGTCATCTGGGATGACGGTTTTTACAAACGCGGAATAGATGGCATCTTCTTGCGATGTGTTGACAAACCATAGCAAATAAAGTTACTTCAAAGTTTTCATGATTCATCCTGTGGTGGTCACTTCTACTCTTTCGTGATGGCACATAAGATCATCTGGGCCAGGTATTATTGGCTGACGTTGTTTCAGGATACAGCCACCTGGGTAGCAAAATGTGAGCTCTGCCAACAATTTGTTAGCAAGCCAAAATTGGCTACTTTTCCCCTCAGGCCGGTCATTATTGATGAACCATTCAAACAGTGGGGAATCGAATTTATCGGAGCACTCCATCCCCAATCGAGTGTCAAACATAGTTATATCCTAATAGCAACAGATTACTTCACCAAGTGGGTGGAAGCCATACCTGTTAAACACGCCACTTCCGAGGTTGTTTGCAGTTTCATCAAAGAGAAAATCATTGTCAGGTTTGGCATTCCAAACAAGATTGTTGCTGATAATGCTTCCAACCTCTCTTCACGGGAAGTTATTAGTTTTTGCTATGAATACGAGATAATCTTGGCCCATGCATAAAATTATTACCCTCAGGGAAATGGTCAGGCTGAATCCAATAATAAAAACTTAGTGACCATCATACGGAAGCTAGTTGATGAGAATCAGCGGATGTGGCACAAGTCATTGTACGATGCTTTGTGGGCAAATCGCATTACTCCCAAGAGGTCTCTCGGTATGTCACCTTTTCAAGTGTTATATGGGATCGACGTTGAGCTTCCCATATCTGCAGAACTCCCTACTCTACGCTTGGCACGAGCAATTGAGGATGAGACTTTCCAGAATTATCTTGAAAAGAGGATCATGTATCTGGTAGAGCTCGAAGAAAATAGAGTAAGAGTGGTCAACAGGATCACCGAACACCAAAATCAGGTCAATAGATTGTTCGATAAAAAAGCTAAGCAAAAAGAGTTCTAGGTGGGAGACCTCATCCTTTTGTGGGACAAACGAAGAGATCCGAAAGGCATGCATGGAAAATTTGATTCCCTATGGAGAGGACCTTTCAAGATCAAGCAGCTCAATGGAGAAAATAGCTTCTATCTCTCGTATCTAGACGGGACTAATCTCCCACTTCCATATAGCGGGCAACATCTCAAAATATTCAGGAAGTAGAGCTTACTCTCTTCTTTGTACAGTTTGCTTTTTGTTGTGTGTTTGCTTTTGTTGTCGCCCTTGTTTTTGACTCTCTAGCCCATGGATAGGCACATGTAGATCTGGGATTCTCTACCCTTGAGCTTCACCCAAAAGATAGTCCCCAAAAAGAGCCAGTTGTTGTCCCGTAAAATTGGCAAGGGCAATTTTACAGATAACCCTACCAAAATTTTGTTTCGTTCCCGAATTAGGGTCCCTTAGTGTTCGGAATGATCTTAAAACCCCTTCCAGGAAATCCAGTTTTCCAAACTCAGTCATTTCGGTCCTTTTTTGGTTGGGTACACCTAATGTTTGTGCAACATAGGTTAAACCTGCACCCGTTTCATTTCCTTTGGTGCACCCTTTGAGGTGTTTAAAAACAATTATTGTGCCTCCCCATGATGCGCCTTTCCTACCTGCGCCAAGGCACATGCGCCTTCATGTCAACAATGCAAAAGTTACGCCGTATTTTGGTGCGCCAAAGGGTGCATGTATTTCACTATTGACAGTCTTTTAAATGCGCCAAAGGTGCATGTATCTCTGTGTTGACACGTGTTTTGGTGCACCAAAGGGTGCAAAGTTTTCAATGTCGACAGGTGTTTTGATGCACCTCTTCAAAAAGTGGTTGGCGCATTTATTGCGCCTTTGCCTATATATAGGCGCATCCGCCCTGTCACTTTCACCAGTCAGAAAACACGTGATAGTTTTTATTCCTCTGCACCTATCAGCACACCTGTTGTCCTCGTATCATGCTCGTGGACCCCGCCTCATCTCGCCATGTCATATATATTCCAGGTAGGTGGTTCTTTTTCCCCTTGTGTTTTTGTTGTTGATTGTTTGTTTGTGTAGAAGGAAGCACGGATTTGTAAACCCCGCTCTTGCTACCCTTCTCCCCCATGCTCTTCCTCCTCTTTCCAGATCTGCTGGTAAGGTGGTCTCTACCTCAGAAGAAATGACTTGGATCTCCTTGATGTGCCCCCTTTACCATCTAATAGAGAAACCCTGCAAAAAAGGCTTAAAACACATGCAAACCCCTCCAGAGAAACTGCGTTTTCCTCTTAGCGCATTCACCATGCTTGCTACATAAAATATAGCTGCGCCCAGAAGGCACACTTTCCTTTCTTGGAACACACAATAAACCTGCACCCTCTTCGCACACAAAATTTCCATGTAACATGAAAAATATATGCACCTTTGGCGTATCCTATCCCCGTGCAACATGATAATTATCTGCGCCCAGTAAAACGCATATGAATGGCGTAGGCGCACTTCTGTTTACAACAACAATGTCATGTGCAGCATTCATGCGCCTTGCACCCTTTGGCGCTGATTTGTCCCTTGTAGCACCCTTTTCTGTGTGCCATACTAATCAACCCTGCAATCTGCAATGTTCATGTGCCCTGCGCCCTGAGGCCTTAAAATTGCTAACTCTTCCTTCCATCAACACTTTAATGGAAGATCTGACAGCTGACATGACTTTTCAACGTTGGGTTTCTCTTCTTCTTCTTGCAAATCAGCAACTAAACTCAAAGCCACATATGTCTACATCAAGCAAGAGGCCGATCTAATCGAAGGGAAAAGCTAAACTTACAGAGGAAGAAATGAAGTACAAGTATCAGAGGGTCAAAATGCCCGAGTCCCAGGTAGAATGTGACCTGGATATAAGAGACTCAGAGATTGGACACATCGATATGGAAGATTTCTGGGCCACAACCAGGAGAGTCATAGGAAGTCCTTGGATGGACAAGCTGGTAGGTAGTGGCCTGCATTTTGCTAGGGGGATCCCAGTTAGTGCAGTAAACAACGAATTCATGATGGTGGTGGCCCGCTGCTACAACAAAGACACAAGGTGTGTCCAAAATGAGAAGGGTGAGGTCGTGATCAACCTCACTACCCGTCACATCAAAATTATGCTTGGCATTCCTCATCATCGGCACTTTGTTACCGTAAGCCAAGAAGACTGCATAAAGGCATGGGAGGACAATGAAGACCAATGCATGCAGCTCATGAATGAGGTCTATCTAAAGAACAAAAAGGTGATAACCAGATGGCCACAGGCTATCCACCGTAGTGACTTCTCTGAGGAACTAAGTGATACTATCACGTTCCTGAGTAGAGTGTTTGGGCTCTCCGATGCTCATTACTTGCATAAATGGATGCTTAGGTACTTGGAGACAATGAACAAGAACGTACCTGATCAATGCTTCTAGTGGGCGGAGATCATAAGCAGCACCATATCCGTGCAGCTCCAACAACTCACCATAATGGGGAGGTTCTAAATGAACTCCTACGTAGTTTATGTTGCAGCTTCGGAAAGGGATTATCCAGCTTTGAGCCGATGCAGGGTTTGGCCCCAGGTGAGAATATATGAGTACTACCCAGAGCTCAAGCTGGAGAATAGCATCCCTCAGTTTACCAAGATTAACAACGCTTTCTTCTACAACGTCATCTACCTTTTGAGGCCAAACATGTCTCATGGTCGAATGACCAAGAGCATAGTTACTGCAACAGAGAAGTGGGGGGCCTTGTTTACACAGTTTCCCACCTTCACCTACCTCAGGGTGGCCAACTTCTAGGGGGAGCCCACCAAATTGCTGAGATATGCCGGCCCCAAATTGATTCTATTGGAGCTATCCAGAAAACTCATCACCTATCATGAAAAATTTCTGAAGAGGAAGAAGGGTGGAACTCCTTTCCCCCTTACAGAGGGTAGGTACACTTGCCTTTCCCACCACAAAGCCCGTGAAATGTTTGCAGAGCTAGAACTGCTAAATCTAAAGCACAACTTCCTAGCCAGGCCCACCTTCGACCCAAGGAATTTCCTTCCAAAGGCAAAACTCGATCCAATCCACATTCCATAGATTGAGGATATCTACATCGACCTGTACCATGAGGTCGAACTCAGAAGAAAGGACCACTCTCGTCTAGCCCTGGCAGAGATTATTCAGTATAGGGTGGCCATTGTTCCAAGGGGTTATCAAACTACTGATCAAGAAGTTGATAAGGTATATTTAGATACAAATGGAGATGACTAGTCGTTTGCTGCAATTGATAGAACAAAAGCACCCCAGACCATTGAAGAAAGGGTCAAAGAAACTCTATGGAGAACAGAGCACTGGTGCAGGATAAATGGCCTCATCTACCTCCGGGTAGATTTCACTACATCTCCATTGGGCAACGCACCTGCCAGGACAAAGCATCTACCAAAGGGCAGAGGCAAAGACAAAGAGGGCGAGTCAAGCTCTACCCAAGAAGAGGCTCCTGAGAGTCCCCCTTCCACCGCACAAGAGCAAGTCGTGAGCCTGTTATCTCCAGAAGAAGAAATGGTCGAAGGTGTTCTGATGGGCACATCCACTCAGGATGTTACCATTGCTACAATTGCTGATGTCCTTTGAGATCCCTTCTCCCTATCCATCCTCCTCCTCGTGTGACCCAAGTGACCATTCCTTTGGTCGTATCCTTGTCATCCATCTTCTCTCCTCTTGTGGAGCTGTCCCCCACCATTTCTTCCCTCATCTCTCAGCTCCCTTCCATTCCCATGTCTACCTCCCCTGCAGTATCCCTTCCTCCCTATGAGTACTTCTTGGCCTCTCTCTCAATGTCGCTTCACCAAGTGTCTCTACGCACTTTCCCTCCACTACTGCAGCTGCTCCCTCTTCCACTTCTGGTCCCACTCCCATAAGTCCAACATGGATCTCTCAGCACCTGAGCCAGCAAAAGAGGAAAGTTCCTTATCACACCGATGGACTTCTTCGTCATCCCAGTCAAAAGGGGCTAAGAAGAAAAAGTCCTATAACCTGCTTCTCTCAGAGTGCATCAGGGGAGAGAGAGTAATGGAGATTGCATATCCTGATCCTTTGAAGGATAAAAAGGATCTGTCTTCGACAGATTATATAGTGACCCAAGTCACAATGGGAACATCTTCTGAAAGCCTTCAGGGAGAGGCCCTATCTGCAGTTGACGCCCTTTGCAAGAAGCTCCAGGAAGAAAAGGAAGAAAAGAGGTTATTAAAGGAGCAAAATAAACATCTTCTCCATGCCTTGCAGAAAATGGGCCGTGCACCTCCCACAACTGCCACCGAAACTCCTGAGCCCCTGAGACAGGATAAGATCAATGAATACGCCAAAATCAGTGAAGCAGGGTATGGCAGTATCCGCCTGGAGAGACCAAATCCTCAAGGAAAGTGAGGGAGTAATCGTCAAGTTCACCGAATTGTATCAGAACATCAATTAGGTGAACAAGGCACTCCAGGCGATTGCGGGACCCATCTCCGAAGAGTTGGACCATGCTAGGCTGTAGCATGAGACCTTCTAGAAAATGCTTGAATGTTCAGTCGAAGATCTGGTCAATTTCGGCGTCTTCAATCATCTCAGAGCCCAACAAGATCCTTTCTACTCTGGACTACCAGAGTGGATCAGTTGGAGTTTTTCCTCGAAAAGATAGATAAAGTCAAAGAGGAAGACTTGGAGGCTATGCACCAGATGGAGAAAATCGTCCTGAGGATGTCCCCAAGCTTTCTCACTCCTTCTTTCACCTTAAGGAAGGAAAATGAAACTATTTGGATCTTTAGGGAGATCATTTCACAGGGGTTGGGGCTAGAAGTCACTTTCGACACCAAATCCATCAACAACCTTCTGGCCTGTCGTGACTTCATAGGATACCTGATAGAGGCGGGGAATGATTATTCCAAGCTCCCAGAAAAGCTCACAGATGAGCGGGAAACTTACGAGGTTATCAGTGATCATCACAAGGATCCCACCCAGGATCAACTTCAGCCCATGATCAGCAAGTTCATGGAATATCGGGCCCAGTTTCACATCACCTCTCCTGAGCAGTAGAAGCAGGATACCCCCTTTCGGCTGCCAGACGATGATGAATAGTCTCCTTCCCCTCAATTTTATTTTTTGTAAATATCTAAGAGTATGTTGGCATAAATGATGACATCACCCATGTTGCACCATGGGATGATGTCATCCACCAAATTGCCAAAAGTCAACAATTGACTTTTAGATATTTTGTAGATACTTCTTAATTATGTGGTTGGTTTGTTTTTTCCTTCTTTTCTTCTCTTCTTCTATAAATACTTGAATACTTGTTGTATTCGGGGTGGATATCTTTCAGATGAAAAATAGAAGTTAGAAGAAAAAGACTTTGAGCTTTTTGTAACAGAAGAAATCAGTAATACAAATATTAAGACTTTGTGTTGAATATGTGTGTTATGAGCATTTAATAGCTTTCTTATGTCAGATTGTATGTTTGTTCTGTTGAATCTATCCCTAATTTTTTGTCATTTATTCATCAGTATTGCTTTATTCATCTATGCAAATAGGTTCGGCTCTATTTACTACCAGCCCAAAACATAGACCCTTTGATCCTTCTGCTTTGGAATTCATTTCTTTTCTCCCTTCGGATCTGATCTTTCTTCATCTTTCCCTCCATTCCTTTCTCTTTGTAGCCGGAAACACTCAGTCTGGGATGAGATCCCAAACCCCCGAAGGCAGAATATTGTGAGACTTGCATAGATTCTTGCTGGTAGAATAGAAATAAACCAGTTTCACTTTGCTATCTCAAAGAGGGGCTATGCCCTACACACTGTTGGCTCGTCTATCCATAGATCTGCTCTCACGACAGATTTTCAGACCAACAGGGTTGCAAATCTCCATCATGAAGTCCAGCTTCTCTTGAGGGCTGAAGTGTCTTGGAAAAGGCCCCCCCCATGGACAAGGAGTCCTGTAACCAATTCTAAAAGCCTTCATTTGAGTTGTTGCTCTTGATTGCACCATTTTTTCCTCCATCTTTTGGATTTTCTCCACAAAATCAGGATCTTCCATTTTATTGTCTTCATTTCATGTGTGCCCTTCCTCTTGATATGCTTCACAACCAAACTAATTTTGGTATTGCTCATATGGGTAAGCATGTTGATCTTGAATTTGATCAAAATGCTGATTTGAAGGAGTTGTAAAACATGTTGGAGGTGAAATACATTGTTGCTGTTGTAAATGTGAATTCCATGATGGAAATGAAGTCATGATTTCATAACTTCATGGAATGAAAGAAGATGGAAAGAAGAATGGATGAAAATGAATGGAAAACATGTCTACAACTCAGAGAATGAGTTATTTACCAGATGTGCTTTTGAATGTGCCTCCAAAAGGCTAAATCCTTAATAGGAACACACCAACATGTCAAAAATAAAGTGGAAGACCTCTAACGTCCCACCAAGCGTGCCAAAACTGTTAGTGCAAATTCACAGCACCCCAAATGAGTTATGGATCTACTTTTCTAAGGGCAAACTCATCTGGTGTGAATACACAACATTGAGTTTTCTCCAAGGTGTGGGACCTTGTAAGGTGAGAAAACTCTCCAGATTGAAGCTGGTTCTTACTCCTCTATTTAGGTGTATACATTCAATCTTTGCAGAGGTTCTGATTAAAAATTATTACTCTAAAATTACCAAGGGGATAGAGTTGAGAGAAAAAAAGGAAATGAAAACAAAACTAAGAAAAACAAAGAGGTGATACACCAAAAGAGTGCCGAACTCCTTGATTTGCAAAAATAGACACAGATCATGAAGATACAGCAACAAAACATGCACAAATTTTCCAAAATACAAAGAAATATCATAAGGAAACAAACCAGTGCAAGAGAGGATTGGAAAATCAATCACAAAGCATGTATTGTCAGTTCCAGAATTGATACAATACATTGCAGATAACAAAGAAGGAAAAATTTGTGATTTACAATCTCCATAGGAGGTCTGAAACTCCTTCAAATTACCTACTAAGGAGAAATGAAGAGCTTGCAGGAGCAAGAACATCCAACCCTTGTACAAATGAGCCAAAAACTGGCTTTTAATCACGAGCAGAATGGAAGAAAAGGTAAAAACGTGGGCAAATCTAATTTGCAGGACTTCAACCACCAACAAGATTCATCCTAATTGGCCTGTAAAAATGATGGGTTCATAAAGCAAAACCCCATACTTGTGGAAGTATCATTTCCTTACTAGAGAAAAACATTAGGACCATACTTCTCTTAATTTTGGTGGTTGGAGTCATTTTCTGTGTCTTTTTTGCATGCCAGGGATTTTTCCTATTTTTCTCCCACAAATATCCATCAAAATACAAAATTTAACCTTTATTGTGTATATAATTCCACTAACTTTCCAATGACACCAAGAACGCAAAAATTTGAGATTTGGATCAAAATTTATGCCCCTCTAAAGATTTAGGGCAAAAAAAAGGGCAAAAGTGGATTGGTGGGCCGAAACTTTAAAATTTTACCTTTTTTGAATTTGGAAAAAATTTCCCAAAAATCCCTGCGCCCCGCCACCCCACTGCCACATGGCACTCTCTGATTGGTCAATGGGATCGTGGGCCCAAACCTACCTTTCGCCCATTTGATTTTCCATTGGGAAAATTTCCCAACTTTTCCCCACGCTCCACTGTCCTGGTGACACATGTCACCCTCTGATTGGCCGCGGGCATGCGCCTTGAATTTTGCTTTTGACACCATTGACCACTTTGGCAAAAATTCCACATTCTCCCTGTGCGCTCGACCTAAACTGCCGAATGGACATTCATGGAGAAATCCTGATTGGAATTCGTGGCCCTTGGAAACTGATTTATGATTGGTGGCTACGGGCTTTTCGAAGGCTATTGATTTTCATAATTGCGCCATAGTTGGAACAAATGATCAAAAGTTACCCCCCGCTGGCAAGGGCTCAGAAAACACATGGTCTAAAACTAGCATTGAATGGATGAACGTGCAAGCCAAAAAATCTCCTACAAGCTAGCCCGTAGGCAATAAATGTAGATTTCCCTCACTAGTTGATGGGACAAAGAACTAGAAAGCGGTTCTCAAATGGATACAAGTTTTCATGAGCCACTGGTCATAATTGGTCAAGTTTGACCTAGCCTCAAACTATTGGACCAGCGGGCCTTACAAAATGTCATCCTTCCAGACTATCCAGAAGAGTCTTTTTCCCCAAACTAAAGGTTACAGGAAATTGTCTAGTAAAAATCCACCATAGAGATTTGCAAATTTTGATAGACATTTCTATTGGCTGCAGGGTCTTCAAATGGTGAGCCAATATGAAACCTCAAAAACTCCGCCAAGCCATAACTTTAGAAACTTCCTAGGAGCTAGGAGCAAGATGTTGTAACAAGGCTTCCTGGAAAGGTGCAGGAAAAATGATCATCAGATGGGATCATTTCTAGAATCTTTTGAGTACCTGAAGCATGCCAAAAATTCATTTAAGTGCCAGTAAAGGAGAAGAAGGAGGAGTTAGCCAAAAATAAGCATGGGGCTTATTTTGGATAACACAACCCATTACTCATGCCTTTTTAATTAATTTTCCATTCCCACAAAATCACATCACTTAAAGTTGTGGGGTGAAATCTCATCCCTTAGATTAAGTCATTTTGGACCCTTGGATTAGAAATACCGTAAAAATCCTTATGTGGTCTTCTTATTCTTTCTTTTACCCTGAACGCATTCATTTGCTCCATTTTGTTTTGAAAGTTTTGGGAGCATGGAGGCCATGGAAGTTTGCTCATTGTTCTTGGATGAATAGACACATTTGGAGAGTTGTTTTGAATCCCTCTCCTAGGGTTTTCTTTCAATTTTATTTATTATTGCAATATTATTATTTTTTGTTTACCACATTAGGTATGAGCATTTTTTCCCCAATTTAATTTCTGGTTTAAAATGATATATACACATGGATGAGGGTTTGAATGTGTGTGTGTGTGTGTGTGTGTGTGTGTGTGTGTGTGTGTGTGTGTGTGTGTGTGTGTGTGTGTGTGTGTATACATTACATTGGCATTTCTGTTTTTATTTTACATATACATTTTCTTGTAAATTTGAACTGAAAAGGGTGGCCTGATATTATATATATAAGGTTCATTTGAAATAATAATACAACGTCGAATAAGATATGGCTGTGGCTAAATTTATTTGTGCAGGTTCAAAATGTAATACGGTTCGTTGTCGATTTAGGTATTAGTTATATTGGGTACCTGGGCGCCGCCCCCACCCACTCTATATAATAGGGTTAGGGTGGGGACAACGCTCCCACCCATTTTGTTTTATATAACCTGCCCATGGGGCCACGCAGGCAAGCCAAAAGTTTAACCACATTATGTATATATATATATATATATATATATAAGAATGTGCTTAAACTTCTTAGCTCGGCCTGCATGGCCCCATGGGCATATATATATATACACTTTGGTTAAAATCCATATGACTTTAGTCTTTTTTTTGTTAAGTATTTTTTTTGTATATATATATATAATATAATATATATATATATATAACCTTAGTTGTATAATTTTGTTCTTCCCATATTTAAACAATCACTCAAATTCATTTATATAATGAAATATAAGGCAAGTACTTATAACTTTTCTCTCTATTCATCGATGTGGAATAATAGGCAACTAATATCTTTTCTTATTTAATCCAAAACAATTAATAAAGAGGACATATTCATTGTTTAAGAACACTAAATGTGTATTTTATTTTCTTATAGCATTGTATGATATTTGACTATGATTTCAACATCCCAACATACTAACTTTTATAATAAAATGAGAAGGTGTTTCTTTTCAACCACAATACATTAAATGTCATAGAGAGAAGGAATTTAACCATTTTATAAGTGCACATTTCTTTCCTTTTCATAGTAAAAATGACATCCATTTCAAGAGAAACAAGTATAATTCCATATATTTTCCAACACAAACACAACTATTTTACAAGGTGAATGCACAAGCAACTTGATTTCATTTCCAGATTTGAAGGATATACATTTTAAATTAAATACAACTTTCAAGTGTCTTTCATTATTAACTTCCAATACATAACTTAACAATAAAGTTTCCAAGAATCTCTTTTAAAATGCAAGAGTATACAAGCCTTCCACATAAGTGGAATCAACATGGCAAATTTTTTACAAAGTAACTATGTCTTTCTTTGATCTTCTTCAAAACAACTCTTTTCAAGAAGTCAACTTGAACCCCTCCATTTCTCCAAAATCCAATCACAACAAAAAAATAAGGGGAGTAGGCAATGCTCTCCACCCAACCTATAATCCAATGAGAAGGAGAAGTCATCCTCCTCATTGGCACCTCAGCCCCAATAATGAAGCAATAGGAGGTATCAAACAACCAAGGAAAATTTTACATGGCTTCAACAAAAATCATTCACACAAACATTCAACACAATAAGCACAATCCCAAATAACAACAAACATACTTTTTTCCAAAGCAAAAAGGATCATTATCGAAGCCAAGAGATAGAATAAACATGGAGAATCAGTTATGCCTCCAAATGGGTTAAGTGCCCACCTTAAAATCCTCCAAAACTTCATTCACACAACCACAACCAAACTCTTATCCCTCCCTCAATTTCTCTTATGTCTCCCACAAACTCTTATCCCTTCCTTAATAAAAATATCAAGATAAATAAGGAATATTTGTTAATATCACAAGGTGGGACACCTTGTAGACACTTGTAGTTTGATCAAAGAACTATTATTCCTAATATTACACTAACTATTCTCCTTCTCAAAAATTGAAGATACCTTGTTAATTATAATCCTCTAACTCATCATTTATGACATTCTTTTGGTCGTATTTCCTCTTATAAACGAGCTAATGGGGATAATATAGTCCCTTATTGGCTAAACCTTCTCCTCATTCCCTTCTAAACTACCTCTACTAGCTTCCTAGACTATCAATCCATTTCATTGGATTGATTAGACCTCTCAAAACCCTCTTGAAACCCTAATTCCTCTATAAATAAGATTAATTAGCCTAGACCTAGGTTACTTACCCTAAACCATGATTAACCTCTTTTAAGCCTAGTCAAATCTTACTTTAACTCACTAATCAAATTTTTTACTCCTTTTGAGTCCCACATGCACCAAAAGTCTCCCATTTTACCAAAAGGAAAACTATAAATAAGACTAGACCCCCCTCTCATTTCTAAGAACACTCTTCCTTTCTAACATAAACTATAACATTTTACTTAGGGTTTAGAGCTTATTTCATTTGTTTTATTGAGCTATTGTTTTGCCATTGCACTACACACACAAGTATTGAGTAAATGGGAAGAACCATTGACCTTGAAGCCATTAATGGTGAGCTCCCATTCTCATGATCACAAATTGATTGCTTAGAATCTACCTAGGTTCATTTTTTAAAACTTTCAAGAGTAGAGAATTACTAAATATCCTAGATTTGTTTGTTTCTTTCAATATTAATGTATGCAAAGTGATGAATCCTTGTTTATCTCTTATCTGATGGTCCACTAACTAGTTTGTTAAAATCCTTTGGATTTTCTTTAGAGATTCTTAACCCATGTCCATGGCTTTTGCAACTTTTCATTGAACACATTCGGCATGCCTAGTGGGACACTTAGTCCATCCTCCATTAATGGAGGCATTTTGAAGCTTTTATTTCAATTTCTAACTTTTTACATGTTTTTGTAGGGTTAAATATTTTTCCTTAGGCTTTTTAGCTAGGTTTTATGTAGTTAACCTTCATTTTCATGCCTCTTTGTTAATTTTATGTTAGAAATTTCATTTAATGGCTAAATTCTAACTTGTTGACACTTTTAGAATTTCATTTTCCGTGTTTTTTTGTGGTTTTTCAGGCAGGCGTGCATACACTTTTTTGCCAGCGTAGGCACCTATTGACTGTCATTTTTTTTCAGAGGCATGCATGCACCTGATAGCAAGTGCACATGCCTAAATTATCACATGCATATACGTTTTAGAAAGTACAAGCACCTATAACTATCATTTTTAGCATAGGTGTATAGGAACCCAAATCAATGTGTAAACACCCTGTGTGTTCTCGGCAATCTAAGTCAAAAAAATTAGACTAAGCACGCACACATCCAAACGGGAATGCATACATCATTTTGCTAGCACGAGTACCCCCTCTTCTCGTGCACACGCATACTATCATAGATTTTTGTACTTGTTGTTTCACTTCCATAGCGCATAGGCACACTTATGCTAGCGTGAGCATCTCTCGGGTAGCACAAGAACCCTGCAAACCCAACTGACTTGTCATTTTCTTAGAGGCACACATACACCCTAAAGGGAACGCAAGTGTCTCTATAGGAAGTGTGTGAATGCATAAAATTTCATGCACATACTCTGAGGGGTGTGCATGTATCTCTGTTGATCTAGATTTATTACTATGTTTTATTGCTCCTTGTTTGGGTCATATCTCTTGACCCGTTAATCCATTTTTAAAATTTGAATAGGCGTTGGAAATATATTGAAGCAAAATTTATGAGGGAAGTTCCAAAATTAATATACCTTTGGTATCATTAATTATATCATCAAACTCCCAAAGTTCTCCAGAAACCTCCAAAAATGTAAAATAGTAAAAACCGTTGAAAAAATGCTAAAAATAGATTTCTGGATATTTTTAAAAATATTAGTTTTCTAATTTTTTTGTAGGGTTCTAACAGTGGTTTACAGGTTTCTTTTCCATCATGTTTTTCATACTAACTTAGTTAAATTTTTTGCATCTTTGTTTTTAAAGGTTTGAAATGTGTATGCTCTTCCCCTGTGCCTTTCTAGGTATCTTGGGAATCAAAAACATTTTACTACCTTCTTCATACTTGCAAAACAATTCAATTAGCTTTCAAATTTGGTTAAAACGAACTTTTTTTCTTCACAGATTTACTTAATTATTTTCCATTTCTTACCAAATTTGAGTGAGAAAACTTGTTGTGTATGTTCTTTCCTTGCGTCTTAGGACGACCGGGGAAAATAAAAACAACATCTTATCTCCTTTATATGACGTATCATAAAATTAATAATCTTGGTATATAGGACCAAAATCGTGTGTCAAAGAAAGGAGGAGACAAGACAAAATAAAACCTTCTAATACGTTTTTTCTTACAGGTTTCCAAATGGTGTGCTACTTAAAACCACATTAAGCTAAGCAAGATAAAAAACACACCACTCCACATCACACTGTATTGCAGGTTTCAAAAAAGGGTACATCCCTATCCACTCAACTAGAACATAAACCCTTTGACAGAATGCATTAAGCTGCAACAAAGGGTGTGCTTCCAGGAACCCTAAAGTAATCCACCATTGAGTAACCTCGTGGATGAAATAGGAAGCGCTCCGCTTACCCATTTGACTAGATTTTACACTGCAAGTTAGAGTCAAAATTGTTCATATCGCGATCCCAGTGAGAATACTTGTGAATGCATGTATTGCTCATCATATTTGAAGGAGGTAAAGTAAATCTGAGATACTCTCAAATCATTCAATGCGACTCTTTGGTTACATTGCGCTCACATTAGACAAATTGTTGAACCTAGTTGAGAGATCTTATTAGGGAAGCCATTCTGTCTTGGAGCCCACTTTACTAGTCTGTTGTCGTGTCAAGCCATCATAAAGTGATGACTTACTTGGAGTTTGAACCTTGTTTATCAAACAAGGAAAAGATCCCATGTAATTTATAACTAAGTGCCTTTCATCATGAAATTAAACGATGTCTCACTTAGCTTGGTTTCATTCTCTCCTTTGGACGAGGAAACTCTGCCCAAGTGGTGCTTAGTTTATTTTTATCTTTTGGTCTATACCTTGGAATTCCTGCCACCCATTTTTTGGGGTGGGAAGGAGGCATACCTCACGATTCTTATTAAAAACGGTATTTTCCACTTTTTTGTCTATTTACACCCATCCATGTTTGTGGTTGGGTTGTTAAATGTCTAAAGTGTGCAAGTACATTTTCGTATCTTTGATAGTCCTTTGATGTTGATTTCAAGATCGTCTTGACTTCTACGATTTTGGCTCATCATTTATCTCTCCTTAAGTTAATAGTTTTGCTCACATTATAGTCACACAATCTTGGTACTTACATCATGTTTTCAATTTCTTGAGAATTTGGTATAAGTCCCTTTATTATGTGGTTACATTGCTCGCACAACTAAAAACTTGTTGCTATACTCATACTTAGTTTCAGTTTCAACGTCATCTAAGTCTTTTTGAGAGTGTCAATATTACCTTATATATACCACAATAACGTCATCTTGATACTAACACCTTTCTTACTTAGTTAATGTATCAAGATAGTGTTGTTACGCTATACATATTCGCAACTTCCATTTTTAAGAAAACTTAGTTTTCATCGGCATTTAAAATAGTTGTAGTATACCTCTTCGAGAGATCGTGTTAATGTCATTTTGATATTTAGACCTTGTTGGTATTCTAACTTGATCTACGTATTGATAGGATATTGTCACCATCTACTTTGGACCCTAGACCGAAATCATAGTTTAAGGCATAGACTTGATAATGACAATTCGAATCATCATTTCATTTAAGTGTTCATATGAGTGTTCTTTGTATGATAAAAATGACTGCATAACACTACATCTAAAACACATTGTGATATCTCAACATCACATCGAATGATTTACATAAACATACACCTAGGTTTCACGCAAACTTCAAGGACATTTAGATGAAACCTCGTATAAATTTGACTAGTGATGCCTAGAATCACGAAAAATGGTGTCTAAACCAAATGAGCACAACTTAGGAGAAAAACCTTTTGAATCCTTCCCATTTAGCAAAAAAAACTTAGCACCTATTTTTTCATAGGTCAAGGATGTAGATCCATTAATTGATCATAGCGGAGAGGAGTCTGACTCTTTTGGAGAACATCATAAGTTAAACCTAGGCCAATTTGATGAGCTCCTATATTATAACAAAGATCAAGTACTCACCAGATTCCTAGAACTAGGAGCTAAACTTCCACATGAACGCAAAGCAGAAACCAAGATCATTAGTCATAAAACCAAAGAACGAATATCCCTCTTAGATATGGATAACCCCTTTGATACATGGTATGTCTCTACTTCTGGGAAATATCATACCGTCGTTGAAGGAGACCTGCCATGGAGACCTTATTACAAAGCTTCATGTAAAGTGAAGATTGAGAAAAAATCCTCACCACCTCCTAAATTTGATGAATAAGAGGATCCTTTAGTTGAAGAAGAGATCCTTTAAAAACAAATCTTGAAACTAAGCCAAAAACTAGAAAACTTAGGCTCTTCAAGAAGAAGAGTATACAAAGACAAAGACAACAAAATCTAGTGAGTTCCACTTCGATATATATACTCACACTACCTTTAAGGTGGCTAAGGCACAAAGGCCAATGTCACCTACCAAAGAAAAACTCATTCAACAGTAGTTATAATCGATGAAAGAAACACTTACTACCCTACAAGAGGGAAACATAGGACATAGTAGAAAATACTTGTATGAAGAACTATGCCCTTACCCTTTCGATAAGGACATGTTACAAAAACCCTTCCCAAAACATTTTACCATCCCTAAATTTGATAAATATAAGAGCAAAGGTGATCCTTGTGATCACATCAAGCACTTTTATATGGCTTTCCAATAGGTCACGTATAGTGATAATTTCTTGATACGACTCTACCCTCATAGCCTAAGGGCGCTAGTGTTAGAATGGTTCTTTAGCATACCCAAGGGTTTCATTATAACATGTCCCGTGCTAGCAGAGAAATTTGTACACCATTATTCCTTCAACATGGAAAATGACATCTGCAATGCAAAGTAGAAGCCCAACGAAACCTTTGCAAGCTTTTTACAATGATTGCGAGGGTTGGAAAGTCGATTCCCTTATGCATTACCAGAAAAATAGTTAGTCATCATATTTGTTCCTAACCTAAACCCAGAAATAGCCTTCCATTTACAAATGCATTGTGGCTCTAAATTTGAAGAAGTCATAGAGAAAGGTGGTCAAATCGATAAGGCCCTCATCGCAAAGGGAACACTTAAAATGGTTGTTAAGGACAAACATGAAACAAACTCCTTAGATAAACAAAAATTCTTCAACAAGAACAAACATATCATCGATGATGGCATTGCGGACTCCAAAAGAGTACAAACCATATAGACTAGTCTCCTTTATAAGTTCTCACAAGGGCCTCACCCAAAGGCACCCACTAAACGCATGTTTACACTATTAACAAAATCCCTATCTTCCATACTAAAATAGTTAGATAACCTAAACATGGTGGAAGACCCAACCATGACAGTGCCATAGCCAGAAGATGCTCTAAAACCCATTTAGTTCAAAGATCATGAGTATTGTGACTTCCACCATGTTAAAGGGCACAAGACAGATAGATGCTTGAGACTACACCATTACATACAAGACCTCATTGAAGAGGGAAAAATCGACGTAGATTCTCCCCTTGACTCAGGACAAGGTCCAAATGAGAAAATGGGTATCTTCAAAGAGCCCTTCCCTAACCATGCAGATAAGAAGAAAAGAAATCTAGATCATGGAAAAACTTCCAATGACGATCGGATTGTTGCTTATTTTTATCCCACTAATGATAGTCCCTTTGATTCCATCATAAGATGTATCCATTCATCTGATGAATAGGTCAACACTATTAGGATATTATAAAAGAGTTGTGTAGTAGGGACACGACTTGCTCATTTGATCATACCATATCCCCTACCTATCCCTCAAGAAGGTCAATATAATCTAATAGAACAATTAGAGAAAACACAAGCTAGGATATCAATCTTAGATCTCCTCAAAATATCTACTACCCATAAAAACATATTCTCTAAAACAATACAGATTTCAGGAGTCTCCACCGATGTAGATTCCACGCACCTCTAAATTACACACCTTGACTCCAATGATCATATCACTTTTGATCGCATTGCAATCCCACGTAATGACCCAGACCACAACTTACCCTTATAACTAGAAGTGGTTATTACCCACGATAAGATTAAGAGAGTACTTGTGGACGGTGGATCCAGTCCAAACATTTGTACTTTAAAGCTGGTTAAGTAACTAGGCTATTCAGAAACAGACCAAGGGGCCAAAACTATTACGATCACAGCCTATGAAAATGAGGAATGATAATCAACGGGTACTATAGTAGTTCTAATAGAATTAGGGCCGACTTGTCATAATATGACCTTCCATGTCCTCGACTTGGATCTTCTATACAACATGCTCCTAGGGTACCCATGGATCCATGACATGCAGGACATTCCTTCTACTTTCCATCAGTGTATCAAGTTGTATCATGAAGGCTAAATAGTCACCATTCATGGTGACTCTTAACCATTCACACATTGTAGAGCATTGCACAGTTTTTCTCGTGTAGCTTATGAATGTACTTCTATAGATGTTGTTATCTCCTTACAAATAACAGCTATTAAGAAATGGGTGGATTCAGATTCACTCACACCTTGTAATCAAGACTTTCCTTCATTGGTCAACCCCTTTGCATCATGGGAGGCAACTTCGGAAAAATATGGCCCAGGTGAGTCGTTCACTCTTAAACAGACTCTATTAATATCAAATCTATCTGTATCTCTTAGGACACTGGGTAAACCTTACTTTTAGTTCAAGAGCACTAGGGAGAAATTCCCTAAACCACTGGATAAATTCATCCCTAGTAGTATCCTATCTGAGGAAAATATGTTAGAGGATCCTACTAGCAGAGTGCCAGAAGGTACCATGGATTCATGCCATTAAGCTCTGTAGTATATCAAAGGCCACCATATGATGTACATCATGGGTTACATAGGATTTGGATGTGGTAGCAATGTGCAAGGATGGCTAGAACCCATCCCTATCTCTCATTTCAAATCTAACCGACATGGTCTTGGAATAAAAACTCATCACGATTCACCCTTTGAGATTGATGCCACCTCTTCTGAATGTGATGACAACTCATCTCATTCAGATAGTGATGTAGATTCCCAATGTAGACTCTACGAGGATCTTGCCTTCACTAACCTATTCCATGATTCAATTATCTTTACCTTATCCAGATCTGATACTCAAACCAAATGCCAAGTTACCCTTGTATACCTCGAACTTGTAGATTGGGATCAAAAATTTCATGTACCAATTTATTTCTTTGAGAATGACGAGGCATTTGAAGAATTCATGGGACTCAGGTATTTTATTCTGACTAGGGATCACAAGAAATGATTTTCAATTCAACTAGATGCCTACGCATACTTTGGATAAGAGGTAGAGATGTGTGGACATTTGAATAGGAAGGTCGTAAATAAGAGTAAGAACACTTCAGAGAAACCTTTCCGGAAGGATAAACGCAAGTCTCATAGTGACAAACTCTTTGAAGCACTCGTAGATAAGTAGATTGAAGAACCTATGGATGAAATGGTCTATCCATTCAAGGATGATGACAAGCCACCTAAAGAGGTTGATCTTACTCTTCCCCCTGATCCTACACGAATGGAAGATACTTCTAAAATTCTTGTTGAGGAAAAAATCAGTGTCAACATTAGCTTAGAGGAACAACCTAGAATGATAAAGTTGGAACTTCACTCTCAGCTTAGGAACATAAGCGTTTTGTAGAGCTATTAAGAGAATACATCGGTATATTTGCATGGACATATGCAAATATGTCTAGTTTTGACCCAAAATTGGTCGTGCACAACCTCATTGTGCACCCAAATGCCAAACCTATCAAGCAGAAATTAAGAAAGATGTACCCTAAAATTGCACTACTTGTCAAAGAAGAACTGGAAAAGTTATTAGTTGTTGATTTCATTAAACCCACTGACTGTTTAGATTGGATATCTAACATAATCCCATTTCAGAAGAATCTAGTTGGCATAAGGATCTACACTAACTTTAGTGACATCAATAAATCATGTCCTAAGGATGAATTCCCCTTTCCAAACATTGATATGATCGTTGATTCCACTACTAGTTATGAAATGTTGTCCTTAATGGATGGTTTTTCAAGTTATAACTAGATTCAGATTGAAGAAGAAGATCAACATAAAATAGCTTTCATCACCCCTTGGGGAACATTTTGTTACAAGCTCATGCCTTTCAGACTCAAGAATGTCGAGGCTACCTATCAACTCACAACGATTACCATCTTCCATGACATGATGAATGACATCATGGAGGATTTTGTTGATGATTTCCTAGCTAAATCAAAAAGTAGATGAGAGCACCCTGAAGTGCTAAGGCATATTTTTTATCGTCTCCGGGATTACAAAGTACGCTTGAACCCTAAAAAGTGTGTCTTCAGTGTTGTGTTGGGAAAATCCTATGTTTCATCATTTCAAATAGAGGCATATAAGTAGATCCTACAAAGGTTACAAATATTATAGAAATGCCTCCACCTACCACTCTCAAACAACTAAGAAGTTTACAAGAAAAGATTCAGGAAATCTGTCATTTTATTTCACAGCTGGCGAATAAGTGCCACCCATTTACACATCTACTAAAAAAGAATGTTGCATTTAACTAGGGACCAAATCGTCACAAGGCATTCACACTACTTAAACAGTACCTTATCAACCCGCTAGTGCTCATGCCACCTACCCTAGGAGAACCTCTCCTATTATACATCTCAGCTACCCAATTTTCTATTGGTGCACTACTTTCCAAATATGACCTAAACCATAAACAAAGGTTAGTTTATTACATTATTCGTACCTTGATTGCGTATGAATTAAATTACCCACAGATTGAAAAAGAGTTCCTAGTAGTTGTCTTCACCTTTCAGAAACTTCTCCACTGTCTCCTTAATAATAAAACCAAACTAATATCCAAATTTCACCCTCTCAAATACCTTTTATCCAAACCCACCCTTACAAGATGAATGGATAATTGGATCATTCTCCTAAGTGAATTTGATATTGAGTTTTTGAATCAAAAATCCTTAAAAGGACATGTATTGACCGATCAGTTAGCAGAAGCTCCTCTACCAGGAATGGAACCTTTGTGTCTGGATCTACCTGATGCATCCATGATGTATATTGAAGAGTCCACAAAATGGCAGGTCCATTTTGATGGATCGTTCACCTTCCATGGATCTAGAGCATGAGTCGTGCTCATCACTCCCATAGGTGAGGTTATTCCAAGAGCATTCCATTTAGGATTTCCGTGCACTAATAACATTGTAGAATATGAGGCACTCATTGCTAGCCTCAAGCTGACTATCACTTGGAATATCAAACAGTTCTGATTCATTGGGGATTCCCAACTCATTATTAAACAAGTTAACGATGAGTATAAGGTTAAAGATGAGAAGCTTATTCCATACAGGAAGTTGGTAGAAACCCTGAAGGAGTATTTTCTGTAGATTATCTTTGAACAAAAACCAAGGTCACATAATAGATCAACAGATGTTATGGCTATAATTGGGTCTCTGTTACGCATTCCACCTTAGGAAAGTAAAATACCCTTATTTATATAACATTTACAAGTACCCACATACGACATTCTAGAATCTTGTTTGGCATGTGAAATTGTTGGTCCATCCTCCCCTTGGTATGACCTTATATTTAGATACCTACAAGATGGAAAATTTCCCCCAAACACTACCCATACTGAGAAGAAATCCCTTACCCATCACAGAGCTCATTACACCCTCCTCGAAGGCACCCTTTATTGTTGTGGCTATGATGGGAATATGCTTTGTTGTTTGGATGTTGCTAACTCATTCTGGGCTATTAAATAAGTACACACTGGTATTTATGGAGCACATACTAGCAGCATGGTCTTAGCTAAGAATCTCTTAAGAGTGGGTTATTATTGGCCCACCATGGAAGAAAACTGTTGTAATTTTTTAAAGAAATCTGAGCTATGCCAAAAATATGGCAACTTGATACATGCACCAGCATAGGCTTTGTAACCCATTGTGACACCTTGGCCATTTTCCAGATGGGTCCTAGATCTCATGGGGAAGCTTCATCCTTCTTCTTCAGATGGCCACACCCACATTATCACTGACATCGAGTATTTTACTAAATGTAGAAGTTGTGCCTCTTACCTATGTGTTGGACCCCTATAATATTAACCAAGTATGAAGGCACGTGGGTGCACAAGGTCCCAGTTATGAAAAGGCATGCAGGAAAAAAATGTGCAAGAGAAAGAGTTAAAGAAGAAAATAGCTCATGCGCTACGCGAAAGGAGGCTTGGGACTTAGTCAATTTGGGCACCCAAGGAAGAACACGTGAAAAGAATGATCACTTGCACGTGGAAAAGATGCTAGCCTGGTGATAGGTTGGCCCATGGAGGAGCATGCTTGTGATGGAATCTTCTAGAAGATCATCATGAGATGGAGTGAAAATCTCAGACCTGGAGAATCATGCTCACATAAAGGACCACATTCGACACATGTCACCGGATCTGAGGGTGCTGGAAGGCGAGTTGGCAACACAGGAAAGTTATAAATACAAGTTCCTTCCGAGTAAGAGAAAAATCTTGTAATATGATCACCTCAAGAGAGAAGGGGTCTTGATATACATAGCGGGTTTGAGAGATAGCATGGGTGGATATCTATAGAATTACTATGAGTGGATCTTTGATTCAGGAAAGAATGTACTAAGCATGGGATTGTAATTTTTCTTTTTCTTTTAGCTTAGTTACATAAATCAAGTGATATGCATGATTGTGGTCTGCTCTCTGTGACACTCTGTAATGGATCAATGAATATAATGAGGTTACCTATTATAAATAGACATGGATATCAATGGTTTTAATGCATGTTTCTCTCATATGAGTTCTCTTTCCTTTCATGCTATGTATGAATGCTTGTATAATTATTTCTGTTATAATATATGTTATGGACTCTGTTAAAGCACTCGGTCTGAAGTGACTGCAAGGATCTAGAGGCCGTTTTGAGCCCTATGGTTCTTGTTTGTCTTAAAATTCCCTCATAAAAACTCTTACACTAATCATAGATGATTCTTCCCACTAAACTCACATAAAAGAGAGACTCGGTACCCGCGCGTGCCTCGGGTGAGCACTCAACTTCTACTGGGTGATAGGCTAGCGCACATGGTATTTCTTCCTTTTATAATGGGAGTAAAATTGACTACACTATGTCACCAATGCGCAAATCTCCAAATTCATCATGAATCACCTCATTTTCCGTTACGGTATCCCCTCTGCCATTGTCACTAATAATGGTAAATCATTCCAAAATAAAATAGTCAAAGCGTTATGTCAACGCTTCCATATTCATCTCAATTGGTCTACCCCCTATTACCCCTAACGTAATAGACAAGCCAAGGCTACCAATAAAACTCTTATACGGATCATGGAGAAAATGGTAAATAAAATTGGCCATAATTGGAACTTACAGATGCATCTCACCCTCTAGGCCTATCGAACCTCCATCTGCACTCTTACTGGTACACCCCATACTCACTAGTCTACAGCACTGAAGCCATCATACCCTTGGAAGTGGAGCTTCCCTCCCTGAGAATATCTCTCCAGGACTATCTTGATAAAGATGAATAATATAGATTTACTCAGCTAGCAAAACTAGAGATGTTATATTAAAAGCGTATAAGAGCACTTAATCACCTAAAGGTATATCAAAACAGGGTATCAAGGGGATATAAAAAATGGATCATTCATCGTGAATTTGATGTAGGTGGTCTAATTCTAAAATAAAATCAGAGGAACACCATCAAGGACAGAGAAAACAAAGGTAATTTTTAAGCTAACTGGTTAGGGCCTTATGTGGTGGTTGCTAAATATGGATCAGGAGCTTAAAAACTGGCATACTCAAATGGTGAAGAGCTTCCGAAACCTATGAATGCCATACATCTCAAGTGCTTCTATGCATGAGAAATGACATGAATATCAGATAAGAACTAAAAATTAGAAAAACAAAGAAAAAACAAACAAGACATGAAAATTTTGAGAAAATAGTAAAGAAAAAATAGGTCTCCCATGTGTGAAAACCACGCAATTGTGGCGTAGTGGACAGGTCTTTGGGTGAAAACTAGTTTCTAGTGCTCAAGGAGGATTCACCAGTTACAAGTTCCTCTTACATCTACATGGGTAATTCTCACCATTGTCTAGGATTGGTTTCCTTTGCTAGGTCTAGGAACCCTACCGCATCTATCTTGCATGGTCATGATCTAGCTTATTTGTTCTTTTATCTACGTAAGGGATGTGCCTTTGAATATTCCCATCTAAAACTTGGGGCACCATTATATTCCACTTTCTCATACATATACATGTGGCATTCTACCCTTTTTATATTCCCACATCATGTTGGGGGCATCCATGCTTCTTTGTCCCTGTACATTGCTTTCGGAACATGACCTTAGAAAATACAAAAAATAATCAGAAAAAGGATACAAAAAAACCGAAACATTCAGAAAATCTCCCTTCTAGGGATGAAACTACACCAACTTCACAACGTTGTCTTAGGGAAACCTTGAAAATGATGTGAACAGTAGCCTTGAAAACTTATCTTTCAAGATAACCCAAAAACACTAGAAAATATATCAATACTGTCCTGCAAAAACAACGTAATGATTAGTTTGTTTTTAGTTGTCAGTTTGTATAGTTTTGGTTGTATATTTGTTTAGTTTTGTTAAATTTTTCTTGTGTGATTGCTTACTACACATCTATTTATTATCACATCTATCATCTATCATTCATCACATATAACATCATTTACTACATCATATATACAAAAATGCTAAGTTTTACATCATGCATGTATATTAAGCTAATCATCACATATCGTATCATCAATGGGGGCAAGAGGGGTTGTGCATGATCATAAATCTATTCCCCCCCCCCCCCCCACACTAATATCATCTAATATCATCCCAAATGCTAGCACCTACCAAAATATCTCATGTACAAAACATATGATATCATCTAAACCATCATCGGGAATTTTATTGCCACACAACGCCAGTTTTCTTCGCCTTGGGGCATTTTCACTTGCTTTTAGGTAATCTTCCATTTCCTAAAATTCTTCTGACTAATGAAACATTTAAAAATTGTAAAATCGTCCAAAAATCCAAAAACATCGTAAACACTTTGAAAATGGACTAAAATTGGTAATAAACTCATTTGTAGCTGAAATATGTGTCTCTTTCATGGCGTTCATCTCATATCTTGTTGAAGTTTTTATATTTTTTTAAATAATGACTCGCAGATCACCTAACTCTACAATCATTTTAAAAAGCTATGTTTCTTACTTTGTTTGTACTCTGGGGAACTATCAGTTGCATGGTACTATTTTCGTCATGCACACTACTTTTTCATCGGACCTAAGTGTCCTCCATATTTTCCCTTGCATATACAAATTTCTTGGGCATTATTTTAAACCCTTATCATTTATCAAAACATTTGGGATTGCAAATCGATAACAAAATATTTGTGCAACCATCTTAAGCATTGTTGGTTTAAGTGTGTGTGTGATTATATTTCTTTCTATGTTAAAAGAGTTTGTTTACTTCTCGTATTGCATTGCATGTTTTTATGTTGCATGGATTTGAGTTTTTAGCAATGGAAAGTTGTTTTTATCTTGGATTTTCATGTCATTTTACGCTTTCATCGTATGCATACATTTTAATAAGGACCGATGATGAGGATTCCAAAGAAAAATGATGATCAAAAATAGTTTCTGTAAGTAATGGTTTGTGGATAACTCAATATCCCTTTTTTGTTGTTTTCTCATATTATCTTCACACTTTCTTTCTTCTTTCTCTTTTCAATCATCGATTGAGTTCCTCCATCACCCCATCGACACTCGAGGGGGCATGCCTCAGCTAATTAATTTTTCTTCTACCATTTCAAAAAAATTCTACTTGTTTTTGTTTGTCTACTTTCTTTGAAGTGATGTAGCTTAGGTCACCCCAAAGAGGAGAAAATGTAGACACCTGTAGTTTGATCAAAGTACTATTATTCCTAATATTGCACTAACTATTCTCCTTCTTGCAAATTGATGATACCTCGTTAATTAGACTCCTCTAACTCATCATTTATGACATTTTTTTGGTCGTATTTACTCTTATAAATGAGCTAATGGGGATAATATAGTCCCTTATTAGCAAAAACCTCTCCTCATTCCTTTCTAAACTACCTCTACTAGCTTCCTGGACTATAAATTCATTTCATTGGATTGATTATACCTCTTAAAACTCTCTTAAAACCCTAATTCCTCTCTAAACAAGATTAATTAGCCTAGACCTAGGTTAATTACCCTAAACCATGATTAACCTCTTCTAAGCCTAGTCAAATCTTACTTTGACTCACTAATCAACTTTTTGACTCATTTTTAGTCCCACATGCACCAAAAGCCTCCCATTTTCCCAAAAGGAAAACTTTAAATAAGATTAGACCCCCCTCTAATTTCTAAGAACACTCTTCCTTTCTAACATAAACTATAGCATTTTGCTTAGGGTTTATAGCTTATTTAATTTGTTTTATTGAGCTATTACTTTTCCATTTCACTACACACACAAGCATTGAGTAAATGGGAAGAACCATTGGCCTTGAAGCCATTAATGGTGAGCTCCCATTCTCATGATCACAAATTGATTGCTTAGAATCTACCTAGGCTCATTTTTTATAGCTTTCAAGAGTAGAGGATTACTAAATATGCTAGATTTGCTTATTTCTTTAAATATTAATGTATGCAAAGTGATGAATCCTTGTTTATCTCTTATATGATGGTCCACTAACTAGTTTTTAAAGAGCCTTTAGGGTTTCTTTAGAGATTCTTACCCCATGTCCATGGCTTTTGCAACTTTTCATTGAACACACACCCAACCCAAACTCCCTCCAAATGTATAATATAAACTCTTATCCATCCCTCAATAAAGCCCCATTTTCTTTCTACTACACAACCTTAAGGCAATTTTATTCCCAAAACCAAAACACACAATAATCACTCATTTACAACCATTTACACCATAAAATAGAAATAAAAATGCATGGGTGAAGTCCCTACCTTGCCATTGCAAGAGTATCCAATTCACAAGCATAAGATACAAGCCTTTCGAAGTCCAAAGCAAGTCTCCAAATCTCCCAACAAGCACTCCAAAAACAATCTCCTCTAAAATGCAAGAGTGAAAATAAAACATGTAACCCCAAAACTTCAAAACAACATACATAAATAGAAAATTAAGGAGAGAGTGGTGATGTGGCTCCATATAGGATGCCACATCACTTTTTCTCCACACCACTTCACATGGTCTAACACCAAGCCCAAAACTCATAAATTGGTGGTTGAGAAAATGACAAGTTCTCCTTCCATGCACAAACTATTAACTATACTTCAAAGGACAAAATTAAATGAGTTGAAATAAAGTGCAATTAATTTCCCTTTTCTCCTTTAAAACCATAATAAATCCTAAAATAAGTCCTCCCACATCATAGGAATAGTGGGTGGGTGAGTTTAAGAGGAGTGGGACAAGCTTAACTTGTCTTATAAGCCTCCAAAAATAGCCTTTAAGCCAAAATATGAATTTTACATGCAAGGTAGAGTACACAACACTAAAACCAATGCAATCATTTCAAATCCATAATAAAATGAACAACCTACCAAAATTAAATACCCCTTTGATCACATCCCAATTAAAATAATTAGCAAGATTAATAAACTTAAATAAAACACATTAAATAACAATAATAAATTAGAACACATTACAATAATAAATCACATACTCATAAAATAATTAAAATGAAAGGGGAATTAACACATCTACCCATGGTCACATTTGAGACCACCCCCCAATGGGGACCTCCTAACAAAATGTCACAACATAACAACATACAAAATACATGTTCCCAAGGTGACCTACTTCTGATACCCAAAATTCCTTCACTATTGTTCTCCTAGCCCCTTTTGTTTGTTGTGTTATAATTTTCCTGCAAAATCAAAACAATACTTTTCTAGCCTCTTGGCCATATCAATAATATCCAGATAATAAAATTCACAAATACATATCAATTCACATCATCAAATAACACTATTAAATCATCACTAAAATCAAGTAATTTCACCAATTGTTTATAATTCTAAAATATTTCAATTCTATCATTTCATCGACAATAATAAGATCACAAGACTAGCTAGATCGTCTAATAAAATCTAATGTGTCAGTACATATAGAAGGTAGTAACTCTAGATCATCACCAATACTGAAATATTAATCAATGCATATAATTCACATCATCAGTCACCACATATCCAAAATCAAAATATCTATAATTTCTATCAAAATATTATTCAAATATAATAATGTCCATCTATCAATGTCTATTGATCAAATATGATAACAAATTTCATGCCTCCAATCCAAAGTAAGCAAAAATCACAGTAGATCAATGTCTAAGAGGAGTGGGGACTACATCCCCCTCCCCTTAGACTCGACTTCCTCCTGGAAGTCACTGGAACAAGTGTGGGAACTGTTCTCTCAAAGGTGTGGCATCCTCCCATGTAGCTGTTGTCTCATTGTATCAATCCCACTGGACGCACACCTGATAAATTTCTTGGCCTCGAAGGCCCAATGTCATGTGCTCTAAAATGCATATGGGCTCCACCATCACCTTACCATTCTCCTACATATGCAATGCAGTAAAATCCAATACATGAGAAGGATATGGAATGTATCTCCTAAGAACATAAACATGGAACACATCATGTACGCGAGACAAGCTGGGTGGAAAGGCTAGACAATAGGCTAAGGGACCGATCCATTCCAAGATATCAAAGGGACCCAAAAATCTAGGAGCTATCTTAGAGCCTTTTCCGTAACGGATAGGGATCTTATGAGGTCTGACACAAAGAAACACCTTTGTGTCAACCTCATAACTGCAGTCTACTCTCCTCTGATCTGCATACTTATAATGCCTATCATGTTCCTCTTATAATATTTGTTTAATCAATACAACCTACTACTACATGTCTTGTAATAAAGTTGGCCTAAGAGATACCATGTCCTCTAACCTATCCCAACTTAGTGGTGTCTTGCACTCCCTGCCATTTAACTCCTGAAATGGAGCCATATCAATAGAAATTTGAAAGTTGTTATAAGAAAACTCAAACAAGTAAAAATACTCCTCCCATATTGACTGATGATCCATGCCGTACATCTGAAGTATGTCCTCCAAAATCTGATTTATCCACTTAGTTTGTCCATCTGTCTTAGGGTAATAGGTTGTACTAAAGTTGATATTCATCCCGAGAGCATACTGTATAGTAGTCTAAAAATGAGAGGTGTAAAAAAGATCACGGTCATAAATAATATTCCATAGAATCTTGTGTAGTCTGAAAATATCATCCAAGAACACTTGTGCCACTACACTGGCTGTATAATTGGTCTTCACTGGAGAAAAATGAGCCAATTTTGTCAATTTAGCAACCATGACCATAATGACATCATGGTGATATCTCAAAATCGGTAGCCCAACAATGAAATCCATGGAAATGGCATCCCATTTTCAATCTGATATGGCATGAGGATATAGAAGGCTAGCTAGATGTTGATGCTCATCCTTCACCTTCTGACACTCTAAACAATGAGACTCAAATTGAGCTACATCTCTCTGTAGCCCTCTCTAATGATACAATTGTCTCAAAGTGGCATGCATCTTCTTCAACCCTAGATGGGTTGAATAGGGTGCACGATGTGCCTCTACAAGGTTATCCTGTCACAATCCTACATCTCTGGGTATGTAAATCTGACCCCTATGTTCAAGAAGTCCATCTGAATCTAATGTAAATCCATCAAACTTCCCCTCAAGGGGTCTCTGAGACTTGATCTATGCTCTAGCTGCAAGGTAGAAGTTGTCATGTGAGAGATACTATAAGATCTTGGTCCTCAAGTCTATACCAAATTCTATCACCATAACCAGATGCCTCTGATGACTCAAGGCATCGGTAACCACATTCTCCTTCCCCTTCACATGTTCTATCTCCATATCATACTCACAAAGAAGCTCCATCCAATGTTGTTGACGGGCGTTGAGATTAGGATATGTGAAGTGGTGTCGAAGGCTCAAGTGATGAGTCCTGAGAATAAACATCCTTCCTAAAATGAAATGCCTCCAACGAACCAAGGCATGCATAATTGTTGTAAGTTAAGGTCATGAGTCAGATATTTTAGCTCATAATCCTTGAGTTTGTGAGACTTAAAAGATACTAATTAACCATCCTGCATCAAAACACCTCCTAACCCTTCCAAAGAAGCATCTTTGAATACAAAGAAATATCTCTGAAGATCTAGTACTACAATAATAGGTTTTATTATAAGGCATTCCTTCAGTGTCATGAAGGCCTACTCATATTTATCTAACCAAAAAAACTTCTTCCCTTTCTTCTAAATGGAAGTGGTAGGATGTGCAATATGAGAGAAATCTTGAACAAACCTCCTATAATAACCTACCAATCCCATGAAGTTGTGCACCTCGGTCACATTGGTTGGCACTGGCCAATCCATGATAGATCTAATCTTGGAAGGGTTGAATGTGATACCTTCCCCAAAAATAATGTGACCTAAATACTGAACCTTTGTCTAGAAGAATGCACACTTCTCCAAGTTCCTGTATAGATGTTTCTCTCGAAGACACTACAAAACCTAGAAAAGGAGTTCCTCATCCTCCTCATGTGTACGTGAGTAAATTAAAATGTCATCTAGGAACATAAGTACAAAATGGTCAATAAAATCCTTGAATACCCCATTCATCAAACTCATGAATAATGTGGGGGAATTCGTCAGACCAGATGGTACAACTTTGAACTCGTAGTGACCATATCTCGTGTGGAAACCTATATTGTGGATATCCACCTCCACAATCCTTAGCTGATGATAACTATACTTAGGTTCTATCTTGGAAAACATGGTAGCCCCCTTCATCTGATCAAACAAATCATCGATGCGTGGAAGGGGGTAACGATTCTTGATCATTACTTTGTTCAACTGTCTGAAGTCAACACACAAACGCAATGATTTGTCCTTATTCTTCACAAAAATCATTGGTGCACCCTAAGGAGATACACTAGGATGGATTAGTCCCTTCTTAAGAAGGCCCTCTAACTACAACTTAATCTCACATAGCTTAGGGGTGGTAATCCTATATGGTGTATGTAAGATAGGCTCCGCTCAAGGAACCAAATCAATATGAAATTCTATCTCACTTGGGGGAGGTAAACCAGGTAGCTCACCTAGAAAAACATCTGCATACTCCCTCAAAATATGATGATCCTCGAGTGTGTAATGAACCGTTACACCAAAACCTTGAGGCATTAGTGAAATCCACACATGAGGATCATAACATCCCACCACGCTTCCGTAGAGCCCAACTCGAGCTGGGTTTGCACCCGCACTCCCATATGTACGAGCCCCGCTTCACTGACATTTAGGCACCCCACAAGCCCCGGCTACATGGCATAACCAACCGAGCAGGATTCGAACATGAGTGGTTTCTCTGATACCAAATGTAACGAACCGTTACACCAAAACCTCGAGGAATTAGTGAAATCCACACATGAGGATCATAACAGAGTGAAGGTCCACGAGTCTCATCCTCTAATCCATCACTAGTAGTGATGGTATACAACTAACATCATGTCACACACTGCTTTAGTTGCATATCAGATATGGTGCGAATAGATATGGGTATCCTAACTCCTACTATCACTGACTCAACCCCCAAATCGTCTGCACAAGATATCACCTTTTTATAATAATCCACTTTAGCTCTATGTGCAGATAACCAATCCATGCCCACGATAAATCCATATGAACCCAAGGGAAGGATATAAAGATCCAAGGTCGTGGTGAAGGGTCCTAGGTCCACTACGCACTCCTTAACTAAGGATTCCACTGAAAGCTTGGATCTAGAAGCCATCTCAACATCCCAACTAAGGCCCTACCTAACTAAAACCATCCTGCATCACTCTATTAATGGTGGTACAATAAATGAATCAGAATAACAAGAATCAAACAATATATATGTAGGGATACCACCAATGTTACTTGTAGTTTCTATCATTGTACCCTAGTGTTCTATCTAGTGGTTCTCAAATGCTACATAAATCATGTGACTCTTGGCCATGTCACCAACTGTAGGCTCTAAAATAGGTCCTTTACCCTTATTATTAGGGTTCTGTGGACACTCTCTCCAATGGTGTCCATGTACACCACATCCATAATAACTACTTGGATCTCTCCAATGAGGATTGTCTCCCCCTAGTGCTCTATTAGTTTATGGGGTAGATCCCGATGATATTTCCATGGACTGTTGTGGTCACTACTGACAAACTCCAGATGACTAAGACCTATATGTTCCTTGTGTCCTAATGGGTCCTCTATGAGGAGGCCACATACTCCATCCTATATGCACATCAAATCTTTATGGAGGTCTAAACGGTGGATGAGTTTGTTGCTACTGCTATTGAGGTGGCTATTGTGATGGCTTGAAACAAGACTGTGTTGAGCCATATCCACCACACGAAGGAGGATATGACCCCCTCAACCTACTATCCTGCATCTGTTGAATACTACTCCTCACTCTATCTCTAGCATGTTGTGTCTTCCCCCTAGTATCATCTCCAATATAGGCCTTCTCAAAGGCCTCAGCTAAGGTATGCGGATAATGAATGTGTACTGCACCTCCCGAATCTAAGTTTGGGCCCCTGATGAACCTGTGAATCCTAACCTACTCTTTCTGCATATAGTCGACATATTAAAGCAAGTCTAGAAGTTGACTCTCATGCTCACCTACTGTCATATATGCCTATCGTAGGTCATGAAACTCGTCGATCCTCTGCTGAATGAACCTCCTAGATATGTATCTACTCCTGAACTACTCCTCGAAGAGCTCCCAAGTAACAATCTCTAAGTCTACGTGGAGCTTCTACAAGCCTTATTCCTCCACCAAACACCTGCTTCATCTCTCAGAAGATGAATTGCAACATGAGCCTTTGTGTTGCTAGAACATGGGCACAACTTGAAGCATCCTCTCAAGCTCACTAACCAAGCCTCTACCTAAAATCCTCCTGTATCACCAGCATAATGATACAGGTGTAGTTTCAGGATCTCTTTGATATGATCTGTAGCTGATGTCTCTCGACCCCTAAGTCTCTCTACATGATCATCCCTTGGCCTAGGGATCCTAGATCTATCTTTGTGTCTTGTATCCCTATCTCCATGTCCCCTCTAAGGTGAATCTGGTCTAGCTGACTCCACATGGGAGTTATTCAATCTATACTCCTCGATGTGTCGTGAAGGGGCACAAGCCTCCACTGATGGCTCTCTATCTTGTCAACTAGGTCATCCCCCTAATGATCCACCTCATATAACTGCATTGACCTCCTGCAAGGTTTGTAGGATCTACGTAAATATAGTGGCAACTTCCTGCTCTGGGGGTGGTATATCTAGATCCACATGAAATAACCCCTCATCTAGTCTGCACTTCCTGCATAAACCAATGCAAGAGTTAGTTCATCATCGTCTAGGTTTGTTTCAATTTTCTAATTTTTCTACGTTTTAAAATATCATGCATTGTTATGTATTCTAGGTGTAGGTTGTGTTAGGTTAACTGTTTGTATTTCCATGTGTTCCCAGGGTCCAAGCGTTGAACCCACGGCTCTGATACCAAGTGTAATGCCCACATTTTCTGCACACAAAACTAAAGATAAACTCCAATAATTAATTAGGAAAATTACGGAAGAATTTTTTTGTTTAAAAAGCTTAAAACAAAATAACCACCATCTAGGTTTAAATAATTCACGACTAATAATTTCCACATATTCGTAATGTTTTCGTAATTAAATTAAAAATTAATTATTATTACTTCGTTCCAAACATTTCGGGTTTAAATCCCTCCTAGAGTTTTCGTGAATTCACCTTGTTTAAAATATCATCTGGGTCAATAATTCCTAAGTTAGTTTAATTCTTACTTCTCATAACAACTTAACAACAATGCCCCTCATGAGGTCATCTAACTATACATTTTAAATTCCAATAATTAACCCTTGTAAAACATTATCTATGTTACCCCTTTCACAATTATTTAATTTAACCTTATAATTCTAATGTCATTATTTACTTACGAACCCAAGGCTAAGGTCTCAACTTACCCTAACCATTAAATGGCCCCATTCAACCCATTACTCATACCTTTTTAATTAATTTTCCATTCCCACAAAATCAGATCACTTAAAATTGTAGGGTGAAATCTCATTCCTTAGATTAAGTCATTTTGTGCCCTTGGATTAGAAATACCCTAAAAATCCTTATGAGATCTTCTTATTCTTTCTTTTACCCTAAACTCATTCATTTGCTCCATTTTGTTTTGTAGGTTTTAGGAGCATAGAGGCCATCAAAGGTTTCTCATTTTTCTTGAATGGATACACACATTTGGAGAGTTTTTTTGCATTCCTCTCCTAGGGTTTGCTTTCTATTTTATTTGTTATTGTAATATTTGTTTTGTTTACCCCCATTCGGGTATGGGCATTTTTTCCCCTATTTAATTTCTGGTTTAAAATGATATATACACAGGGATGAGGGTTTGTGTGTGTGTATACACACATTTTATATCAACTGCCATATTTTTGTATATATACATTTTTAAAAAAATCTGAAATGAATATGGCAGCTAGATATAAAATGTGTGTGTGTGTGTATAAAGTAATGTATAAGTTATGGTCGCGGCTGAATTTATTTATGCAGGTTCAAAATGTGATACAGACCATGGCCAATTTAGATATTAGTTGTATTGGGTGGGGGTGCTGCCCCCACCCTACTCTATATAATAGGGTTGGGGTGGGGGCAGCGCCCCCATTTTGTTTTATATAACATGCCCATGAGGTCGCGTAGGCCTAGCTAAAAATTTTAACCACGTTCTTTTTTTTTTGTATATATATATATATATATATATATATATAACTGTGGTTAAAAGCCATACGGCTTTAACAAGTCTTTTTTTTGTTATATTAAATATTACAATATATATAATATATATAATATACATACATACATACATATATATATATATATATTGTATAATATAACGATTTTATTTAATATGTTTATAATTATAATATCTATATAAATATATATAGCCATAGTTGTATAATTTTGTTCTTCCCATATTTAAACAATCACTCAAATTCATTTATATAATGAAATATAAGGCAAGTAGTTATAATTTTTCTCTCTATTCAGCTATGTGGAATAATAGGCAACTAATAGCTTTTCTTATCCAATCCAATACAATTAATGAAGAGGACATATTCATTGTTTAAGAACACTAAATATCTATTTTCTTTTCTTATAGCATTGTATGATATTTGACTATGATTTCAACATCCCAACATACTAACTTTTACAATAAATGAGGTTTTTCTTTTCAAGCACAATACATTGAACATCATAGAGAGAAGGAATTTAACCATTTTCTAAGTGCACATTTCTTTCCTTTTCACAATAAAAATGAAATCCATTTTAAGAGAAACAAGTATACTTCCATATATCTTTCCAACAGAAACACAAGGTGAATGCACAAGCAACTTGATTTCATTTACATATTTGAAGGATATACATTTTCAATTAAATACAACTTTCAAGAGTCTTTCATCATTCACTTCCAATACATAACTTGATAATAAATTTTCCAAGAATATCTTTCAAAATACAAGAGTATACAAGCCTTCCACATAAGTGGAAATAACATGGCAATAATTTTTTGAAGTAACTATCTCTTCCTTTGATCTTCTTCAAAACAACTCTTTCCAAGATGTCAACTTCAACCCCTCCATTTCTCCAAAATCCAATCACAACAAAATTAGGGGAGTAGGAAACACTCTCCACCCAACCTATAATCCAATGAGAAGGAGAAGCCATCCTCTTCATTGGCCCTCAAGCCCCAACAATGAAGCAATAGGAGGTATCAAACAACCAAGACAACTTTTACATGGTGTCAACAACAATCATTCACACGAACATTCAACAAAATATGCACAATCCAAAATAACAAAAAACATACACTTTTCCCAAGCACAAAGGCTCATTATCCAAGCCAAGAGAGAAGAAACATGGGCAATCACTTATGTCTCCCAATGGGTTAACTGTCAACCTTAAAATCCTCCAAAAATCCATTCACACAACCAAACTATTAATCCTCCCTCAATTTCTCTTATGTCTCCCACAAAATCTTATCCCCCCCTCAATAAACATATCAAGATAAATAAGAAATCTTTCTTAATATCACAAGGTGGGACACCCAACCTAAACTCCCTCCAAATGCATAACATAAACTCTTATTCCTCCCTCAATAAATCTCCATTTTATTTCTCCTACACAGTCGTAAGGCCATTCTATCCCCAAAACTAAAACACACAACAATCACTCATTTACAACCATTTACACCACAAAATAGAAATAAAAATGCATGGGTGAAGTCTCTACCTTACCATTGCAAGAGTATCCAATTCACAAGCACAATCTCCAAGCATTTCCAAGTCTAAAGAAATCACAAACAATCTCCAAATCTCTCAACAAGCACTCCAAAAACAAGCTCCTCCAAAATGAAAGAGTGAAAATAAAACATGTAACCCCAAAACTTCAAAAAAACATACATAAATAAAAAAGTGAGGAGAGAGTGGTGATGTGGATCCATGTAGGATGGCACATCACATTTTCTCCACACCACTTCAATAGTCAAACACCAAGCCCAAAACTCATAAATTTTTGGTTGAGAAAATGACAAGTTCTCCTTCCACACACAAACCATTAACCATACTTCAAATGACAAAATTAAATGAGTTGAAAGAAAGTGCAATTAATTGCCCTTTTCTTCTTTAAAACAAAAAATAAAGCCTAAAATAATCCCCCCACATCATAGGGATAGTGGGTGGGTGAGTTTAAGAGGTGTGGGACAAGTTTAAAGCCTCCAAAAATAGCGTTTAAGCCAAAATCTGAGTTTTACATGCAAGGTGTAGTAAACAACACTAAAACCAATGCAATCCTTTCAAATCCATAATAAAATCAAGGATTACCTACCAAAATTTAATACCCCTTTGGTCACATCCCAGTTACAATAATTAATAAGATTAATCAACTTAAATAGAGCACAATAACTAACAATAATAAAGTAGAACACATTACAATAATAAATCGCATACTCACAAAATAATTAAAATGAAAGGGGAAATAACACATCTACCCATGGTCACATTTGAGGCCACCCCCCAATGGGAACCTCCTAACAAAATATCACAACATAACAACATACAAAATACATGTTGCCAAGGTGACTTGTTATTAATACCCAGAATTCCTTCATTGTTGGTCTCATATCCCCTTTTATTTGTTGTGTTACAATTTTCCTGCAAAATCAAAACAATACTTTTCTAGCCTCGTGAGCATATCAATGATATCCAGAGAATAAAATACACATATACATGTTAGGAATACTTGTTTAGTGCTCACATTATTTAGATGTGTTTATTATATTTACATATTGGTGAATATAATAATGTGGAGTAAATGAGTTGTAATAAAAACTCATATAGTTATTTGAATGTGATTTGGTTGTTAAACCAAATTCACGTGAAAAAGAAATGTGAGGAGTGTTGTTAGAACAACCTCCTAGAAAATAGGATCAATCTCTCCTATTTATTTGTAATATCTTGTACGAAGTAAATACAGGAAAGTTTTCTATGTGATAATATGTTGTAGCTTTTATATTTGGTATCAGAGCAGATATCACAGCGGGTCTGTGTGAAGTCCATGGAGAAGTAATCTAAGCTGAGAGCCTAGGACAAATTTCATTCTTCATTTAAACAATGATGCTTCGTTGATTGCTAAGGGGAAATTTCAGCTATTTGATTGCCCCTATTGATGATAGTCCATATTTATAGTAAGCGGCCATTAGTTTTACTGTATGTTATTATTTAGGTTTTCTGTGTATTTAGCAATAGTGTATTAGATTGAAGCAGGTAGAAGGCAAAAATTATTGTATTAACAGTGTACTGGCAATATCAATCTTCAGCATACTAACTCAAAAATGCATGTGCCCTCAATTTTCCCGGCTCGTTCCTCGGTGACAGAGTTTTGACAAGTATTGGCAGATCAACGATGACTTACATATACCTAGCTACACTCAGATTTGAATTGCCCATGTATTTCATCCTCAAAATCGAGCAAAGAGATTAGGCTTTCCATGGATATTTCTAGGTTCGGTTTGTGGTATATTTGCCAGACGTGTGTATAGATCTCTGTTGGTTTCATTGCCCTCTCTGATAGTTATGCAAGCCATTTCATGCATCTAAATTGTTTGTTTGTAAATCTGGGCTCGTGGCTCCGCTGTTTCTGTTGCTCACACGCAGCAATAATTAGAGAAAGGGAAATAATTCAAGTAACCGACTTGAGTGCAGAGAATTACTGCTCTCTAGAGGGGTTGTTTATAAGGAGACATCTTGCAGTGAATGACACGTCAAAATCAAGATGATGTGCTAAAATAAATCTAGTTGGAGGTCATATTTTGTTACATCAGGAATAGGCATTTCACATTGCATCACCACGTTCCACAAGGGATGTCACAATTGGACGGTAGTGTTTTCTGTATGCATTCTTTATAAGGAAAGGTACCTGCATATACTTCAAATATAGATTGAGTCAATAATAGTTTATAGTTGGTCTTAGTTATCAAAATTAAGTGCCATTGACCATTAAATTTGTCCAAGTCCTTTCATGTATTATAAAAACCAATATTTAATTGGTTTTTGAATCGTTTAATTGTGTCTCTTATTTTGTGAAGAGTCATTATATTTATTGTAAAAGTTGTTATTAGGGTGTCATTCGTAAAGAGTCAATCAGATTGTCGTCTCATTTCAAGTCTAGTCATGTCATTGTAAATAGTTCAAAGAGTCGTAAAATTGTAAAAAAAAAAAAAAAATTGCTTGCATTTCAACTGGACGCATTTTCGGTGTTATCCGACGTCTGGAAATAATTGTTTTCACATTGCGGGGGAGAGAAAAAATAAAGTACAATGTGAAACTTGATGAACTTCAAAGATATATTCCACTGAGTTAGCAGCATGCAGATGGAGGAAGGAGGCATCGGAGGAAGGAGGTCGAACAGCGACCTCTCGTCAGTCACCAATGACGGGGCCGCACAGAATGATTTGGTGGCACAAGTGTGCAGTGTGAGTATATGATTTTCAGTGTGGTTTCCATTTTTCTCTGAGTGCTTCTATTTGCAGTGTTCCTGTTTTGTTTGGTATTTGATGGATGTTGGAAAGAAAGTTGTGTTGGAGCGCAGATGACTGTCAGTGATCCTCTGACTGACTTGGTCCTCTGACTTCCGTACTTCATTAGAAGATGGTCAGCTAGGAGAATACGTTCACTAGCATTAGTGACCATGTGCAGCAAGACCTAACTAGCAAGATCCATTCAGGAGTATGTTCTTCGATGCAGTTTGCTTCTCAGTATCTATATGAGTGGAATTTCACATTGTGGGGGGGGGAATACATACCAATGTTCCATTCCCATTCTGTACCCAAAACGACTTAGTCAAGGAAAGCTTCCAGTGGCAGTGGCAGTTTTCTATGTTGTTCGAGATCGAGTGGCAATGATCAAAGACAGAGACTATAATTAAGAACATTACGATTCTTATAGGAAGTAATGTGAGATTTTTTAGTATATCTTCTATTGTGCAATTTTGTGATATGCATGTTGTGTTTCCTACATTATTCCCTGATGTATAAGCATAGTGGTGAACAGTAGCACCAGAGTAAGTCAATTCATGGATCTTGAAAGGGTTTGTGGGAGGATCCAGAAAACCACACGAGGTTGACAGTTGATGAGGTTCCTGTCACTTCAAGGTTTGTGGTAAGCCTGTTTAAAACCATGGAAGGAGCGAGTCTTTCTTTTGGATCAAGGTCATGAGTCACAAAGTTGGACATGCCACAAGGGTGAGCATACTGCAGAGGAGCGTGTGGATGTTTTTCTACCATGTTCGCACTAAGGGGGGGAATGTTAGGAATACTTGTTTAGTGCTCACATTATTTAGATGTGTTTATTATATTTACATATTGGTGAATATAATAATGTGGAGTAAATGAGTTGTAATAACAACTCATATAGTTATTTGAATGTGATTTGGTTGTTTAAACCAAATTCACGTGAAAAATAAATGTGAGGAGTGTTGTTAGAACAACCTCCTAGAAAATAGGATCAATCTCTCCTATTTATTTGTAATATCTTGTACGAAGTAAATACAGGAAATTTTTCTATGTGATAATATGTTGTAGCTTTTATAATACATATCAATTCACATCATCAAATAACACTAATAAATCATCACTAAAATCAAGCAATTTCACCAATTATTTATAATTATAAAATATTTCAATTCTATCATTTCATTGACAACAATAAGATCACAAGACTAGCTAGATTGTCTAACAAAATCTATGTATCAAAATCCAATGTGCAAGTACATATAGAAGGTAGAAAATCTAGATCATCACCAATACCGAAATATCAATCCATGCATATAATTCACATCGTCAGTCACCACATATCCAAAATCAAAATATCTATAATATCTATCAAAATACTAATCAAATATAATAATGTCCATCTATCAATGTTTACTGATCAAATATCATAACAAAGTCCATGCCTCCACTTCAAAGTAAGAAAAAATTACAGTAGATCAATGTCGAAGAGGAGTGGGCACTACACCCCAACATTGATGAAAAAATAGGAATATTTTCTAATGTTTATTCTCTGGACCATATCCCTTTCATATTGCTTGATGATACCTTTAATAGTCATGGTTTCTTGAACAATAGCTTGACCCATAAGAGTTGTATCATCAATAAATTGTTGCAGGCATTGGTTTTCAACTTTATTTGTCACTTTAATACCTTCCATAGTTCCATCTCGTCGATATTTAAAGTAAAGTCTGCAAAAAGTTTTACAAACTATAATATATAGGAATGGTGATAGTGGATTCCCTTGCCTCAACCCCCTTTTAGATTTGAAGAGGCCATTAGGTTTACCATTAATTATGACTGAGAAGCTTGGTTCTTTAGTACAAGCTTAGACCATTTTAATGAAGTGAGGATGGTATCCCAACCTCATTAATAGGGAATACAAGAAATCCCAAAATATTCTATCATAGGATTTCTACATGTCCAACTTCACAAGCATAGCCTCCCTCCCTGAGAGCTCCACAGAGTGTATAATTTCATGGATAATAATTATGTTGTCTAGAATTTTCCTATCAAGTACTAGGCTCCTTGGTTTAGAGATATGAAATTACCAAGAGTCTCCCTTAATCTGAAAGCTATCAATTTTGAAATGAGCTTATATATAGTATTGCATAAGCTAATGGGTCTAAAGTCCCCCAAATCCTTAGCTCTCATCTTTGTAGTGATTAGAGTAATAAAGGTGTGGTTGATTTGTTTGAGTAAGAAACCAGTACGGAAAATGTCTTGAATAGATGAAACCACCTCATTCTTCACAATATCCCAATACATTTGAAAAAAGAAAGCTAGGTATCCATCCGGTCGTGGGCTTTTGTCACCTTATATTGCATCAAGGCTAGCTTTAACCTCCTATTTAGAAGGGATGGCTTTGAGTTCATTATTTTCATCTTGACTGATAATAGGTTCAAAAAGGTCAAAAATATCTTCCCTAGATATTTCATCAGCATGAATATTTTCAACAAATAAGTTCCTGAAGAATGAAACAATGGTGGTAGAGATGTATTTGTCCTCCATGGCCATTTCACCATTGTCTTTCTTAATTTCTTGAATTCTAACTTTATTAGCCTTAATAGTAGTAGAGATATGGAAGAATTTGGTGTTCATGTCCCCCTCTTTAAGCCAAATAATTCTCAATTTCTATTTCCAATATATCTCCTCTCTACGTAAAATATTGCGGTATTCAGCAAGAAGATATTTCTCTTTTAATTTATCCTAAGAGCTCCATCCTCCCTGTTCCATAACTTCTTCCATGGCCTTGAGATCCTCAGCTATTCTACTTTTTTAGAGAAAGATATTTCCAAAAACTTCCTTATTCAAGATTTTGAGATTGTCCTTAATATTTCTTAGTTTAGCAGTCACTCCGAACATACTATTGCCTTTAAATTCTATACTCCACCATTCTTCTATCTTTTTTTCCAACTTCGGATGGGTGGTCCACAATTTTTCGAACCTAAAAGGTCTTCCAATAAGTTGCTCTCTAATATTGAATTTAAGAATAGAGGATTGTGATCTGATCTGATACAAGCTAGGGAGGGTAAAGTGTATTGTTACTGCCATTATTGCTACACATTTTTTTGTCTATTTTATTGTTGTTGGTTGCATTTTCAGTTTATTGTTCTCTTTCCCCACCTTCTCCCTTCATAATTTTAGGTAATACGCATTTTTTATTGTACATTTAATTTAAAATTCAATGTAAAGAGTGGATGGAAATGTATAGATTCTTCCCATTTTTCATGTTACATGCCTTTATTAACGCAAGAAAATGATAAGATAAACTATAGACCTTTTAATGATAACATTGGTACTATCAACCAGAGTTTCACCTTCCCCAGAGGTCACACTTAGATTCACAAGGATTGGGGAATCTAAATTTCCATTGTTATCCACAAATATGGTTGTATAAGACCCTCGATGAATTTTGTCACTTATTCTATAGATAATAAACATTACGAAGGATGATTGTGTAGATTATATATAACGGTTAATACAAAATGCGACAATAACAGGGACTTTGAAAATAAAAATTCTATACAAACCGATATTTGTTTCAACAATGTTGTTAATGGGTTGAAGATGACATCAACCCCTATCGAAATGATAGAATTTATCGTGCTAGTATATCATCATTATAAAATGAGATGCGACTATGTTCCATCGTTATGCATTTTCATTCAGCTATTGGATAATTATGATGCCCATAATCCTATTGATTTATATAATATGGTATACGTGTTGTTGAACAAGAAGGCTTGCCTAGAATCTTCGTGAAAGTAGCAGCTTCAGGTTAATCAAGAGAGGATGAAGATATTTGAACATAACCCCAAGCTTGATTACATGGAATGGAAGATCCCTTAATGTCATATTTGTATTTAGAATTAAGGGTATGAATCCTTCCTTGAGATTTTTTCCTAATTACAAATAAAGGAATATAATATACTTCCGTAAATATGAAATGAAATAAAAACACAAATATTGAAATTTCAACAGGGCTTTGGGGCTTTCCTAGTTAAAAAATACAATATTACACCTTTTTTTAATAGCTGGTTATTAAGCCTTTGCATCAATTACTAGCATATACTAAAAGAAAACAAAATGTGATTAAATAAAATTAATGCATTTTGCACATGGATTTTACGAAATTTCCATTAATAACAAAATGTTTTTAATAAACACTTTTGTTAACAAAATTTTTAGAATAAAGTGTGCTAGATTTTAATTTAAAATAGTTAGGATGTTCAAAGCATAATAGTGAGTCATGCTATGTGGCCAAATATATTTTAAAATCTGGTTGGTAAATAAATTTATAAAAAATACTTTTAAAATTCAAACTCAAGTAAATTATGGAACCACAACTCCTTTGTAAATTTAAGCTCTTACAAATACATATTTGGTCATTTTATATGTGATTGGCCATGTTTTGGTTATCGGAGATATTCTGTAAAAGGTACACAAAGCGCAAAAAAAGTGGGACACAAATATTCCACCACTAATCCCTAGTCTCGACTACATAGAGTTTGCTGAAGTGACATGTCTATAACTCCTAAACATTTGAACTAAAATAACAAAAATATCCTTCACAAATGGTTTTATGAAGATATCATTAAATTGATCTTCTACTATAAAATATTCCTGATATATTTCACCTTCTCTAACTAGTTCCCTGATTAAAAAAATGATATCTTGTATCTACATGCCTTCTTCTACTGTTAAATACATTATTCTTTTACAATGCTATAGGTATATTATTATCAAAAAATATCGTTGCTTCTAATTATTGTTGATGCTTTATGTCAAACAACCATATTTTCATCGCAACTACTTGACATGTTATTGTGGCTGAAAAATATTTTACTTTTACAAAAGAAAGGTTTAAATTCTTCCACTTCTTAGATGCCATGAAACATCAATAGAACCAATATGTAAATTATAGTCAAATTTTCTCCTCTCTCATATATGCTTACTACACAATCACTTTTCTTATAGCAATTCAACTTCTTATAATTGGATGTTTTACATAAGATGGCATATCCTTTTGTTAACAATCTCTTAATATTTCTAGTGAGAAACTATCGGTGACTCAATGAACCATGAAATAAGGCTTACCCCATTGAAGATATAAGTTTTAAAACCCATAGAGTACATAAAACTGTAAACAATTCTATTGAAAAAACATAGAAAAATATTGTATCCCTTATGATCCTTTCTTAACTTCAATCCCACATTAACTGGTGTTAATATGGGCTTACCATAAATCATTTCAAACCTTTTCAAAAAATCCTTAACATAACATTATTGACATATAAAAATATGATATTCTAATTGACTAACTTATATATAAAGAAAATGCTTTATGAATAAAAATATGTCATTTAAAATTCATTATTCTTTTCTAACTTAAACAAGTCAACTAGAAAATCTCCTATGAATTTCAAGTCAACTAGAAAATCTCCTATGAATTTCAAGGCATCCACATATAAACATATGATCAATATTTTACATTTTTTATGTTTATGTATAGTGTTAATCCACTCTCTTAAATTTATTCCTCATAAAATATGAATCAATCATATATTATGATGCTCTTGTTGTTTATATGAGACTAGAAAGGGTGTTCTTCAATCTGCAAATATTTTTTTGGACTAATAAATTTATATCATAGTATCTACTATCAAAAACATTCGTCCTGTACTATTCTATTCAAATATTCATACTTATATACATTTGATATACTTTCTCATTATTCCATTAAATTATGCACAGTCGGCCCCTATTTTTGGGGGAGGTAAATATTTCTACAAGTGGATAAGGAGGTTAAGAAACCTAACACTAAAATCCACCCCCTTTGTTATTTTTGAAGCTAAGGTTATGGAATATGAAGCATTCTTAATGAGAAACGCATTGATCTGCAGATTCAACAACTTTTGTCTGGGTCTTCCCACTTTTCATTAATGGTTGTCAAACCATTTGAACCCCATCTTGGAAGGTAAGCTTGATATTTACCCTACAGCATGTGGGTTTTTTATAGTTGTCTTTGTTAAAACCTTAGATAGGGATCTGATTCTTGAAAAAAAATTGGGAGCTTCAATCCCATTTATTACGTATGAAACTATGGTTCCCTTTGTTTAACCCAATATTTGATACTTTTAAAGTGAAACTAGTTTAGATTCATTCTCCTTATTTTCCCCTCTAATTATTGATGGAGAGATGTTTAACCTCTATAAGTAACAATTTGGGAAAATGCTTAGATATTAATCCAAATACTAAAGATTATGGGGTAAGTGCAGCAAGTTGGTGGACAAAAAAGTGGAAATGAAAACCAGAAATTCATGTACCACGATCACGGTTTTTAAAACCAAGATTGTGGACTATTTTCTATAGATTTGGGAATTTATAAACCTGAAACTACAATCACAATTATAAACCATGATCATAGTCCTCTGAGACAAAAATAACAGACTAGGGACTTCTCATTTTCCCCCATTTTCCCCTGCGAACCATGATTTCTCTTCCATTGTTGGCACTCAAGCTTTGAATACCCCTTGCAAATTTCTCTTCAGACTTCTGGATCACAAAATTTTCAATGATGCTGCCAAGATGAAGAGGTAAGAGATCGATTTTTATCAAATTTGTTGCATTTTAGGTTATTTTTTGTGATTTTCATGGGTTTTTCAATTTTTTGTTTATGTATATAATTTCTTTATTTTGTCAGTTTTTCAACAAGCTTGTAATCCTAAAAACTATCCAAATATTCCTCAAAACCCTCCAAACATTCCTCAAAACCCTCCTTCAAATGTAGATCCACTTCCTGTGGCTCTTTATGTCCCCATGGAACTAGCGGGAACACAAGCTAGTATTGTTGGAAGAATCCGATAAAATAAAATTTCCATAGAGAACCTTATTCAGAAAATAATACAAAATCATGCCACAAATCCGTCTCGCATGACTTTAGCCAACACATTGTAAACATTGATTAGAGAAGTTGACTTCACAACCAACCAAATAGATAGATGTAATACGTTTATAGGTGATTGTAGGTAGTGTTATCTAGATAAATTATCCCATGCAGTCGTAAAAGACAATTTTTTTTGTAAAAGACCCTCATTTGTGCATTATTTACTAACTCGAGAACCAATGCCCCCCGTAACTACTTTCAAACGGTTCACAATCCATTGGTGTCACGATGACTGAATCAAGAATAATATTTGGGACCGATGGTGGATGGTTTTTGATTATCCACCATGTAACAATAATGAGGTTCCTCTCTATTTTTTTGAAGAAATTATATTCTGAGTTCATGCTTAATGAGGTCCCAAATTATTTTGAATTTTTTAAGTTTTATGGACGATGAGGTGGCTCTGCACAGAGTAGACCTGGTGCATGAGTTGATCAACCAAGGATCCCTCATGCCCCAAAACCCCCACTGCCTTCAGTTATCCCTCCTACAATGAAGGAGGTTGTGGAGATTGACACACTACATGCATTAAGGGAGCTCATTGACACTCTGACCCAGTATAATGACAAGATTACATCTGGTGATGTTGGTGGAGGCACCAGTTCTAACACCCCACACCATTGTGGATCATCTGGTGTCGTATGCACTAGGGGTGAGACATCATTTGTTGGATCACATGATTTATTTTCTCTAGATGAGATGATGGCGGATGTTTTTGGAATTAGTGCAAATGATCTTAGTCTTTCACAGGTAAATGTCAAATAAATATTATATATATATATATATATATATATATATATATATACAATAGTTTAATTCATTTGAGATTTTAATATATATGTATTTGATTACATCATGTACATAGATGTAAAAACTAATTTTATTTTATTTTAAACAACAAGAGTTGGTGAAGGACACATCCAGCATCGACATGCTAGCTACTGCAGCAGGGTATGTTACAGACGTATGTTTTAAGTTACTTACATTTCAAATTTCATTTGATTGCACTTTTAGTATTAAATATACATTTTTAATGTTCGTGTATAATGTTTCACATGTACATGTACATATTAATATGTTTGTCTTTTATACACATGAGATTAGCAGTTCATCATCTTCTCTAGGCACCGAGGCTACTGACACGCCTCACTTGACTTTTAAGTGGGTTAGTTTCTCTTTACACTTTGTTTCCAATTGTGGAATTTTAGTTGTGTATCTATTCTTGTAGGAATTTTGGAGACTTGAGTAACATCGAAGGTTCCCTAGGATAATTAAACCTAGATTCCTACTCTTTCAAGAGGTCATATGACAATAAGCAGTATATGGAAGCAAAGCACAAGTATCTCAATATTTCTCATCAACCTAAAATGGAGGATTATTGGGAAGATTGTGTCAACAAGATTAATGTTTATTACTGATACTTTTATAGAATGACATTAACGCAAATAACAGAATTTCGTCTCTAATGGGTCATAGAGGAAATAGAATATGATGTTAATGAGTTGTTCAAAATGGGATACCTAGATTTTATTCACTTCACACATATCCCTCTTGTAGACAGGTCATTTGTGAATCCTATTGATACACTAACTCGTACTGTAAAATTCCTCCAAAGATCAAAAAAGTGGTTCATTCAGAATATGCATGAACTCAACTATACTACTTTTCCTACTTATAGGCAATCCCCCAAAAAAAATAGCTTCCTAAACAATATATTTCAAGTACCCAACTTCTTAGTGATACAAGTTCAATCATTTCCATTACTGAAATAAAATGATGTTTTAGTACCATGGCTTTGAGCCATGTTCCACATTATAAAATAACTTATTGTAGATTAAAGAATTATAAAATAGACATGTTAAAATGCATATCTTTCAAGATAAGTTGACTATACTAGAAACATTCAGAAAATTTAAATGCTTGGCCAAAAATAGTCTGAATAAGGTGATCTTGACTTCCATATCTCACTAAATGTGTAGATTTATTATTTTCATGCATAAATAATTATGAGCCAAATTCTTGGGAAGTGAGAAAGGATTCAAGTACTCCATTAGCACAACTAAGCAAAAGACTCTATTGATACTTACTTCAAAATCCATGTTTGTGAGGTTTACAATGACTTGAGCATTAATTGTGTGTTAACTTACTAGGAAAATCATCAAGAATAGTCTCTAAAGGAAATTAATTTGTCATGGCTCCAATTTTACAAATAGGGTAGATTCTAAGTCTATGATAGACTCCAAAAGTATGCTTTCAATGATGTTATTTTTAATGTTATCACAATTATAATTTAAGTAAAAGGAGATAAGGTGATATGGTGTTTTGAGCCTTAAATATCTAGGTCATTTCCACCATCTATAATGAGACAAAATTCATAAATTGGGGAAAGATAATCAATGATAAAGCTCGTAAGCAACTAGTGGACCTCCCTCGAGCTCAAACATTATTTATGCCTTATAACCTTATTTATTGCATTGTCAATCTTAGACATTGTTGGTATGTAAAATTTCTCCGCATTTTACTAGACAACCCATTCAAAGTTGTGAAATTGTCTCTTTTCAAAGATCAACTTATATGGAAGGTTTTGCAAGCTTTGGGTGGTTTTAAAATACTAGGTTATATTAATTGGGAAGGTATATAATTCTACTTCATGATAATATGAAATAAGAAAGGCATTAAGAGCATTGTACTAGTCTTTGGAACACATTCACTTCTGACACTTTTTGTAGACAAATTACTCTCAATCATAAAAGGAAAATAAACTTGGGAAGAAAATATTAAGAGCCTTGGTTGGTTTCTATTAGCAAATTAATACATTGGTCTATTATGTGTCAATTATGCTTTGGGACTGTTATGTTGCAGTCGTGTAGATTAATATTTATCTACATGTTTTTTTGTATAGCTTATGACTGCCAGAGAGACTCCTCCCTATATGCAAATTGTGGAGGTTGTTGTATATGTTTTCATAGCGTCTGTAGATTCACTAACTCAGTAAAATTTTCAAAAAAAATAAATTTTGGAGGAATTTTTTGTTATTACTTATCCACAATACCAAATTTTGTAATGAAATATTTAATTTGAACTATTTATTTGTATGTATCCTACCCCTCGTGAGTCTACCATTGACCCTGTAATGCATCGATGAAAAATTTATAGGGATCATGAGATTGCAGTAAGATTTCACATGCATTATAAATTATAAGTTTCTAAATTTTGAATGTATTTTAAAAATTTAGGTGTTAAAAATTTGATGTTTATGAATGTGCAAGCTAGGTTGCAGGCTTTCTTAGAGATGCCTAGGACCACACGGATGAAATCCGTAGTGGCATCTCCTTCCACTACATCCACAGTTCGTGGACATGCTTCTTATAGCAGGGCAAAGAGAGGGAAGATGGTTCATGATTACATTCATAGGACCTATATGTTTAGATATATATGCCATCTGGTTCTAGTTCATGATTCTTCATATAGTCCATGTATATAGCCTTATGCGACCGCATGTGGTCCTATATATATGAAACACTTATTTCGATACATTATGAACTTATATTTTCAGAGACACATGGCACACTTATTTTGATACATTATATCCATGTTGGTTTTCATAACGATATTGCTTCTATGTTTGATTTGATTTCATTGCACAAGATATCCTTCTATGTATGTTTTCATAACCATATTAGTTCTAGATGTTTGATTTGATTTGATGGCCTCAATTATGTGACCATTATCCATATGATATATATGATATATGATGTTATGTTATTAGTATGATATATGATGTTATGTTATATAATGGTTTTTAAGGTTCTTAGGTGCAAGATCATTTTTTTCAAGAGATTTAAGTGTGGACTTATATCAATTTTCTTATTTTAAACACGTGGTTAACACACTACAAAGTGGGACAAAATGTACACAATTAAAAATGGTCTTGAGGGATTTATTACAAGTCATTTTATATGTTTTTAGTGTACTTATAATTTATTTGTTAAGTATTAGTCCAAATTAAGTGGTATTGATATGCATTAATATGTAACAACTAATAATAACACTTAATTTGGACTAATACTTAACAAATAAATTATAAGTACACTAAAAACATATAAAATGACTTGTAATAAATCCTTCAAGACCATTTTTAATTGTGTATATTTTGTCCCGCTTTTGAGTGTGTTAACCACGTTCTTAAAATAAAAAAAATGATATAAGTCTACACTCAAAATATTCAAATACTTGGCCAAAAATTGTCTCAATAAGGTGATCTTGACTTCTATATCTCACTAAATGTGTAGACTTATTATTTTCATGCATAAATAATTATGAACCAAATTCTTGGGAAGTGAGAAAGGATTCACGTACTCCATTAGCACGACTAAGCAAAGACTCTATTGATACTTCAAAATCCATGTTTGTGAGGTTTGCAATGACTTGAGCATTAATGGTGTGTTAACTTACTAGGAAAATAATCAAGAATAGTCTCTAAAGGAAATTAATTTGTCATGGCTCCAATTTTACAAATAGGGTAGATCCTAAATCTATGAGAGACTTCAAAATTATGCTTTCAATGATGTTTTTTTTAATGTTATCACATTTTTAATTTAAGTAAAAGGAGATAAGGTGATATGGTGTTTTGAACCTTAAATATCTAGGTCATTTCCACCATCTATAATGAGACAGAATTCATAGATTGGGGAAATATAATCGATGATAAAGCTCGTAAGCAACTAGTGGACCTCCCTCAATCTCAAACATTATTTATGCCTTATAACCTTATCTATTGCATTGTCAATCTTAGACATTGTTGGTATGTGAAATTTCTCCGCATTTTACTAGACAATCCAGTCAAAGTTGTGAAATTGTCTCTTTTCAAATATCAACTTATATGGAAGGTTTTGCAAGCCTCGGGTCGTTTTAAAATACTAGGTTATATTAATTGGGAAGATATATAATTATACTTCATGATAATATGCAATAAGAAAGGCATTAAGAGCATTACACTAGTCTTGGGAACACATTCACTTCTGACACTTTTTGTAGACAAATTACTCTCAATCGTAAAAGGAAAATAAACTTGGGAAGAAGATATTAAGAGCCTTGGTTGGTTTCTATTAGCAAATTAATGCATTGGTCTATTATGTGTCGATTATGCTTTGGGTCTGTTATGTGGCAGTCATGTAGATTAATATTGATCTACATGTTTTTTGTATATCTTATGACTGCCAGGAAAATCCTCCCTATACACAGACAGTGGAGGTTGTTGTATATGTTGCCATAGCATCAGCAGATCCACTAACTCAAGTAAAAAATTTCAATTTTTTTAAATTTTGGAGGAATTTTTTGTTATTACTTATCTACAATATCAAATTTCATAATGAAATATTTAATTTGAACTATTTATTTATATGTAGCCTATCCCTTGTGAGTCTACCTTTGACCCTGCAACTCGTCGATGACAAATTGATAGGGATCATGAGATTGCGGTATGATTTCACATATAATATAAATTCTAAGTTTCTAACTTTTGAATGTATTTTAAAATTTTGGGTGTTAAAAAATTGATGTTTATGAATGTGTAAGCTAGGTTGCAGGCCTTCTTAGAGACACCTAGGATTACACAGATGAAATCCATAGTGTTATCTCCCTCCACTACATCCACAGGTTGTGGACATACTTCTTCTAGCAGAACGAAGAGAGGGAAGATGTTTCATGATTATATTCATAGGACCTCGATGTTTAGATATATATGCCATCTAGTCCTAGTTCATGATTCTTCATATAGTCCATTTATATAGCCTTATGCGATCGCATGTGGTCCTATATGTAAGAAACACTTAGTTCGATACATTATGAACTTATATTTTCAGAGACACATGGCACACGTAGTTTGATACATTATAGATCTATGTTAGTTTTCATAACGATATTGCTTCTATGTTTGATTTGATTTCATTACACATGACATCCTTCTATGTATGTTTTCATAACCATATTAGTTCTAGATGTTTGATTTGATTTGATGGCCTTGATTATGTGACCATTATCCATATGATATAATGATATATGATGTTATGTTATTGTTATGATATATGATATATGATATATGATGTTATGTTATATAATGGTTTTGAAGGTTCTTGGGTGCAAGATACTTTTTTAAGAGATTCAAGTGTGGACTTATATCAATTTTCTTATTTTAAGCACGTGGTTAACAAAATCCAAAGAGGGACAAAATTTACACAATTAAAATGGTCTTGAGGGATTTTTTACAAGTCATTTTATATGTTTTTAGTGTACTTATAATTTATTTGTTAATTATTAGTCCAAAAAAATATAGAAACATTGTATTTTAGTTAGCACAAGATATGCAAAAAATATTATTAACACTCTATTGTGTATTAACATGCTTTAAAAAGAGATCAAACAATCATTAGAGTATTTACATGGTAATGTGTTTACCTTGTTGCAATCTCATTCATGCGAGCTGAGTAGTGAGAATTCATGCCTCAGGACGTCATGGGAGAAAATTCACCACTAATGTGTCTGATTGGGGGGTTATATGTCTTCGGGTGCTATGGCGGGCTCTAAGGAGGCCCAGTTTGAAGTCAAACCACCCGATTCAGAACTAAGAACCCCTTCCCTATTAATCCTAATTCACGTTTTCAGCAGAAACTAATGACGATCACAACTTGGCTCTCGGTCATCCAAACCAAGAACCATCTAAGCCAAAATTTTAGTGAAGGATGTCTCTAGTTTCACCCAATAATTTAGGGTCATGGTATTCCTTGAGCCTTCGTGGCATAATTGTTTACAAACCGCCTTTTCTAGGCAATCCTAGGAAATGAACAAAGATGATTAGTGTGAAGTCATGCCTCAGGATGTCATGGTACCGAACTGACTGTGCCAAAACCTTCGGGTGGCCAGTTGAATGCTAGAGGAGGTGTTGTTTTGGTGCATAACAACGTCATTGCTTCCCAGCTACTTCATTCGAGCGTAGTCCCTTAAGAGCCCTGAGACCAAAAAACCGTTCAACTTCGATGGGTGATTACTCTGTCTCCTTGGCACCTAGAGACGTATCGTTAGATCTTATACCTCAGCGTAGGTACCCCCTACAACATCTTGTCTCGATTTTTTCCATGTCCAATTGGTGCTCTTGTTGACCTATTGTTTGTAAACGCATGAAATAGTGTAATTTGAGCCAGTGTAAGGTTGTCAAATGCTATATTTTACAAATGGTGGCTTATGGCACTAAATAGACTGTGCCAACACATCCGGGTGGCTAGGTAAATTTTAGAGGATTTTTCGTTTCAGTGCGTGACACCGTTGTTGCTTTCGGGCTACTTCATTCAGGCGTAGTCCCTTAAGAGCCCTGAGACCAAAACATTGTTCAACTTCGATGGGTGATTACTCAGACTCTTTGAAACCTAGAGATGTCTCATTAGATCTTAAACTTCAGTGTAGGGACCCTCTACAATATCCTGGCTCGGTTGTTTCCTTCTCCAATCAGTGCTCTTGATGTCCTATTTTTTACAACAAAATAATGCAGTTTGAGCCAGTGTAAGGCTATCAAATGCTATATTTTTTAAACAATGGGTTTTGGAACCAAAACTACTACACCAACACGTCCAAGTGGCTAGGTAAATGCTAGAGGAGGTTTTTTTGGTGCGTGACAATGTCGTTGCTTCCGAGCTACTTTGTTCGGGCATAGTCCCTTAAGAGCCCTGAGACCAAAAAATTGTTTAACTTCGATGGGTGATTACTCGGACTCCATGGCACCTATATGCATCTCGTCAGATCCTACACTTCAGCATAGGGACCCTCTACAATATTTTGTCTTGTTTTTTTCCATCCCCAATCAGTGATCTCACTACCCTATTGTTTGCAAACACATGAAATAGTGCAGTTTGATCCAGTGTAAGGCTATCAAATGCTATATTTTTCAAACAGTGAGTCGTGGCACCAAACCAACTATGGAAACATGTTTGGTGGCTAGGTAAATGCTAAAGGATGATTCTTTTTGGTGTGCAACAATGTCATTTCCTCCTGGATGCTTCGTTCGGGTGTAGTCCTTTAAGAGCCTTGAGACCAAAAAATCATTCAACTTTCACGGGTGATTACTCAGACTTTGTGGCACCTAGATACATCTCATTGGATCCTACACCTTATTTTAGGAACCCTCTACAATAGCATGTCTTGGTGTTTTCCGTATCCAATCGGTGCTCTCGTTGTCCTATTGTTTGCAAATGCATGAAATAGTGCAGTTTGAGCTAGTATGATGTTGGCAAACACTATATTTTGCAGACAGTGGGTTGTGGCACCGAACCAAATGCGCCAAAATGTTTGAGTGGATAAGTAAATGCTAGATGAGGTGTTGTTTTAGTGTGGGAAAATTTCCTTGCTTCTAGGCTACTTCGTTCAGACGTAGTCCCTTAAGAGCCCTAAGACCACAAAACCATTCAACTTCGACGGGTGATTACTAGGACTCCTTGGCATCTAGAGATGTCTCGTTAGATCCTAAACCTCGATATAGGTACCCTCTAAAATATCCTATCTCAATTTTTTCCATCTCCAATCGGTGCTCTCGCTGCCCTATTGTTTGCAAATGCGTGAAATAGTACAGTTTGAGCCAGTGTAAGGTTGTCAAATGCTATATTTTGCAAACAGTGGGTTATGGCACTAAACCAACTATGCCAACACATCCAAGTGGCCAGGTGAACATTAGATGAGGTGTCGTTTTGGTACGGGATAATGTCGTTTGTTATGAGCTACTTCATTTGGGCATAGTCCCTTAAGAGCCATGAGACCAAAAAAATATTCAACTTCGATGGGATATTATTCGGTCTATATGGAACATAGAGATGTCTCATTAGATCCAACACCTCATAGTAGGGACCCTCTAAAATATGTTATCTTAGTTTATTTTGTCTCCAATCGATGCTCTCGATGTCCTATTATTTGCAAATGCGTGAAATAGTGCAGTTTGAGCCAGTGTAAGGCTGTCAAACTTTATATTTTGCAAATGATGGGTCATGGCATGAAAACGACTACGCCAACATATTCGAGTGGATAGGTAAATGCTAGAGGAGTCATCATTTTGGTGCGCGATGTTGATTTGTGAAGCTCAATTACTTTGGATTAGCATGCAATGTGAAACTTGCTGGAAAACACAGTAACCGTCATCAGTTATGAAGGGACCGACATCAGTTACCTATGACCAGAATTTGTTAGGAAAGGAGGAACTAGCATCGGTTAGGACTAACCAACGTTGCTTACCTATGTGTGAATGTTTTAATTAACTCTCGGGAATTAGATATATTTTTAGTATTAAAGTAGATCTATTGATTGTAATTGCATGGCTAAGTGCCCTAAGTTTTTAAATGCCTATATAAGCATGAAAGTTAAGGTTTAGAAGTAATAATTAAGAAGAACTTTAAAAGTTGATGATTATTGTGAGAATAATTGTGAGAGAGAGAATTCTTGGAGAAGAAGCAAAAGCTTGAGAGAAAGAAAGTATTGTACATCTGAGAGGTGTGGAAGATTGTAAATCTTCATTATATATCTTGTCAAAGCTTTGGATAATAGATTGGCTTGTTTCTTGGTAGACGTAGCCCACACTAGGTGAACCACATTAAATATGGTGTTGGTTTATATCTCTTGTTTTATATATTTCTTCTGGTAGAATATCTACTTTTATTTGCATGTATGCTTAGATCTGATATATTATCTGTACAACCAATGTGTTAACCCCAACAACTGGTATCAGATCTTTGTTTGAGGGTTTTGTGTGTTGACAAATTTACTCACAGAGGGTTTTCTGATTGAGTGGGAGCTACAACAATGGCAGAAGAAAATAAATACAAGGTAGAGAATTTTGACGGCCGAAATTATCAATTATGGAAGATGCAGATTGAGGATTATCTGTATCAAAGAGATTTATATTTACCGTTGGATGAGAATTATAGACCTACGATGATGACTGATGAAAAATAGAAGATTCTTGACAGAAAGGTTATGGGATCTATAAGATTGAGTCTGGCAGCATCTGTGGCTTCCAATATTATAGAAGCGAATTCTACGATAGGGTTAATAAAATATCTCGCTAATTTATATGAAAAATCTAGTGCTTCAAATAAATTTTATTTGATGAAGAAACTATTTAGTTCTAAGATGCATGAAGGTGGATATGCATCTAGTCATTTGAATGATTTCAAATCTATTGTAAATCATTTAAAATCAGTTGATATCATTTGATGATGAAGTGAAAGCACTTTTATTCTTATGTTCTTTGCCTGATAGTTGGGATAACTTGGTTATGGCTGTTAGTAATACAACATCTGCTAATAATGTTTTGAAATTTGATGATGTGGTTAGTATAATCTTGAATGAATAAATTTGTAGGAAGAGTACAGAGGAATCATCATCTGGGAATTCTTTGAATGTAGAAAGTAGGGGCAGGAAGAAGGAGAGATCCAAGAGTAAGAGTAATGGGAAATTAAAATCAAGGGATAACAGATATAAATCCATAGGTAAGGGAATTACTTGTTGGAAATGTGGAAAGAAAGGACATGCAAAGAAAGATTTTTGGTCAAAGGATAAAGAGAACCCATAACCAGACAAAGGTAAAGAAGTAAATTTTGTTACAGCAGAAGTAATGCAATATGCACTTATTCTTTCTTTAGCTAATAAAATTAAATCACGGGTTTTAGATTCAGGAGCTTCTTTCCATGTAATCCCTAATAAAGGTTATTTAAGAAATTATGTCTAGGGAAATTTTGGTATGTTTATTTGGGTGATGATGAACCTTGTAGTATTATTGGTAAAGGGGAAGTTCATCTTAAATTGTAGAATGGAAATACATGGGTATTGAAACATGTGAGGCGTGTGCCAAACCTCATAGGAATCTTATTTCTGTAGGGCAACTGGGTGAAGCTGGTTGCATGGTTACTTTTACAGGAGACTCTTGGAAATTCACCAAGGGTGCTTTTTTTGTGGCAAGAGGTAGGAAGGTAGGAACCTTATATTTATCTACCTATGTTACTGATTCCTTTTCTGTATTATCTACTTCAAATTCAGATGCATGTATATGGCATAATCGGTTGGGCCATATGAGTCAAAAAGAATCAGATCTTAAAGGCTAAGTGTAACTTATCATATTTGAAATATTTAGATCTTGATTTATGTGAGCATTGTATCTTTGGAAAGTAAAAGAGAGTGAGATTTCTCAAATTTGGGGCAACTAAGAAGGAGCATACATTGGAGCTTGTACACTCAGATGTGTGGGGACCAGCTTATAAAGGATCCCATTATTATGTTACTATCATCGATGATGCTACAAGAAAGGTATGGGTTTATTGTATTAAACACAAATCTGATGTTTTTGAAACTTTTAAATGATGGAAATCCCTTGTTGAGAATGAATCAAATTCAAAGTTAAAGTGCCTTAGATATGACAATGGTGGTGAATACTGTAGCGAGGCTTTCAATGATTATTATTCAGTTAACGGGATACGTAGAGAAAGGAGGGTTCCAAGAACACCAAAGGAGAATGGTGTTACAGAGAGAATGAACATGACAATTATGGAACGTGTTAGAAGTATGAGGATACATTCTGGATTACCCTTGCAATTTTAGGCAGAAGCAGTTTATACAACGGTTTATTTGATTAATCGTGGGCCTTCAAGTTCACTAGATGGAGGAATACCAGAGGAAGCTTGGACTGGAAAAGAGGTAGACTTATCTTTTCTTAAAGTTTTTGGTTCAAAAGCTTTTTTGCATGTTGATAAGGAAAATAGGAAAAAGTTAGATGTAAAATCCAAGAGACGCACTTTCATTGGTTATGGATCTCGTGATTTTAGATTCTAATATTGGGATTTAGAGAGTTCTAAAATTATTAGGAGTCGTAATACTGAATGGAATTAAAAGAGAATGTAAAAGGATCAAATTTTGGTACCCAAGGACGAACTGGTTGAGAAGTTTGTAAATGAAAATGAACTTTCAGATTTAAATTTAATATCGATAGGGTTACACAGTAACTGGTGTCAATTGACCCCTGACCAGCATCGGTCAATAGAACCGGTATCGGTTACAGAAGATCCAAATAGGTATTGGTTATTAGAACCAACTTTGGTTATAGGGAACCAACATCGGTCGCTGAAAAATTTGGATACAAATTTCCAGGAGGCCCAAAATGAGCCTCTGGTACCTAGAGCTCCTGTGAGAAAGTCACAAAGAGTAAGTAAACCTCCAGAAATATTTACAGCTTCTCTATTTTATTTATTATTGACTGATAATGGTGAACCATAAATTTTTTAAGAAGCAATATAGGATAAGACCCATGTGCAGCGGGAGCATGGTATGGATGAGGAGATGGACTCCTTAGAACAAAATCAGACTTACTATTTGGTTAAGTTGCTAGTAAGTAAGAGGTCATTGCAGAACAAGTGGGTTTACATGATCAAGGAAGAAGAGGGTGGACATAAAAGATTCAAGGATAGGCTTGTAGTAAAGGGATTTACACACAAAGCAGGTATTCATATTGGTGAAATATTCTCCAATTGTTAAGATGACTTCTATTCGTACCGTATTGAGTTTAGTTGCAGTAGAGGATTTACATTTAGATCAACTAGATGTGAAGATGGTTTTCCTTCATAGTTATTTGGATGAAGATATTTATATGCATCAACTGCTTGGGTATGAGTCAAAGGTAAGGATAAATTAGTGTGCAGGTGGAAAAGATCCTATATGGGCTCAAGCAAGCTCCAAAGCAATGGTACATGAGGTTTGATGGTTTTATACATGAGCATGGCTACTTGAGATGTGAATCTGACCATTGTGTTTATCTAAAGAAACTTGAAAATGGGAGCTATATTATTTTTTTATCGTATGTGGATGATATGCTTATTGCAGGATCTATTATGCATGACATTGGTGAGCTTAAGGGAAAGCTAGCTCACACATTTGCTATGAAGGATTTAAGAGCTGCAAAAAGAATCCTTGGCATGCAAATACATAGAGACAGGAAGAACAAAAAATTTAATTTATCTCAAGAGGATTATATCTACAGGGTGTTAGAAAGGTTTAAGATGCATAATGCAAAACCTGTTAGTACACCTATGACTAGACACTTCAAATTGAGCAAATATCAGTTTCCTACATAACAAGAGGAGGTCAAATACATGACACGAGTTTCATATGCTTCAGCAGTTGGGAGTCTCATGTATGCTATGGTTTGTACCAAACCAGACATTATACAGGAAGTGGGATTAGTGAGTAGATATATGGCCAATCCAGGTAAAGAACATTGGAAAGTAGTCTAATGGATACTCAAGTATTTTAGAGGGATATCTAGCATGCAGTTATGCTATGGAGGCTTGGACATTTGATTATGTGGCTATGTGGATCCAAATATGGCTAGAAGTCTGGATGGTAGGAGAAGCACTACTGGATATATTTTCACAATAGGTGGGACGACAGTTAGTTATATTTCAAGATTGTAGAAGGTTGTGGCTTTGTCTACTATAGAGGCAGAGTATGTTACAGCTACAGAGGATAGCAAGGAGATGATATGGATGAGTAGGCTCATGAAAGAGTTGGGAAAGGACCAAGATGATTACAAATTGTTCAGTAATAGTCAGAGTGTAATTCATTTGGAAAATAACTCAGTGTTTCATTCAAGAACGAAACACATTCAGTTAAGGTATCACTTCATACGGCAGGTATTGGAGGATGGGAAGTTGAATATAGAAAAGATTCATACGAGAACCCTGCGGATATGATGAAAAATCCGTTAGAAAAGGATAACTTGGAGCTACACTCCACTTTTTTTGGTCTTCGATTTTGATACTCGAGGAGGAAGAAACAAAGCTAAAGAAGGATCCAAGAATGACGTTGTATAGGTATGGTCAAGTAATTAATCTCCAAGTGGGAGGTTGTTGAGTTGTGAAGCTCAATTACTTAGGATTAGCATGACATGTGAAACTTGTTGGAAAACACAGTGACCGCCAGTGGTTATGAAGGGACCAGCATTGGTCACCTATGACCAGCACCGGTCATGCAAGGAGGAACCGACATTGGTTAGGACTAACCGGCATCGGTTACATGTGCGTGAATGTTTTAATTAACTCTTGGGAATTAGATCTATTTTTAGTATTGAAGTAGATCTATTGATTGTAATTACATGGCTAAGTGCCCTAAGTTTGTATACGCCTATATGAGCATGAAAGCTAGGGTTTAGAAGTAAGAATTAAGAACTTGAAAATTTTGATAATTATTGTAAGACTAATTGTGAGAGAGAGAATTTTTGGAGAATAAGAAAAATCTTGAGAGAAAGAAAGTATTGTACATCTGAGAGGTGTGGAAGATTGTAAATATTCATTTTATATCTTGTCAAAGCTTTGGATAATAGATTGGCTTGTTTCTTGGTGGACGTAGCCCACACTGGGTGAACCACGTTAAATCAGGTGTTGGATTATATCTCTTATTTTGTAGATTTATTCTGGTAGAATATTTACTTTTATTTGCATGTATGCTTAGATATGATATATTATTTGTACAACTAGTGTGCTAACCCCAACACATGACAAATTCGTTGCTTCTGGGATACTTTGTTCGAGCATAGTCTCTTAAGAGCCCTAAGACCAAAAAACCATTCAAATTTGACGGGTGATTGCTCAGACTCCGTGGCACTTAGAGACATCTTGTTAGATCCTACACCTTGACATAGGGGCCATCTAAAATATCCTATCTCAATTTTTTCTATCTTCAAGCGGTGCTCTCACTGCCTGATTGTTTGCAAATGCGTGAAATAGTGTAGTTTGAGCTAGTGTAAGGTTGTCAAATGCTACATTTTGCAAACGGTAGGTCATGGCACCAAACCGACTATGCCAACACTTCTAGGTGGCTAGGTAAACTCTAGAGCAGTTGTCATTTTGGTGTGGAACAATGTCATTACTTCTGGGCTACTTTGTTTAGGCGTAGTCCCTTGAAAGCCCTGAGACCAAAAAAATGTTCAACTTCGACGGGTAATTACTCGATCTCCATGGCACCTAGAGATGTCTCACCAAATATAACACCTCAGCATAGGGACCCTCTACAATATTTTGTCTTGGTTTTTTCCATATCCAATCGGTTCTCTCACTACCCCTTGTTTACAAATGCATGAAATAGTGCAGTTTGAGCCAGTGTAAGGCTGTCAAACACTATATTTTGCAAATGGTGGGTCGTGGCACTGAACCGACTGTGAAAACGTGTAGGGATGGCCTTGTAAACACTTGGGGAGTCATCATTTCGATTCCCTATGCTCTCGGTGCTTCGGGGATACCTCCTCCAGAGCCAAGAACCTCCTCCATAGGTACATAAACCGTTAGTTGTTTTTCTTTTCTTGTAAAACAATGAAAGCTTCTCTTAGCTTTAAGAATATAAAATTCTCTACTAACAGTTCTAACCACGTGAAGGTGGAAGCTTTTCTGGAACCACTAACTTACATAAAAGTGTTAGTCAAAGAAATTTAAGTTGAATCAAAACCATACTAGATATATACAAAATACACAAATTTAATAAAATATATGAACTTGAATCTAAAACTGAAAAATTTAAACAATTCAAAGAAATTATATATACCAGATGAGCTCATGTAAATTCATTCTAATGTTCACCATCAGGAAGTGAAAGTGGAAGATTTTCTGGCACTACTAACCTATATAAAAGTATTAGTCAAAGAAATTTAAGTTGAATCAAAACCATATACTATATATATATACAAAATACACAAACTTAATAAAATATATGAGCTTGAATGATCTGGTTGAAAAATTTAAACACTTAAAATAAATTATATATACCAGACGTGAGAATGTAAATTCATTCCAATGAACCATCAGGATCAGATCTACTCTGAATAGCAGACAAGATTGCTTCATGATCTGACTCTCAAACCTTCCAAAGAATCTTGTTATTAGGCCTTCCTCGATATCTATACAGCTGAATATTTGTCGCTAGAACTAGATGTGAATATAAGAGTATTTTCATGTGTGTCTCAAAGTCTTCAAACACCCAAACATAGGAATTTCTTAATGGATACCGTCTAAGCCAAGTTCTAGTAACTACTACTGACCTTGTAGGGTACTCAATATCTTCACCATCTATAACAGGAGAAGTCAACTTATTTCTTTCCTCGATGCAATGACATAAGAAATAGTTTGTTCCTTCTTCATTGTCTTTTATCGCAATAACTGCAAACACATGTCCTATAAAAAACTAAAGTTTTCAACTCAAATTAAAATTACATATTAATTTCAATGGACATAACTCAATACAAAAACTGTAAAGAACCATTTACCTTGCCACACCAAATCAAAATTTTGTCAAAGTCCTTGGATGTTACAACTTCATCTGGAGAAACAAGCCATAATGCTTGTGGAGGTTGATAACTAGGAAGTGGAGTTAGAGGACTACAAATCCATCCATTCACACATTCTTGTGAATCACACTCAGTAATGAAATAATCGACACAAGATGCACAAAAACATGTCAACTTTCTTGTCCATGTGGCCCACGAAGTAACGTCTGAGCTACAAAATGAGTGCATATCACTGGACCCTGTGAGTGTCATACAATCCTCGTAGTTAGCAATTTGTTGTTCCTCTATCAACCAAAAATATCTGTGAACTGTGGAATTTTCTTGGGAACCTCGTGTCATGTTTTCAATACACCATTCCATTATGCTCTTTGCATATTTCAATTTATCACAATCTTTTTACTTCAACTATTCTCTTACAATAGCTCTTTTCAAACATGCCCCTATACTGCCATGCTCTCCTTTTCCATGTCCAGCCTCAGTAAAACTCCAAATATGTTGCACACCCATCTTGACATGCATCCTTCTCATCCAATAAAACATTCGTGCATTCTTAAACTGAGACGTGTAATTATCTGACCATATATAATGTTGATTGAAGCAGATATCCCTATCATACAAGTTTCCATAAAAAACTGTAAACACCCTTGCACAAATTCAGTAGAACGAGTACAATCATTATTGATATAAAAGTGGTACTCTCTTAAAAAAAATTGATCATTCTCTGTACTGTCAGGAGAATGTATAAATACTATATGCACAAAAATGACAACTTGTACTGAGTTGTAATATTGCGATTGAACCTCCATTTGTGGTTACAATGTGTAATTCTATGTAAAATCAACCACTAAAACAATAGTACCAATAGGAAATGTGTCCTTACATATCTTGAACTGTTCATCTCACCATCGAGATTTGTGTGTATGCCTAGCATACTCATAAACAATTTCATCCTTAAATTTTATCATAAATTGAAAAACAAAGATATGTTCTATAACTAGCTCACACCGTTTAGACTCCTTTCCATCTTTCAACCGGTATGGTACAGATTTATATTTATCAAACTCAACTAAATTATGTCCTATTGTACCTTTAATTTACACATGGATGCAACTTTCTAGTTTAAGTAATCTGCCACACATACCACAACTTCCATCTAAACAATCCTGACTATAAAAAAATTGTCCAACTTCTCTTTCACAAAATATCATAGGAAAGAAATCCCTGGAAGATATTGATAGAAGTTAAACACCACATTCCGATAACATAGTTTTAGAATGAAAATCAAAATGAATACGTAAAAATTTAGTATAATGCATCACAAATTCAATATGTTTCCTACAACAAGTGGTGCGAGCGTGGTTGATTTTCACATAAAATGGTTTCAACATTTCAAAAAAACGTTGACTAATTTTAATTTCTAGATGCTCTTGTTCAAACTTATGAAAAAATTGAATTTGAGTCATATCTAAGAAAGGCTTTGGATGTGGTTCGTGATTAGTAGAACCAAATCTCTATTTTACAACATCTCTTGTATTAGATGAAACTCTAGTGTTATCATGTCAAAATTGAATAACAACTTCTCTTATAGCATCAGATATATATTTGTCCTTACGTGGTGCTCTAGCAGAAAATGCCCAAAAATTGATGTTATTGAGTGATTGAAGGATATTACATCTTTCAATTGCTTTTATTAGAGTTTTTCGATTAACTTTAAACATTCGAATTGTTTGCATAATCAAACGTTGTTTTTTGTTGATTCACTTACAACACTAGTAGCAAGTACACGACGCACAATATTATTATCCCCTGTGTGTCTCTTGATTCCAACAGTGTGATATGCATCATGAAGGTTTTTCTACAACTGTAGAGGTTTGACAACGTATATTAGATGTTGTCAATCCTAAGGTGTTTAATGTAGGTCTCATTTTAATCAATTTCATCAAACTAACCAACAACTGACATCTTTGGGAATCATTTAAAATTTCAAAATGATTATCCCAAATTTCAGTGGCTTTTCTTCTGATTTTTCATTCAGAAAGTTTGTCAGACATTGGTTTCAAAATGTTCTCATCAATTTCAATAAAATAATTAGGTCTCTTACGTAAAATCCTAGGAGGTGTTTTTCTCAAATTTTGTTTGTTTACAGTTTCAACCTGAATTTTATGATTCACATTTTCATTGTCTCCTTCAATTTCAACATCAACTACATCATGAGTATTTAATTCTTCTTCAACATTAATAGTAAAAACATCTTCATCATGAGTATTTAATTCATCTTCAACATTAACAGTAGAAACATTACCTAGTTCCTCATTGCTTGCAATAGTAGGGGTTGAAGATGAACCTCTTCTTGATTCACCAAGATTCCTCATTCGCTCAACATTTTGAAATCTTTTTACCTCTAATCCATCTCATGTTTTTTACTTATTGACTTCCTTGTTTGACTTCATTTCTTGTCTCCCATGATGTTTTTCTTCCGGTGCTAAGAAAAATGTGTAGAAAGTGACAAAAATTTGGAGTAATCTGTACAGTAAGGCCAAACAGTAAAAATCACATGGTCATTCAAATATTGGGATGTGTGTAAATATGATTTAATAACCATGATTGCGGTTCTAATATTAAACATCGTTATCGTGGTTTATAAAGTGTGATTGTGGTTCTATCTATATCATCAAATCTGACCCTCAAGGCTTGAGAAATATTTTTTTCCCCAACCAGAGCTATGGGAGGTCATTATGGCATGTAAAAAGTCAAAAACTTCAATTTTTCTCTTTCATGGACTTGAACCATGTTAAAAATTTGAAAAAATCTCACAAAAATGGTACCATCGCATAGGAGAGACTGTTAGCTTTGTTGAAATATTGATTTTAAAGTGAATAAAATAAAATAAATATCATTTTAGAATTATTTACTAACAATAGGTCTTTCAGACGTTTTTTCCCGCGAATGTTCATGTTTACATTTAAGACTGCAACTTTTTCTTCGATTATCAAAATGTGATAAAATATATACAATCCCAAGCATGGCAAAATTCTATACACGTAAAAAAAATTGATTTCGATAGTTGTTGATATAGTTATGGCATGCAAATGGAAAGTGCTCCATTTTCTAAAAAAATTAAGACCACTTTCACAGAAAAATCATAAATAAAAAATATTTCTCAAAAAAATACAAAAATAAAATCCATCCCAAGATAGACAACGACATCTAACTTTTCACTAAAGGAAAAAAAACAAGATTTGGTCATCCAAATCACAGGAAAACAGACTACAATCTTATAAGTTTTTTTTTAAAAAACCAAGTCATATAATTTTGAGTGTTTAATATAGCTAAACTTTTCCATTTTTAAAAAAAAAATAGTATTTTAAAAACTAGATTCTAGATGCTACGATTCATATTTATTTTGAGTGCGCATATTTCTAATAATCCATAAAAGTTGAGATTTCGTTGTTTTTTGCAATATGACGTCCACTTGTGACCCATTTTTGGTCCACCAACTTGCTGCACTTACCCTATGAGCACAATAAATATTCTCGAATATTGGTTGACATGGATATTTCTATAGATATTTCAAAAACTATTGGAACTCAAATTTGAAGATAGAATATGGATATAGAATCTAGACTACGAGGGGTTTTCCTTTATGTGTAGAATATTTTTTTCTCTTGGTCATTTGGCTTCAAATTTCCATATGGGTAGAAAAAATGTCAAATGTAGAAGATCTTAGTGGAAGAATTCAAATCCTAGCCATCTATTTGTAAATGATCCATGTGATAGTGATTTAGATTTTGAGTCTAAAAAGGTTGATTTAGACGCTGTGAATGAGGAATTTCTTCCTCCTATTCAGATGAATCTAACCATGGATTTGATGGATTTGGAAAAGGGAACTTTTTCTCTTGTTTCAGTAGGGATTCAGAATTTTATGAAACATTTAGAAATTATTATTCCAATCCATAACTTTTAGGAATTCATATTTCATTAGTGCTTCATTGGGTGATGATTATATTATATTGTTACGTGTTTGTTTTGTTTGTTATACGTGATTCTCTTTATTGGGTTATTTCTTGTTTTGACTTCCTATTTAGTAGGAAGTTGGTTTGTTATTTCTATGGCTATATTATAGCTACTGTAATATTCTTGTGTGTATGAATAGAAGATCATTTGTTTGTCATGTAAATCTGTTCTCATACCTTCATGTAGCATCAGAGTAGAGATATATGAGCCTGTGAGAGCATTCCAACACACATCATTTACGGGGATTGAAAATTGGTGGAAAATTTCATGTTCATTAAGTGTTTTATCATAGCTCATGTGAAGGTTCTAGCACTTTGGACTATGTTTTGTTGAGTTCGAACAGAGTGACTACGACAGTTAGTCCCCTAATATGCTCCATGCTCAACAAATATTTTAAAATCATACTTTTCATCAAGTTCTAAAAGACTCTAATGGCATCAAATTCTGCGTAGATTTTAGATTCATCCATTCTTGGTGTTAGGTTTTCCTGCATAGCCAAACATATTCACGTTTACATGCATGTCGAAGGTATTCCATCATGGTATGGAAGAGTTTTTCATTGTGAATATAAAATACAATACAACTAGTGCACCATTGTTTTTAGAGAGGTTTTGGGTCGATTAAAAGTTATTTTAATATGTGGATCGACCCATGTTTTTAAACATTCCAAAGTAAGACCAGTATATCATTCACTTAGCTAGGTAGATCTAGCAGATAATTAATGTTTGTTTTCGCTCATACAAATAAAAATTTTGAGAAATCTTCAGAGATTGACAGATGTGTTATCTGTCAACAACCATAAAAATAATTTTGAAGGTTTCCCAACATGAGAAAGTCTAGATACAAGTATTCTACATGCATTCTATAACAAACTCACCTCTTACGACCTTGCTACCGAGCTCAACTCTCCACAATTCATTCTAAGTGTCTTTTGATTTAGTCATTAGTTTTTATGTTAGAGAGATATTGCTATACAAGAAATTAATATACAAAAAACCAAAGTAGATCTATAGTTTAGTTAAAGTCATCTTAGTTTGATTGTCTTTAATGTATTGACCCATATTTAAAAATATAACATGCATATGTCTCATCCATGAGTTTTAATGTCAAAGGATAGAGGGCATTAGGACGATCAATGCTATCATTATTAGACATTTTTGGTTCTTACATTGGTCAATATAAATTTTTAGTGTTCAAAATATAAAAGTATCATTGTGTTAAAATTGTGAAAGTGTCATTGGTAGTCCTCCAAATTATATACGATGTCAATAGAGTCAAAAGGATTTTTCTAAATAAGTATAAATGTGGAGTATATTTTCATTGTATCATCATTTTTTGTGTCTTTAAATGTCATTTTATAATTAAGAGCGTCTTGTAAAGTCAAAAATTGTAAAAAAAATATGCCTTATGGATGCATTTTTGGTAGAATCCAATGTCTAGTTAAGGTTTGTAAAATTGAGCTAAATGATCATATTCAGCTAAGGTAGCAGTGTTATTCACTATAGGTTAAAGGCAACAGAGGATAGGATGGTGATCTGTGCCTCTCATCAGTCACTAATGACGGGGACACATTTTGGTATGGTGAAATCTCTTTTTCAGTTGTGTGGTGTGTGGTGAATAAAATGATTTGTGGTTTTCTTCCCCTATTATGATTGAAATGAGGAGAATGTGTATTTTAGATTCTGATAACAGTTGTATATGAGGGAAGCTAAATTGAAGTGATCCTATGAATTTTGAGATCCTTCGACTGTTTTGCTTCTAACATCGATCAACTGGTGAAAGAGCGTTCATTGGAAGTGAAGGTGGGAACTATTGAGTTTGCATGTATAGGTTTGGTGGAAGTTTGATCATCTGTAATGGGATTCACAATAAGAGTGAAAACAAGGTTAAGTTTTTCCATAGCTGATTCATTTACTCCAAACAAAATATCAAATGATAGCAATATGAAGAGACCTAATAGTCTCCATAGAGGCATCCACGAACAGTTTCCAAGTGAGATGTGATTTCTTCCCAACTCTACATCTAAGGTAGACAACTATCCTTTCCAATCATAGTTTGAGATTAGTCCCATTCATAGCACATCATTAGTAAATGTTGTTACAAATTTGTTTTGTTTTTTGGCATACCCGCATCTCTCATTTACCTGGTTACTTAGGAAAAATTTCTTTCGTATTTAGGGCTGAGGATGTTCATTTGTTAAGACTATCAGAATTTTATCTTTTTGCCATCTCTACATGTTCCATGTTCCTTGTTCTCCACCCCTAAAAAATTATTTTATGAGCTCAGTTTGAAAATTTCCTAAGCTCATCAGACATGTTTGGACAGTGATTTGTTATAGGTTTGGACATTATATTACAGATTTGATCTTATGTAGACATGTTCCTGGACATTTAAACCTAATATAAAACCAATTTAGCTTAATTTAGGGTATTTTGGTTTGCATTGTCATATGATGTCAAATTACTAATGGATATGATGTTGTTTTTGGAACCTAATTATATTGATAATACTTAATGCGTTGCATGTTGGGATTCTATGGTTATATTACACTGTATCATCTTGTCTAACTTTGGAGAATTGAGTATAATTGTGCACGTTGTCACATTTTGATTTCATGTAGGATGTTAGGCTAGTTTAGAACTCATTTGATAAATTACCTGAGTCGTTGTTTTATATTTTATCGGATAGGTACAGTTAATGTGTGCAATGAGTGTGCAGGTGACAGGTTTACAAGAGAACATGGGATTCAGGCAAGCTACACAATCTTGCACAAGCAGGCCACGGGTTGAGTCCTAGCCATGTTCATTGTGTGAAGCCTTAGTGTTGGAGATTTTTATTTTGGGCACCATGAGTGACCCCAATTTTTGTAATGTAATATGTACCTTGAATTATTAATTTTGTTTAGGGTAATTAGTTATGTTGTGAACTTGTTTTTGGGAGTTAATAATCCCACTTTCATTAAAATTTTGATTTTGTTTAATGAGTCACTTAAGCACAAGGGTTTAGGGTCACATGTGAAACCCTTGGGTGGTCCCCACACCCTCTACCCTTGTGCCAAAAATGCAAAACCCGAAATTAGGTTATTTTGGGCATTTTTAGGGACCCCTTTTTTGTTTGGGAGTTCCCTTAACATAAAAATGAGCCCTTGGACCCTACCTAATGGGTAGGGGGCTTATTTCCAAGGCTAGAGGGAGTTTTCCCTCCGTTTTTTTGCCTCTTGTTTGGTCACATCCATGTAAGAAGTGTGGATTGGAGTGCTTGTTAAAAGTTGCACTAGTTTTGTCTTGTTAACTATTTAGGGGAATTTGGGAAGAAGAGGGAAAAAAGACATTTTTACCCTTTCTCTCTTTTGTTTTGGTATCTTTGACCTTGAAGGAGGAGAGGGGTGACACATGTCACCCCCTCATTTGTGAGGATTCTTGCTTGCTCCTCTTCAAATTTCCCTTCATGGGAAAAGAGAGGGACTTTTTTTTGGAACTTGGGATGCTTGTGGGATTTGGAGCTTGAGATTTTCTTGAGTCAAGAGTGGAGAAATTTGAAGTTGAAAGCTTTTTGGAGAGTTTTCCTTGAGGTAGGCTCTTATGTCTTATTGCATGTGTTGTTTTCATCTTAGTTGTTAGATGGGCTACTTGAATTTGTTATTTTTGCATGTGGATTTTGGTTGTTGTTTGTTTGTTTTACTCCCTCCATCATATGGCATGATGGAGTTTTGGAGTTTGTGGGGGAAGAGAGAGGGATTTTTCCCTCTCAATCCTCAAGGCTTGATGGACAAGCCTTGTAGGGTCTTATAGTTTTTCCCCTCAAAGGGTTGAGGTGGGGAAGTTGATTTATTTGGCTTGAATCTCCTTCCCCATTCTTGGTAAGGAAACCCCTTTGGGGTTTGAAAATCCTTCCAAGAAGGACTTTGAGAAAGGGTGGAGGAATAAGAAGGAATCGTAAATGTAAATAGGAGAAATAAGGAGGGTATGGAGGTATTTGGTATTATGCAACTAATCTTGGTAATAATTTTGGAGAACTCCTCTCCTCTCTTCCCCATGTTGTTTTTAGAGTTAGAACTTGGGTTCTTCTCTTTTCCTTCCTTGTAAATTTTGGAGTCTTGTCTTGTTTTTGTCCTATTTTTGTGTGTTTGTATCATTGTTAGTTCACCCCTCCATCTTGTGCAAGTTGTGGTTAGTTGTCCTCTTTCCCATGGGCTTGGGGAGGATAGCATGCATCCCAACCTTGGGAGAGGCATGTAATGATGCCTATGGTTGGGTGGCAAACAAGCTCTTTCTCCTTGATGGCTTTCTTGAAGGCATGAATTGGATCTCAAGTTGGATGGTTGGTTGTTGGATTGGAGTCCTATTTATCTCCTTCACTCTTTGGGGACATTACCTCTTGTCTCTTTCAAAGAATGGTTTAGTGGAATCTTCATTGTTGTAAAACCTCCTTTTGTGTTTGTAAATTTCTTTAAACAAGTGTAAGCTACTCTTGAGCAAACTCTTTCTCTCTTCAAGCTTGTAAGAAGTCTTGTAATAAACTTGAGTAGTTATGTATTGACGTATGTTTTGTATATGGAACTTCAAATCTTGGAAAGGAGTTGATAGTTTAAAAAAAATCTATGTATTTATACATAATTTGAAATATGAAGTAAATTGAGTGAACATTGTCTTTCTTGTAAACATATATTGAGGGGTTGTGCAAAAGAAGAATTGTAAAATATGGTATTTCTTTAAAATACATCTAATAGAAGTATTTTTTTTTACATCTCTTTAACATGCATTGTTCTTGGAATTTTATTTGGCAAAAAGGGTTTGTTTTTTGAAATGAAATCTATGTTATATAAGTTTACTAGTTAATATTGGAAGAAAACTATTATGAATTTTTTGAGATGTACATCTCCTTGTAGATTGCCATGGATTTTAAAAAAAATCTGGGATATGTATTCACATGGGACAATAAAAATTGAAACTATCTTCATTGAGCAATACCTCCTTTCTTGTATGTTCTTTATTTTTTTCATTTTGTTATACATGTGTACAAAAAAATAAAATAATATCATAATTTAAAAAATTTGGCAACATTATTACCATAATGATTAAAATTATTTTATCACATACATACATGTTATCCATGTGTACATATGTACATAATATATACATATATACATACATACTTTTCCTACGTTTGTTCCAAATACATATAATATATTACATACCATATTAATTTAAAAATAAATATATGTATATATATATATAAACATATATAATTTACCAAAACATAATATTGTACATATACATATATATATGTTATTGAGTCAATGCGTAAAAGAAAGGTTTAAAAAAAAAAAAACATTGTTATAACAATAAGGAAACCGGTGGGGGGGCCGAACCACCCCCACCCCTGCACTGTCCCCTAGGGGGGTGCTGCCCCCCCTAACCTCTACGCTTCTCCAATGGGCGCTGCCCTCCCCACTCACCCATGGCCTTACTGGCCTATGTAACCCTGCCCCGCCCGCAACACCATGCCTTCCACACGATTCCTCCTGCCCCTCCTTTGGCTCCCCATCTGCCTCAGCACCCCCCTTCCCCTTCCTTTTCCCCACTCCACCTCCCTATCTCTCCACCACGAACTCCTCTACCACTGTGGCCGCATTTTTCCCTGTCCCCACACGCACAGTCAGCCATTCTTCACAAATTTGCCCCTTCTCTTCACAACAAATAAAAATAATAATAGTATGTGCATTCAAAAAAAAAAGAGACAAATCCATTTTTGTTTATATAAGTAATTTCAAAAATAAATAATGTTTGGTTTGATAAAAACTCCATAGCTTTCCCAACCTGTATGAAGAAACAAACACAAACAAAAATGAGAAGAGAAATGAATAAAAAGAAGGAAAAACATAAGAAAATTTAGGCTTTCTTTAGGGCAACAAAAAAAGGAGATCAAGGGTTGAGTTTGGTTTAATCCTAGGGCTCAAATAAAACCCACCTACATACTTTTAAGTTAAGAGGATTTTGTGGGAGTAAATTTAATTTAAGAAGGGAATGAAATATGGGTAAATATTTGTAATGGGGGAGGAACTCATTTAAATATGAATAATTATATTTCAATGTGATATATTAATTTTAAATGTGTGAAAATTATTAGAAGCTAAATAAATAAAATTAAATAAAAACAAATGTTTTAGCAAATTGGTTAAAAAAAAAATTATATCGTTAAGAATTTAATTACTTAATGAGAACGGTTAGGCGAAACATTAGTTCGCACTTCAAAAAAAAATTTACCAACTTTTTAGGTTGTTTTATGGTGTCCAAGGATGGGCATTACATTTGGTATCAGAGCAAAGGTTCGCACACGCGGACACTCTGGATAACTAATTAAGATAGTTAATGGTAATTTTAATAACATTAAATTTAATAAATGGATAAAAAATAGTTAAAAATCATCCGCAACCATTAAATTTAATTAACTTCTTCGCTCACCTCGTGCACAGGATGGCACCCAAGAGGGGACGATCAGCTAGAGGTTTGGGGCATAGTGCACCTACGTGGGAGTCACCGACACCTGAATTTGGGCCTCAGATATTAGAGGCCTTGCACCAGCTGATAGGCGTTGTGGAGCAGTGTCTACCACCACCGCAGGAGGCGAGAGAGGAGATACCATTGGGAGACGAGGAGCCGATAGGTGAGGACGTGCATTCAGAGCCACCAGAGCACGATACACCGAGGCAGGAGAGGTCACGTAGTCCTTCCGTTCATCATGAGAGGGTAGCCTCGTTTCATTGTAGCCGCTCACACAGTCTCGAGGGACCATTTGAGGATAGGCGACCCCCTTCGCCTGTTGGACTACATCGCCAGGATCGAGATACAGGCAGTGTGATCAGGGATCTTCTTCGCTTGCAGCCACCCACCTACACTGGCTCTACAGATGGCTTTGGGGCTGAGTCATGGCTCCTTAGTTTGGATAGTTGCTTTGGCTTGCACTCTTACGAGAGAAACGTCAAGGCAAGGTTTGCTATACACCTCCTCCGAGACGCAACAGGCATTTGGTGGAGGAATGAGGAGTGTAAGCTCCATCTGACTCGAGAGACAGTGACTTGGGAGATGTTTGAGGAGTGATTCAGGGCTCGTTATATGTCAGAGCATTTTGTACAGAAGAGGATCGATGAGTTTCATGACTTACGACAGGGATCTGGCACAGTAGTGCAGTATGAGAGTAGGTTCCTAGATCTTCTGCATTATGTGGACTACCTGCAAGATGAGAAATTTCAGGTTAACAGGTTTATTCGAGGCCTTAATGTAGATATAGTAGGAGCAGTTAGGATGTTATCTCCTCCCACACTTGAGAAGGCCGTTGAGAAGGCCTACTTAGCTGAGGAGAACAGGACCAAGGCACAGGAGCACCGAGATAGAAACAAGAGCAAGTTTCAGGAGAGGATATAGGCCTTTCAGAGTCAGAGGTCACGAGGTACTGCACCACCCCCTAGAGGAGGATTTTGGCCTCCGCCAGCAGCCACGAGGGCTCCACCACACCCACAGCGACAGACACAGCAGCAGGGCCACCCGCAGTAGGGGGCTAGACAAACACAGGGATTTCAGAGAGGTGTTTCTAGAGGTGGTTTTGGTGGAGCCAGGGATAGGAGGTAGGGTACTCAGTAGGCATAGCCAGCTCGCACACATCAGTCTGCTAGGGTTGGACCGGCAGGATCAGTACACCAGAGTACAGGAGGGACCCCATCTCAGAGGGGTACAGGAGGTTGTTTTATTTGTGGATCTCCATATCACTATGTGCACATGTGCCCACACAAACCCAATACCATGGATGCACAGAGAGTTGCTAGATCTGAGTAGATGGTGGGTGATGTAGGATGTGCTCATCGTGTATATGCAGTGGTTGACAACTGCCAAGCTGAGCATCAGGCCATAGTCATTGAGATGATAGGTACTATCAGGGGTATTTCTGTCTCAGTACTTTTTGATTCAGGTGCTTCAGATTCTTTTATATCACCTTCTATAGTGGACCAGTGTGGGCTAGTGGTGGCTAGGCAACCAAGACAGTTGGCAGGTTGAGTTGGCCTCTAGGACCAAACTTATCGTGGACTCATATGTGGAGAGTTGCACACTTGATTTAGGAGCCTTCTCCACTACTCTTGACCTCCGAGTTATCCCTTTAGGATCCTATCAGGTAGTGTTGGGTATGGATTGGCTCGAGGCTCATCGAGCTAAGGTGGATTGCAGAAATAAGGTCATTGAGTGTCAGGATGATCTTGGGAGTGCAGTTGTGATATCAGGGATGCAGAGGCCTATCTCCTTGCCCATGATATCAGCTAAACAACTCAAGCGAAGCATGCGTAAGGGTTGTCAGTTATTTGTTATCACCATCAGTGATCGATTCGAGAGCACTTCAGAGCACTCACCCTTAGATGACCATGTAATTTTGAGGGAGTATACAGATGTGTTTCCAAGCAAGCTTCCAGGGTTACCACCCCGCAGAGAGGTAGATTTCACCATTGATTTAGTACCTAGATCTGCACCTGTTTCTAGGGCACCTTATCGTATGACGACTCTAGAACTTCAAGAGCTCAAGATTCAATTAGAGGAGTTATTAGATAAGGGTCTCATTTGTCCTAGTGTATCTCCTTGGGGAGCACCAATCATATTTGTGAAGAAGAAGGATGGTTCTCACAGACTCTGTGTAGACTTCAGAAAGCTCAATAAGGTCACAATAAAGAACCGTTATCCACTCCCTAGGATTGATGACTTGTTTGATCAGATGCGGGGAGTGAGAGTATTCTCCAAATTGATCTCAAGTTAGGGTACCATCAGTTGTGCATATCAGATGCAGACATTCATAAGACAGCATTTCGCACACGTTATGGGCATTATGAGTTCACAGTGGTTCCATTTGGTTTGACCAATGCCCCAACTGTCTTCATGAGCCTCATGAATGGAGTATTCAGGACATTTCTGGATCACTTTGTCTTAGTGTTCCTTGATGAAATATTGATTTATTCTCATTCTGAGGAGGAACACGAGGAGCATTTGAGGCAGGTACTTTAGGTTTTGAGAGAGCAGAAGTTGTATGGGAACTTAAAAAAATGTAGCTTCTTTCAGACAGAGATTCAGTACTTAGGTCATATCATATCAGGTGAGGGTATCTCCATAGATCCCTCTAAGATACATGCTATCTTGGACTGGCTAGCACCCACATCAGTTACTGAGGTAAGGAGTTTCATGGGTTTAGCAGGGTATTACCGTAGGTTCGTACAGGACTTTTCTAGGATTGCTCACCCTATTACTTCTCTTCAGAGAAAGGGGAAGAAGTTTGATTGGTCAGAAAAATGTGAGCAGGCCTTTCAGTTGCTTAAGGAAAGGTTAACCAGGGAACCCATCTTAGCAGTTCCAGACCCGACAGAGGATTTTGTTGTTTGTACTGATGCATCACTAGAGGGTTTGGGAGCAGTTCTTATGCAGGAGCATTGGCTTATCGCATTTGAGTCTCGTAAGCTCAAGGCCTACGAGCTTAATTATCCTACTCATGACTTGGAGCTTGCAGTAGTTGTTCATGCTCTAGTACATTGGCGACATTTCCTTTTGGGTAGACCTTTCATTTTGAGGACAGATCATCGAATTTTGCAGCATATCTTCTCACAGCCGAACCTCAACGCTCGTCAAAGGTGTTGGATGGAGTTCCTATATGAGTATGACATGGAGGTTTAGTATATCAAAGGAAAGGAAAATGTTGTTACATATGCACTTAGTAGACAACGACATGTGCTTGCTTCTTTGACACTTCAGTCAGATTTGAGAGGTAGGATTCTTGAGCACCTTCCAGAGGACAAGTTTTATGAGGGAGCTAGACAGATGTTGGAGTCACAGGGTTCATTAGAGGGCATACATTCTAGGTGTGTTTTAGAGGCAGATGGTTTGCTTTGGTTCCACAGGCACATCTACGTGCCTAAGTCAGGTGACCTGCGTAACTTCATCCTCACAGAGGCTCATTGAGCTCCATATGCGGCACATCCAGGAGTGAAGAAAATGCATGTCGATCTGAGAGAGTTATATTATTGGCCCGGTCTTTGATGGGACATAGCAGATTTTGTTGCACATTGCCTTGAGTGCCAGAGAGTCAAGGCAGAGCATTCTCATCCCGCAGGAATTTTACATCCTCATGATATTCCCGAGTGGAAATGGGATGTGATTTCCATGGATTTCATAGTCGGACTTCCTATGTCTTCTTATCATCATGATGCCATTATGGTTACCATGGATAAGTTGACCAAGGTTGCACATTTTTTGCCAACCAAGGTCACCTATAATGCACAGGCCATTGCCAAAGTATTTATGGAGGACATTGTTAGGTTGCATGGGATTCTGAAGACCATCATCAATGACAGGGATACTATCTACACTTCAGTTTTCTGGACTTCCTTTCAGACTGCTCTAGGTACTTAGATTAATTTCAGTTCAGCTTATCATCCAGAGACAGATGGGTAGACAGAGAGGGTTAATCAGGTGTTAGAGGACATGTTGAGGATGTATGTGATGGACCAGTAGAAGAAATGGGAAGATTATTTACATTTAGTTGAGTTTGCCTACAACAACAGCTATCATAGTTCCATTGGTATGGCTCCTTACCAAGCTTTGTATGGATGACCTTGTAGGACACCTTTGAGTTGGGATAGACTAGATGACAGGATTATTCTGGGACCAGCCTACCTTCAGGATTTAGAGCAGCAGGTTGTGCTGATTAGACAACATCTTGAGCAGGCCAGAGCACGCCAAAAGGCGTATGCAGACACCAAGAGGATTGATCGTCACTTCTCAGTGGGTGACAAGGTCTTCTTGAGAGTTCGCCCGCATAAGAGTCTGATCCGTTATGGAAAGGGTTCTAAGCTATCACCTCGTTTTGTGGGGCCTTTTGATATTTTAGAGGTCATCGGTCCAGTTGCCTATCGCCTAGCTTTGCCACCACACCTTGCATGGGCCCACGATGTATTTCATGTTTCTGTACTACGTAGATATGTACCAGATGCTTCTCATGTTTTGGATTGGTTGGCATTACAGGTAGAGGACGGAGGATAGTGGAGACTGGAGCCTGTACGCATACTGGAGCACCGGAGGTTGGCCCTTCGAGGTCGAGACTTGGACCAGGTTAGAGTTCAGTGGGACCGATACAACGAGACAACAGCTACCTGGGAGGATGTGACACCTTTGAGGGCTAGATATCCCTATCTCTTTCAGTGACTTCCAGGAGGAAGTCTAATTTTAGTAGAGGGGGATGTAGTGCCCACACTTTTTATAGCTCAGTTACTGGTTGTTTCTTTGCTCATAAACATGTTTGGACAGTGATTTGTTATATCTTGGACATTATATTAGAGATTTGATCTTATGAGACATATGTGGACATTTAGGCGTATAGAGCCAATTTAGCTTAATTTCTATATTGTCGCATTATCATATGATGTCATGGGTACTAATGGATATGATGTTGTTTTTGGAACATAATTATATTGATGGATACTTAGTGGTTGCATGTTGGGATTCTATGGTTATATGTCACGCTCTATCATCTTGTCTAACTTCTGGAGAATTGAGTATAATTGTGCATGTTATCGCATTTTGATTTCAGTAGGATGTTAGGCTAGTTTAGAACTCATTGATATCTTACTAAGTCGTTGATTTATATTTTATCAGACAAGTGTACGGTTAATGTGTGCAATGAGTGTGCAGGTGACAGGTTTACAGGAGAACGTGGGATTCAGGCCAGCTACACAATCTTGCACAAGCTGCCCACGGGCTGAGCCCTAGCCATGTTCATTACTGTGAAACCTTAGTGTTGGAGTATTATTATTTTGGGCACCATGAGTGACCCCAATCTTTTGTAATGTAATATGTACCTTGTAATTATTTATCTTGTTTAGGGTAATTAGTTGTGTTGTAAACTTGTTTTTGGGAGTTAATGATCCCATTTTCATTAAAATTTTGATTTTTGTTTAATGAATGCACTTAAGTTTGGGGGGTTAGGGTCACATGTGAAACCCTTGGGTGGTCCCCACACCCTCTACCCTTGTGCCCAATCTGTCAAAACCCGAAATTGGGTTATTTTGGGCATTTTTAGGGATCCCTTTTTGTTTGGGAGTTCCCTTAACATAAAAATGAGCCCTTGGACCCTACCTAATGGGTAGGGGGCTTATTTCCAAGGCTAGAGGGAGTTTTCCCTCCCTTTTTACCTCTTGTTTGGTCACATCCATGTAAGGGGTGTGGATTGGAGTGCTTGTTAAAAGTTGCACTAGTTTTGTCTTGTTAACATTTAGGGGAATTTGGGAGAAGAGGGAAAAAAGACATTTTTACCCTTTCTCTCTTTTGTTTTAGCATCTTTGACCTTGAGAGGAGGAGAGGGGTGACACATGTCACTCCCTCATTTGTGAGGATTCTTGGTTGCTCCTCTTCAAATTCCCCTTCATGGGAAAAGAGAGGGACTTTTTTTTGGAACTTCTTTCTTGGGATGCTTGTGGGATTTGGAGCTTGAGATTTGCTTGAGTCAAGGAGTGAAGAAATTTGAAGTTGGAAACATTTTTGGAGAGCTTTCCTTGAGGTAGGCTCTTATGTCTTATTGCATGTGTTGTATTCATCTTAGTTGTTAGATGGGCTACTTGAATTTTTTATTTTTGCATGTGGATTTTGGTTGTTTGTTTGTTTTACTCCCTCCATCATATGGCATGATGGATTTTTGGAGTTTGTGGGGGAAGAGAGAGGGATTTTTCCCTCTCAATCCTCAAGGCTTGATGGACAAACCTTGTAGGGTCTTATTATTTTCCCCTCAAATGGTTGAGGTGGGGAAGTTGATTCATTTGGCTTGAATCTCCTTCCCCATTCTTGGCAAGGAAACCCCTTTGGGGTTTGAAAATCCTTCCAAGAAGGACTTGGAGAAAGGGTGGAGGAATAAGGAGGGTTTAAATGAAATAGGAGCAATAAGGAGGATATGGAGGTTTTGTTATTGTGCTTACAATCCTAGTAACAACTTTTGGAGAACTCCTCTCCTCTCTTCCCCATTTTTTTTAGAGGTTGACCTTGGGTTTTCCTCTTTGCCACCTTGGAAAATTTTGAGTCTTGCCTTGGATTTTAACCTATTTTTGTTTGGTTGTATCTTTGTTGTTCACCCTTTTTCTTGTGCAAGTTGTGGTTAGTTGCCCTCTTTCCCATGGGCTTGGGGGAGGCTAGCATGCATCCCAACCTTTGGAGAGGCATGTAATGATGCCTATGGTTGGATGGCAAACAAGCTCTTCTTCTTGTTGGTTTTTCTTGAAGGTAATGTACATTGGGATCTCTTGTTGGAAGTGGGTTCTTAGATTGGAGCTCTTTATCTCCTTCACTCTATTGTAGACATTATTTCTTGTCTCTTGCAAAGAATGGTTTAGTGGAATCTTCATTGTTGTAAAACCTCTTCTTTGTACTTGTAAATTTCTTTAAACAAGTGTAAGCTACTCTTGAGCAAATTCTCTCTTCAAGCTTGTAAGAAGTCTTGTAATAAATTTGAGTAGCCATGTATTGGTGTATGTTTTGTATATGAAAATTTCAAATCTTGAAAAAGAAAATATTGTATTTGTTGTTTTCTTAAATATAAAAATTTGATATGTAATCTCTTTTGAAAGAAAATGTATAAATTTGAACATATGTCTTTCTTGTAAACATATATATACACATTATGGTGAATATTTCCCCTTGTTTATAAATCTGAAAAGTTTATTTAGTTATTGCATTTGAAAGAAATACTAAAACCTTGTAGAAAGTCTCTTTTATAATAGAAATTGAACTAAAACATGTAGCACTACCTTCTCAAAAAAAAATATATCTCTTTTTATTGTTTCTTTTTGTAACAAAATTTAATAAAGAGCAAATAGATGAAATTTATTTCTAAGTTTCCTTTTTTCATCAAGATAGTAATGTTAAAATCTATTATTATATAAGTTGAGATCATTATTATACATTTTTGTGTATAAAATGATCTTATTCAGATTTTTAAAAAATAAGATACAATCCTAGTCTAATTTGCTATATCCATGTGGATTTTAAATTTTAGATTTTTTTTTTTAATATTGAAATATATCCATTGGAAGACTTTGTGATTTTTTTCCCTTTTGTGTGTGTGTGTGTGTGTATGTGTATATATAACAATATACATATAAAAATGAAATAACAGTAATTATAAACTGTAAGTATACATATTATATAGCAATATACATATAAAAATCAAATAGGTTTTTTTTTTAAATACGTTTGAATAATAATCAAAACCGTTTATATTTAATACGAAGTCAAAGAAAAAAAAATATTGGTGGGGCGGGGAGGGGCCGAACCCCCCCACCCTTGCACTGTCCCCAGGGGGGGCGATGCCCCCCCACAACCCCTTGTGCTGCCCCCCCCACCCCCCGTGTCAGCCGCTGTCCCAGCCTCCCCACACACCCGACTCCCCATTCCTGCACCCTGCACCCCATGCCGCCCCCCTCCTGCCCACGACATGCCCCCAGCCTGCCGCTCCCTCGCCCCCACATTTTTTGTTATTTATTTTTTATTTGTATCTATATAGATACAAATAATAAATAACAAAAAATGCGGCTGATCTTTTTTTTTTGTTTTTGTGTTGATTTAGGGCGAGGGAGCGGTAGGTTGGGGGCATGTCGTGGGCAGGAGGGGGGCGGTGTAGGGTGTAGGGCGCAGGAATGGGGAGTCGGGTGCGTGGGGAGGATGGAACAACGGCCGACGGGGGGGGGCAAGCACAGGGGGTATATATATATTGGAATCTAGTTGTATATACATAAAGATACAACTGAAATAAATAAGTGAATATTCCTCTGTAAACCAACACAAAAAAAAAACTCCATAGCTTTCCAACAACCTATATGAAGAAACAAAGAACAAACAAAACAAATGAGAAGAGAAATGAAAAGAAGGAGAAGAAAATAGCAAAGAGAAAGTTAGGGCAATTTTAGGGCTTTTTCCAAATCAAGGGTTAAGATTTACTTAATCCTAGGGTCCTTAAGTGACCCTCTACACTTTTGAATATGAGTAATATTGTGGAAATAAACTTTTTGAATAGGAAATGAAATTTTAATTAAGAATGGGTAGTTATTTTCTCATGTAGGTGAATTTATTCAATGTGATATATTATTTTTAAATGTGAGAAAATTATTAGAAGCTAAATAAATAAAATTAATTAGAAAAAATGTTTTAGCAAATTGGTTAAAAATTATATCGTTAAGAATTTAATTACTTAATGAGAACGGTTAGGCAAAACATTAGTTCGCACTTCAAAAAAAAAAAAAAAATTACCAACTTTTTAGGTTGTTTTATGGTGTCCAAGGATGGGCATTACATATGTTAAATAGAATATCATTTATTTGTTGTGAAAATCTATGTCCATATGTTTAATAACAATGAAAATGTAAATCGAAATACTAAAAAAAATTAGATTGTTGTGAATAGAAAAAAGAAAGGGAATAATTATCCCTTTAATATGTACTTAAGATCCCATGGGAAGGGCTGCGAGGGATGAGATCTTCATGTTCGATTTTGCTATTGTTTTGGTGTTACTCCTGGTTTTGGATGTGCTTTTTTTCTGTTTTGTGTATTTGGTAGACGTATCTTCATTTTTTCCTCATCATTATATCTATGTCTCCACATATTGTAAGGGGAAGGGTCCCCTTAACCCTCTTTTACCCATAATATAAAAAAATATTCGAACAATATCAATTCTAGCATAAGGGGAAAAGTGTCTCTATAATCAATTGAAAATTACTATAAAAAAGTTTCCATGAAATATCACATTACAATACTCCATATTTCCGTTGTCATTGAAATTGGTCTTACATTTTACTCCAACTACATTTAAATAATTTAAAAGGATTACATAATCACATGTATCATTATTTTTAATTTTATAGATTTCTTTATCGATGAGTTTAAGGTAATACTCATTTTTTATTTTTATTGCTTCTTAATAATATGTATGATTATTTTAAAGAAATAAATAAATAATAAAAAAATCAACATTTTCTTCTTCATTAACTTGGTCTTAAATTTTACGCCATTTAAATTTTCCCCTTTTGGAAGGCTTACAAAATGTTATGTATCATATTTTTAATGTTATAGATTTCTTTATCAATGTATTTTCTATGATATTCATTTTTTTTCATAGTTAAGAATATGTACAATCATCTTGATAAAATAAACAAAGTTAGAAAATAAATCAACATTTTCATCACAGAGAAATTGATCATTGATTTGCTTCAAAATTATTTTTTTCCAAGATGTCTCTATAGAAGTATCTTAACGATGTGAGTATATAATTTACTATATTTTACATTAAGAGAACATTAGGGCCTATCATGATGCCAAACTCTGCGAACCATGAACGACCCGATCTAAACCATAAATCCTCTTCCCATGGTGACAATAGATCTATGTGGTCTGCTCGTCATGGTGGCTCTTCTGGACTTAAAGGCACTGTGGAGAATCAATTGAGGCAGGGGTTCCCACAGTACTCAATTGCTCTGGGTGGTAATGGCAGGGGAATGATTAATGGAAGAAAATAGGGTGCAAATAACGGTAAGGCTTGGGAAGATGGCAAATATTTTGATGGCTTATTGCCTCTACTAGTCGATGGATACCCTAGCCAAATCCCTCACAATGTTCAAGGCATCGGTGGAGGCTATGTATATGCAGGTAAAATTGAAGGGTTATAGACCCAAGTACGAGATAGTAGTGATGTCCTTTGTGCTTCAGGAGGTCCTTGCATGTTTTTTCCCCCTCTTCAGAATCCACATCTCCCTTCAGGGTTTTAAGGAGAATAATGGTGACATGGCTGCTGAAAAAGATAGGTAGCCTATTCATATTACTCGATCTATGCCTTTATAAAACCCTTTTGGATTCCCCACATCTTCGCATGAACACTCTCCTACAAAACAGAACAAATCATTATGGGATGTGGTTTAGAAGAGCTCTACTTTCATGCCCATGACCTGGGTCTCTACTACATTATGTGTGAACTTTGGAGGGTAAGTTCTCAAAGCTGAGTGAAAACTTTAGGAGCATATTTTCATTTGCAAATTAATCAAATGATGGCCCACATTTCCTGAACTGTATGCATGGATTTCAAATTGTTGGCTTCCCTTGATTGAAGGTCAAGTAGACATCTACCATTGCGCCAAAGGAATTTTTGTTGTTGTTTTCAATAATATTAGTGATAAGAATGATATAACTAAAGCCATTTGGATCAACCAATCTTACTATATGATATTGAAACCTTGGTACCCATCTTTCAACCTGTTATCTAAATCCTTCTCAATGAATCCTGTCTAAATCAGAATTCCAAATTTACCACTTCAATTTTTAGCAAAAAAAATTCTTGTTTACATTGGCAACACTTTAGGAAAGATCATTTATATTAATGACAATATCAGTTCCTATATTCACACAACTTATGCTAAGATTCTGGTTGAATTAGACACTTCAAAAGAACTACTAGAAAACATAGATCTTAAATTCTAAGACACAACTTGGACTCGGCCGCTCAATTATGAAGGGTTGCCCTTCATATGTAGGAAGTGTTTTTCATTGGGTCATATTTTTGCTGAAATTCATCTAGAGAAGCGGAAGCATGCAAGATCTACAAGGTGGAAATATGCCCGCCCATGTCATGTAGTGATCAATGAAAAGATAGAAAGTGAAAGTGATCCCGAATCTATTTCTAACTTGGAGGAGGATGTTCTATAAACTCCCATTAGGGATCCTATAGTGCCTTCCAAAGCACCAACCCCTAATGAAACAAAAGAGGAGAATGCACCTCCTACTTATCTTAACATAGATACATATTTTCCTATGAAGTATTTTAATGCTCTTATTCTGGTTGAGGATGAAACAAAGGAGTGAAAAGTGCTACATAACAACAAGAAAAATAATGTTATTTAGTAGAACCTCTTCTATTTTTTTACAAGATAGTTGTTCTTGTTTTGTTTCATGTTGTGTTTATAGTTATATCTAGGCTCTCGGGCCATTTTGATGTAACACAGTAGGTTCTCTAGTAAAACCGTCCTTTTACCAATAATTAACAAAATATTTCTTCTATTATATGATGTTCAGCCACAATTTTTTTAGATAAAATATCACTAGAGAATTCTGATACCATAAAATCATAAACAATGATGGTTGTATGTTTGGTTAGCTTTAGGTAGGTTGGTAATCAATTCTTTAAATGCCTAAACCATTATCCCTCCACCTTATATTTATGTCGGTATTACATTATAATATATCATTCAACATTTTTGTAAATTGCTTATCTAATAGTTGTGTCAGAGTAGCTTAAAAGTGGGAGCATACAGATAAAGGTCGGTATTTCATTAGTGTCATGGATTGTCAAAGATCCATTGGGAGTCATAGCTTCTTGTCCTATGTGGAAATCTATTTGACCATTATCGACCTTTCCTATAGACCTATTTTGGCATGCTTTCTATTTTGTTGAATAATTGTTTCAAAGTGACTTGTAGACTACATGTGACACATGACAAAGAGGATAAGACCACGTATTTTAGACATCATAGTGGCATAGTAGTAGCGTGTAAGAAGTATTCATCTCCTGGAAAAGGAAGCAGTTAAGGACCAATCCCAAGGAAGCCATGGAAATTTACATGAGGAGCATGTAATGCCAATCGTTGTGTGGAAAGAAAAATGCCCAAACAACAACGAAACAATCTTGGGAAATAACCTAAGGATTGGACTATGCGCATATATAAGAATGTAAAATCTAGATAAGGAATAAATTGGTGAATACAGTCGACCTATGTGGAGCATAGAAAAGATGAGGAGATGTATGGAAATTGTTTAAATTATAGAAATTCTACAATCTTAAATAGTGAATAGCAAACAAAATAAACACAAAATAATAACTTCCAAATAAAAATAGAGTACTTTACTCAAACCAGCACTATTTTGCATAGCTAATTTATTTAATCAATTCTTCAGAGCTTTGGCTCATTACATTCATGTTGTGCTTGCAGCTATTTGCATCTACAACTTCAATTGTGTGCTTCTTTGCATACAAAACAATAACAATTACTACTAGTTAAATAGAAACTAACTCTTTCTAGACTTGACACTGAACTACTCTTCAACTAAGATTTACAAATTAAATTTCTACTTTAAATCCTCTCGCATGATGTGTATATATATAAAAAAAAATATTTTGTTTCTATTTGATTTATTCCTATACAAAGACTTAACTAAAAGCAACGAATTGCATAAAAACAAAACTGCAGTTATCTAAATTTAACCTTCATCCATGGGAGAAATTACATGCATGAAATATGCATATTCCAACACTCCCCCTTAATTTAAAACCTGTATCTTTCACTATTCTGGGGCTGTGTTTGTATTTCCAAATTTGCCATATATAAGATCACAAACTCCCAAACAATCTCTCAAATATTCAAAAACTTCCTTTTCCAAAGCTTTTGTAAAAATGTCTACAAACTGATCTTCAGATCTGCAAAATTCAAGATAATTTTCCTTGTTTTTTACCAAATCACTAATGAAATGATACCTTGTATCAATTTGCTTGCTCCTCTTATGAAAAACATGATGTTTTGACAACGTTATTGTTGAGTTGTTGTCACAAAAAAATTGCATAGCTTCCTCTTATTTCTGCCTCAAATCCTTCAACACTCTTCTCATCCAAATAGCTTGACATGCTACTCATGTTGCTGCTACATACTTTGCTTCCACTGAAGATAGCGCAACAATGGGTTGCTTCTTTGATGCCCATGAAACCACTCCTGTTCTAAAGTGAAAAGTATAGTCGGATGTGCTTTTTTAATCATCTATATTTCCATCGCTATCACTATTTGTATACCCAATGAGTTTGAACTCATCTAAACTTGAATAAATAAATCCATGATTCTTCGTTCCGCACACATACCTCAAAATCCTTTTATCAGCTTGTCAATGTGAATCTTTGGGAGATTCCATGCACCTTGATATGAGGATCACACCATACATAATATCAATCCTTGTGGTCTTCACATACATAAGACTTCCAACTAACTTTTTAAACAATGTTGGATCCATAAATGATCCATTGTTCTCTTATCTCAACTTCAAACCTACTACAATTTGTGTTGGTGTTGGCTTACAATTCAACATGTTAAATATTTTCAAAACATCATTTGCATACTTTTCTTGTGAAATAAAAACTTCACCTTCTGATTTTTGGACTTCAATTCCCAAAATGTAATTCATAAGACCAAGATTTGTCATCTCAAATTCCTTCTTCGTGGCTGATTTGAATGACTTTGTAGATATATTTCTAGTAATGTTCAAATCATCTACATACAAACAAACAATTATAATCTTACCTTTCTCATTTATCTTGGTGTATAGAGTAGGCTCACTGTTGCTCCTATTGAAACCATTCTCAATCAAATAAGAATCTATTTTGTTGTAGCAAGCTCTAGGTGCTTGCTTGAGACCATAGAGAGCTTTCCTCAACCTATATACCTTTCCTTCATGAAATTCAATCTCAAAACCTTCTGGCTGATTCACATAAACTTCCTCTTCAAGGAATCCATTCAAGAATGTTGATTTAACATCCATCTGATAAATAGGCCATTTTATATCTGCAATTGCCAAAACTATTCTTACAATGTCCAAACGTGCTACTGGTGCAAACATTTCATTGTAATCCACTCCATATTGTTGCGTAAATCCTCTTGCTACCATCTTTTCTTTATGTTTATGTACTTTTCCATCAGGATTGTATTTTTTCTTGTAGACCCACTTGACTCGTATCGCGTCCTTTCCTTTTGGAAGATCCATCAGCTCCCATGTCTGGTTCTTCTCTAAATCATTGATCTCATCATCCATGGATTATGCCCAAACTTCATTCTTTATATCCTCATCAAAATATATTGGATCTGCAGCTTGATAAAATAATGCTAAAACGTAAAATGAATTAGTTATATCAACTTTATAAAACTCACTAAGACTTCTTGTTTTCGACTGCGTGGGACTATCAAATGATGGACTGCTTTATGGTGATGGAGTTGCTTCGGGTGTCTCTTGCATGGCTAAAGATGGCTGAAATATTAGAGACCTCCTGGCTGTAGAAGGAGGTGTAGATTGTGCTACAACTTGTGGTGTGTGTCAAAGATTTGAAGGTGCATTACCTTGTTGTTCTAAAGTTTCATCTGTCATATCATCATGCGGAATAGCTACTGTTATACTCATATTTCCTCTATAATTTCATCCCATCCTTCATTCTCAATAAACTATACATCCTTGCAGATCACAACCTTTCCAGTGATCATATTATATAACTTGTATGATTTTGTATTCTCTAAATACCGAAAAAATATAAACTTATCTCCTTTTTTATCTAACTTCTTCCTTATATCTTCAGGTACATGTGTATATGCTACACAACCAAAAACTCTGAAATGTGAAATGATTTATTTCATGTTTGTCCATGCTTGTTAAGGAACCATGATCCTAACAAGTTTTTTTGGACACCTATTCAAAATATAAACAAGTTGTTACAGCTTCTGCCTAATAGTCATTTAGAAGGTGTTTTACCTTCAACATATTTCTCATCATCTCCATAATGGTACTATTCTTCCTCTCTGTCACACCAATCTATTATGGTGTATACCTGGTAGTAAACTACCTATGTATACCATGATATTTGTAAAAACTCTTAAACTCATTAGAAAAAATACTCACCTCCTCTGTTTGTCCTCGAAAATTTTATGTACTATCTACTTTGCTTCTCCACTAATGCCTTGAACTATTGAAATATATCAAAGGTATCAGATTTATGTCTCAGAAAATAAACCCATGTCTTTCTTGTATAGTCATCAATAAATATCATAAAATAAGAACCTCCAATAGAATATTTTTGCATAAGTCCACATAAATATGAATGTACAATCTTAAGAGGTGCACCTGCTCTTGCTATTTCGCCAACTGGGAAAGAATTTGTGTTGCTTCCCCAAAATACAACCTTCACATATCCTTTTTGTTTTATGAATCAATGGAAAACCTTTAATCATATTCTTTCTATGAAGTAAATTTAAACCTCCAAAATTCAAATGTTCATACCTTAGATGACAAATCCATGATTCATCTTTCACAACTGAATGAAATGATGATTTTGTTCCTTCAACGCAGGACTCAACTATTTTAGTGCAGGAGCCAGCGCAAGACTCACTTGGATTAATGTAGACCTCTTATACATTGGTGCATGACTCTTTATTTCAGTGCAGTACTCTCAGGGTTTATTTTAAGAGACCTCTTGGAAATCAGAGGTGGATAATACCTGGCGAATATCCCCGGAAACAGTTTCGTGGGAAGGCAAATTTTTGGGGGGTTGTATGAAAAAAATTTGGCCTAATTTTCAAGTGGTGTGACAGAAGGCTGTAGACGTGCGACAGGAGATTTGTTGTCATGCGACAACAAACTTGTTGACACACGATAACAAACCTTATTGACATGCATCAACAAGGTTGTTGACGCGCGAGAGCAAGCTTGCTGTCACATGAAAATAACCTTGTTGATGCGTGTCAATGAGGGTGTTGTTCGACAGCAAACCTCATTGACACGCGTCAACAAGGTTGTTGTTGTGCGACATCAAGCTTACTGTCGCACGTCAACAACCTTTTTCATACGCATCAACAAGGTTTGTTTTCACACATCAACAAGTTTGTTGTCGCACGACAACAAATCTTATGTCACGTGTCTGCAGCCTCCACTCTCTGCTTGCGCATCAACAAACTCTCTGTGTCACGCATTAACAAACTCTCTATCATGTGTCTATTATACGTCAGTGTTTATAGTACCTCCTTATTGCATGTCAACTATGCATTAGTCTCACATGTCAACAACTAACCCCCTTGTCGTGCATCTGTAAACCCTCCTTATCAGGCGTCAACAACTTACCCCCTTGTCACGTGTTTGCATTACCTCCTTATCGCGCGTTAACTATGTGTCAGTGTCACGCATCAACAACTAATCCCCTTGTCGCATGTCTACAAAACCTCCTTGTCACGTGTTTTTAGTACCTCTGTATCGCACGTCAACTATATCCCTATCGTGCATCATCAAATATCATCTGTTACCCGACTCTAAACTATTAACAGGCTAACAGTAATCTCTGGTGCTTAAAGTATGTGAGTTCATGGTATTCATAAGGTACTTGTGGTAGTACTGTAGTATACTACTCGGTGAATCACCTAGGTTTTTATAGGATATGTTTTCAAATGTAGGAGAAGCCGCCCCAAAAAAAATACTATAAATTTTAGGTGAATAGGACACCGACCCGCTCCGAAAAAATCACCTTTTCAAATTTACCTAAAATGAAATTTTCACCATATTACAAATATTCGCCACTAAAATTATCCTTGTACTCCATTACCTTAGTGCAGGAATCATATGCTTGAGTGCAGGACTCAGTAGAAGACTGATTTGACTTAGTACAAGAATTTGCTGCAAACTAAGCTACTGATTTTGCTGCAAACAAATATGATTTCTATTTTTTTCCTGGTTTTAATATCAAGGGAAACATTATATTTCTGCTCATATTCACTTTTGCATTCAACTGAGCGTTAGGGGCTATGTCCACAATCACACACTCATTATCCCCCATATAAACTTTGTATCCTTTATGTACCAGTTGTCCAATACTCATTAGTTTGTGTTTTAAACCTATAACATAGTAAACATCATGTGTATTCATTTGCTCCCCATTTTAGTTATAATACTAATCGTGTGTTTTCCTTTTACAGACACAATATTATTATTTCCAAGAGTAACATCACTCTTCACTGATTCATCCAAACTAGAAAACAAATCTAGATTACCTGTCATGTGATTACTGCAATCTGTATCCAAATACCGTAAATCATATGGACTCTCTTTTGATAGATTGCACTCAATAGGGGATAAAGAAGGTATTTCTTTGGCAATCCTTTTACATGCAATAAACATAGGCTTAGGAGTAGAACTTCCAACTTGATTTTTATTTTGTCTCTCCTAATCATATTGTTTTTTATGGCAATCATAAGCATAGTGCCCATACTTCTTACAATAAATGCATTAAACATGAGACTTATCTTGTCTCTTACCATAACTATGTTCTTGACTCTATCCTCTTCCACCCCAGTTTGATGAACTGCTATCGCATCCTCTAAATGGACTTCTTCCTCTTCCATGAATACCTGTTGTCTGAGATGCAAAATTTTAATCTACAACTGCATGTGATCTATTCATCCTTTGTTAATGATTGATTAGTGACGTGTGCAACTCATCAATAGAAAATTAACTCTCATCCTTAGTTTCTTCAATAACAACTAAAGGATCAAATTTTGAATAGTCTCACCATGGGATTCGATTTGATTGACTAAGGCAACTATATAAGTAAAGAATGATTCTATGAAATCTTAATCTTTCATTAACAAATTCTCAAAATCTCTATGAAGTAACTCTAGCTTGGCAGTTACTTCATTAAAATATTTCTCAAATAATTGAAATGGTCGCTACGCGTGCCCATTCTTCTCAGAAATCTGCGAGCCCTAATCGTCCCTGCATGAACCCTAAATGGGGCATGGATTCTGTCCATTTCCATGGTGGCAGCGGCGACCTCTGGGCATGATCCAACAATGTACATTAGGATGTAACGAGACAACTTGCAATTGAAGGCGGCACGGCTTTGGGGGCTGAGGACTTGGCCCTGTCCTGGATCAATCTTACTTTCAATACCCGTGAAGGCTCCAATATTACTTCCTCTGAGGACGGCGACACATTCACCGGTCAGGTTCCCTCTGGTGGAGGTGGGGCATCTGTACTAGGTGTTCACCATGTTCTTGGCGGGACTGGCCAATGCGCATCTATTCACGGCCCCACTGTAACCTCATTCAAAGATGCATTAAGGATCAAGGATTCTCCTATGAAGCCTACAGATAGTACCCCATGCATAACATTTGGGGAGGAGGTCATTTCAACTGAAAAATACTATAAGGAACATGCTCTGATCTGCAAATTTAGAGGACTTTGGTCGAGCCTTCCTGATCTACACGCATGGATCTCCAAGCACTGGACTCCATTGATCGTTGGAAGGTTAGACTTATACCCGTGTGCTAAAGGTATCTTCATTGTAACTTTTTCTTCAATAACTGATAAAAACTCCATTGCTTACAAGCTTTGGGTTTGCCAATATAAGCACCTGGTCATTAAATCCTGGTTCCCCTCTTTTAACCCTCTCACTGAGTCTTTTTCATGCAAACCTGTTTGGATCCGATTACCCCATTTACCCCTCCAATTCTAGAGTGGTGAATGTTTGAAATCTATTGGAAACACCTTGGGAACTAAACTTTTTATAGATTCTCAAACATTTGATTACACCCATACTACCTACGCTCGGATCTTGGTGGAACTAGACACGGCTAAAAAGTTTCCTGCAACCATTGATCTCAGAGTGCAAAAAAGAACTTGGTCACAACCTTTAGATTACGAAGGTCTTCCATTCCGATGCAGAAGATGTTTCTGTTTAGGTCACACCTCTACTAATTGTGGGATGACAAAGCACCAACATGAGAAACGTAGCTGGTGGAAAGATGCCCTCCCGGAACACTTGGTTTTCGATGTAAAAGAGGACCTACAATCAAATTCAAATGCAGAGGCTGAATCTGATCTAGTCCCTGAAACCCCTTTATCAGAAAATCCTATTGCCGACAGCAAGGAAAATGCAACAAATTTATCTCATTTAGTTGTTGACAGTAAGGAAGAAAAATAAATTTATCTCAAGAAAACAATGATGTTGTTTCAGTTGGAATTATTGCAACTATGGAAAATACTCCCTTTTCTAACCCTCCATTCATGGAGGCATCATCAAGTTGGGTAACTGTTCGTTAAAAGAAAAAGTTTATTTTAAAGAATGCCACTTCTCCACCTCGATGATTTATTTCTCTTTTGATGTTCAGCTATTCTACATTGTTCCTTGTCTTTGCCGAACAATAGTTTTTGGATCTGCCATGGTGTTGCGGTGCTGTTGCAGACTGGTTGTTGTTCTTCAGCTATTTTTTTTTTGGATTGATGTTGGGTGTTGGTACTTTTCTAAGTAGACTATTTTCTGTTGTTGGGCTTTCATGATTCTATCCTAGCTTTTGAGCCTTTCTGTACAAGGGTATAGTCCCGTTCAAAAAATTATTTACCAATAATAAAAAAACTCTAGCTTGGCAGTTTTTTACTTTCTCTATACCTTGATATGTAACTTGTAGTGTATCCCTTGTGGTTTTTTCTTGACTGGATGTTGTCACTCTCAGAAGGATGTTTTCATGCATTTCCTAATGAATATAGAAAAGATATTTTCCGCCTTTCTTCTGTAACTCCTTCAAAGTATCTTTCTCTTACTAAGAAAGTGCAGTATACGATGTTGCATCTTGGGGATCTGTGTACCCATTCTCAACAATCTCCCACATGTCTTGAGATCTAAATAACACCTTCATGGTTAATGACTAGTACTTTTAATTCTTTCCATTAAACCATGGTGTTTTCATACCAGATGTAGAAGCCATAGCTTGCTACCAATTTAATAATATGTTACAAAATAACGCTTTGATATTGATTTGTAGAAATTATGTAGTGTTAAATAGTGAACAACAAATAAAATACACTTTTTGGAAAATTGAACTTTGATGGGGCTTCCAAGGGGAACCCTGGTCTTTCAGGGGTGGGGTGTCTTATTCAAAATGATCTGGGTAAGATGGTGTGTACAAGTTCCTTCCATTTACAAAAAGGAACTTGTAATCAAGCTGAGGCACAAGCACTCCACTATGATATCAAACTTGTTGTGAAAAATGGTATTTCATGCATCCTCATCAAAGGGGATTCTATGATTATTACTCGAACCATTAAAGATGGTAAAGCCCTAAACTGGAATCTTGATTATTACATATCCAATGCAATCTTTTGGCTTGCCAAATTAGAAGCATGAGAAATATGTCATATTTATCGTGAGGGTAATCAAGTAGTGGATTTCCTTGCTAATTTTGGTGTGTCTCAAGTTACCCCTTCTATATCAGATAATGATTATGTAGAGTGGACGGGCTTGGATGCCATTGTGGAGAATGATGCTCATCCTTCTATGACGGATTAGACATTAGTGGCACGTGTGATAACTATTTTATCTCTTGCCCTTCCCTCATTTATTTTTCAAGTTTTCTTCATCCTCTTGGCTTTTAATAGTCTGCTCATTTAGTTGCGATGGAATTCAGCCCATTTCAAGGGTTGTTTTTATGTGGTTAAACTCAAGAAATGGCGTTCTACGGGCCTATCTCTCTCACCCACCTGAAAAATGTGTTCAAGTTCTATTCCCTTTAGAATCACAAGGCAATAGAGGTCATAATTGGGGATGAATATCTACGGAGCTCGGGTCGACCTCGAGTCAATGCTGAAATTTCCTCTCTCTTTGTGACCCATTTGTTGTTGATAGGTGAAGATAAAGTAGAGGCGGTGAATATTGCACGATGTTTCATCTTTCCCCTTCATTTGTTTGTGCTAGAAGAGGCGGTCTGGGGATTCTAATTGCCCTCATGTTTTATGCTTGACGGTGAAAATATAGGCTCGAAAGGAGTGGCCAGGGAGTTGGTTCAAGAATTGCAGAGGAGAAACAAGGTTCTGTGGAGGTTTGTCGTTGTTGTGCATGTGAAATTCAAGTCTAGAGTGGTGGAAGGAGCCACTATTTCGCAGCTCAACTTGGAGGAATTGGAAAAGCCCGTAGGCCTGGTTCCCTCATGTGTAGGTCATCTATGGGATCAGGGTGGCTCTGCATACATCCTCCTCCTCCAGACCTCTCAGCACCAAGACCTTGTTCGTCGTCATAGCTTGAAGAAGTACTAGGCAGATCTTGTGGAAGGGGATATCAAAAGTCCCAATCCTGAAATTGTTGAAGTTTTAGACTAAAGGCGTAAGGCCTGCTAAGTATAGTAAATATGTATAGCTTTCATTTTTTGTCTAAGGGTGACTTAGTTTCATAAAGTCAATACATTTCACCCTGTTATTCCATATAGCTACAGGTTTTATTTGTATTGTAAACCACCCTGTTATCTTCAGTTTTACTATACTTACTGTAAAGGGAGGGGGCCCAAGAACCCCTTGGTTCATAGCTCTAGTAAAAAAGTGTTTATCTTATTAAAAAAAAACAAAATAAACACATAATATTAACTTACAAATAAAAATAGAGTAATTTTCTCAAAGTAGCACTATTGTGTATAACCAATTTATGTAATCAATTCTTCAGAGCTTTGGCTCATTACATTCAAGTTGTGTGTGCAACTATGTGCATGTACAACTTTCGTTGTGTGCTTCATTACATACAAAACAATAATAATTGTTTCTAATTAAATAGAAACTAACTCCCTCTAGACTTAACACCGAACTGCTCTTCAACTGAGCTTTACAAATTAAATGGTTGCTTTAAATCCTCCCTGATGTTGTGCATGTATAAAACAAATATCTTTTGTTTTATTTGATTTATTCCTAAATAAATAATTAGTAAAAGCTACAGACTACATAAAAATAAAACTGCAGCTATCTAAATTTAACCTTCATCCACATGAGAAATTACATGAATGAAATATACATATTCCAACATAAATCAAATTATACCAAAAAAAATTCGAACCCCAACTTCATTCTCAAATATGCTATAAAGTTATAAGAGAAGAACAAGTACAAGCTACAACTAACCTTTGATTTCTTGCACTAGTCTGAGATCATGACAATAATGCACTGAAATGTTAGCAACATTAGAATTAACTATGGAGATATGTATAACATTTGAGAGAACTAAATTCAAACCCATGAGAGCACTTGTATCTACTCAATGTTGTTTAAAAGTCTCCAAAACATGAAATTCGAGGACATAGAGATTGATTCATGTTTGACGTCTAAATGGAAAAGAGTCATGCCAAAGGTTGTGATGCAGATGACTAATGTGAGATCAAGTGCCTCAGGAGCATCCATATCACATCGCATGAGCATACCAAGCTCACCTCTTCATCCAAATTTTCTACAAACGAGAGAACATATAGTTGAATATGTTCAAAGAAATCTAGATGACATCCTTCGATAGGAAGCTGAAAGGAAACATCACAATGCAACAAGATGATGAATCCAATTAAAACGACGATGATGATATAAAGGTACATTTGTAAAAAATAATGTAATATGGGGAATGTAAAAACACTAAACAATTGTATATTTATTTGGATCCATGTAGGTTGCTAGTCAATTTTGTAACCACCTCAAAAACATCCCTCCACTTTGAATTTATGTTGGTATTACATTGAAATATGTCATTTGACATTTTTACAAATCCATGATAAAATAAAATCCCTCGTAGACCTAATTGACTATTTTGAGCACCATTTTCATCTAGTCTTGAGGTTTTGAACCCTATTTCATCAATAATTCTATGTGACTCATAAATACTTACATCACATTCTTATTCATTCATGAAATCTACATATTTTCTTACTTGTAAATTTTTTGTGATGGGATTATATAATTTGAGGGATTTTCATTATTTATTTTAACTAACAAATATATATTTCTATCATCTTTTATCTAATTTCATATTTTATTTCTTCGAGGACATAAGTATATGCTACCCAACAATAACCACTTATATTTAAAACAACATGCTTCATGTTACTCCATACTTCTTTAGGAACTCTAGACATTATTTGTAGGGCATCTGTCTAAAATATAGACTAAAAGCTATAGCTTAAACCCAATATTCACTTAGAAATTATCTAACCTTTAACATACTTCAACCATTTCCATAACCATTTTATTCTTCCATTATTCCACACCAATATTTTGAGATGTTTATAATTTTTTTAATTTCTTCTTAATTACTCAAGTTTTACATTATTTTAATAAATCAATAGATATATTATCTTCAATTTGTATGATCCTAACAGCTATATGTAATGGTTACACTAGTTTTCAACCATTCTCTTAAACTCGATGAATATACCCAAAAAATCCTATTACATGGGTTTCAATAAATATACACGTGTATTTAAATATGTTAATATTTTCAATAAAATTTATTAAATATTAGACTCCTATAATAAAATGTGTTTACATTTTTCCACATAGATCTAAATTAACAATCTCAAGAGGAAATGTTTCTCTGTATAACTTTCCCATATGGAAATTTTCTCTATCTTCATTTCCAAGAATAAAAAATTCAAAAGGATTTCTTGGATAATCTATTAATGGCATTCCATTTATCATATTTATCTTTGGAAAACTATTTAAACCACCGAAACGTAAATTTCAGAAATTCAAATTCCATAACTAAGATTGATCATACTTGACTACTTTAAATGAATTATAAGATCTTATTTCAATGAGAGCATGTGAAATTTCATCTGGTATATTTACAAATGGATTTTAATATTTTATTCACATGTTCTCATGGTGATATCTTAATAATTCTTCTTTGGAATTTATTCATGGGTTATCTTCTCGGAGACATAATTTTGGATTCTCAGATTAATTATCTTTTGAGATATTTCTATAAAGATGTTCTTCAAAATCTGGTTTGAAGTTATAGATGACATGTACTCTTCCTAACATATTGTAACTATAGACACTAAAATCAAGTGACCTAACCTTTTATGCTATCTACCAAAATTTTTTGCATTCAGAATCCAATCTCCTCCTCATTCTAACCATCCTATAACATGCCTATATTTACTACAATTTGCCATCATTTTTTTGAATATTACTTAATTTAAGAAGCATACAACACCTTACATTTATGACACAACTTTCATTATTTATGTTTTTGTCTCTCATATAAAAATGTATAAAAAGTTTTGGATGTAAATTCTAGTCATGATGACATGCATGGTCCAGTCCCTTCAATATCAATAACTTTGATTTCAATTTAAAATCATTATTTTAGCCATTTCATCTTCATAGCGTCGGCCTTATTATAATATCTCGCCTATCAAACAATATATGAGACATTCATCATCACTTTATAACTCACTTGGCACACTTATAATATCTTATTATAAATATCACTTCAAAAGCACTCAAAATGTTCATAAAGCCTCTCAAATTAATTTCACATCACATATTGAAGTGCCTAGTAAAATTATGAGTGACTCAATAAGGTCAAAGATTCTATATTCATCCATCTTCAAGCATGCAATATCATAGACCCATGATTTATCAAGACAAAATTCATTCCAATAATTAAAGAAAGTTTTTAATAAGTAAATGTTAAGGTCACATATGTTCAAGGACACCATATGTCACTATTATTGTTTGTAGTACATTCTATGCTATATATTTAGCATACTATCTTGGTTTCAAGAAACACGAGGTAAGCCACAAGATGCTAATCATCTGTACAAAATTGCGCAACACCCTATGTGAACTATAAGAAGCTTCATTTCTACTATGAGGATATGTAGTGTAACACTTAGATTGATTCAGTAGATGGGAGTCAAACCTCCAACTTTGGTTAATCCTTAAATTAAAACATATTATTTTTTCCTTTTATTTTCTAATACTTTAATCAAGGGTTGTACAAGATGCTAGGGTTTTAACTTTGTATAAGGTTATTAAAGATCATTCCAAAGTTATACAAGAAAGAGTGAAATATAATGATAACTATTTCTATGCAACTGAAATATGTAAGATAATATAAATATTTTAACTTTTTAGGGTTTAAATCAAGACAAACCCTATTCTATATGATATATCTCCTTTCTAGACCACAGATAATCCATACAATCCTTCACCTACTCAACTTCTAATTATATAACTTTTAGTGTAGAATACATAGTTTCTGATCTTCTTGTTCCACTACATTGCACATCCATATCGTTCTTGATTCATAATTAATATGGGATTTTAAATTTTTTTTATTTTAATTAAATGTTGTTACTTTTCATTTATCAATCATTTAAATAATTTTAAGTTTATATCCAATATTCTACTCATATATATTTGATGTTAGAATATTAGATCATAATTGTCTTCTTTTTAGTACCCTTACACCCTTCTTATTATTTTGCATTATCAAAAGATGTAAATTAATTAGGATGTAAACATTTGGTTACCTCAAATTCTGAATAGAATTTCTTCCTAAAACCTTAAGTGGCCTTCTGGTTCATCTTTATCTATATAATTAAATGTAGTACATGATGGTGTGGAATCTCATAGATCATTATCAATCTTTATATTACATGTGCAAGTTTCCCCACCTTATAATTGATGGAAGATATTATCCCTATAATCATGTCCATAATTCTAATAATTATGTGTAAACAAAGATATTTTATTACCCACCAAACACACACAGACACACACATGTCTCTCACTCTTATGCATAAAATTACCCCTTATACTAGTACATGAGCCCTTATCTCCGTTATTGGTTTTTCATAATCTCAAATTCTATGAATGCAACTAGGGTTACAAATATGTTACCATACTAACTCCCATATCCTACACCTTACAAAGATATAATTGCAATCCACTTGATAGAAACTCACTAACCTACCTTGTTCACCTCATAAACAACTTAAGAAAATTACTTACATGTAACATTTTACCTCTTCCTCCACCACTACATGTCAATATTATCACACCTCCCAATAATAAACTTGATGTTAAAATATGGTTGGGGTGTTATGTTCATCCTACTAATTTAGGTATTAAGATTTCCCACTGCATATAAGATCTCATACATGATGGTGTCATTAAATATCAAGATACACCTTAATCAAAAACTACTCATAATGATACTTGATCACATGACCAGTAGAGATTTATCATGAAATTTTGGCACACTCTTTTGTTAGGCCTCTAAATGATCATATGGTTCCTACTTTGTATTTTTGTGGTTCATTCATGGATGGTCACTTACCACCACATTGAATTTTTAAATTTTATGACACTAATACCGCAAGAACTATTTTTATTTTGACACATTGTACACTCAAGAATTTGTCAATAAATGATCATTCCATATAATTGTGATAAAAAAATATTACATACAATTTATGCACTTTATTAGATATAGCTAGTGAACAAAAATTATCCGACGACGAATCTACAAACATACAAAATATTATTCTACCTTTGATGATTGCCATTGTTGATATTTCTACACCACTTTAAGTTTCCAATTCTACTCATTCACAAGATATGTGCATATGATTCCCTTAGCTACATTATTTATTACCCATCCCTTTTATTCTACACTAATATATCATGTTCATTCAGCACAAAAAGTCATTACCATCAAGAGTATCCCATCATAGAAACCTTTACCTCCGCAACATTTTGAATAAAATGGTTTGAGCCTTTAAATCATCATAGACATACATATCACATTGCTTGTAACACCCACATTCGATGCACTAAACCATGTCAAACTTCACCAATTACTTAGGGAAATTTACAGGAATTTTTTTTTCTTAAACATATTTACTTTGCATTTAATAATTGTTTAGCCGTTTAATACTATACTTCGCTAATTAATATTAATTTATTTTCCACCGTTCATTACGGGTTTAAAATACCTTCATTAAGTTTAAGTATTTAATTAATTAATCCCTAAATAATATTTTTTAATTTGTTTTCATCCCTTATATTCGCATTAAATCTATTTAATTAATTCTTAGTTTAATTTTATTTATTTTTAACACTTACTTTTGTCCACTTAAGCCCATATGAAAATTACTAAAATTTAACTCCTAAACTAAATTTAATTTTATCTCCCTAACAAATAATATCCATACCACACATTAATCTATTTAGCTACACTTTTAACTTTAAACATTTTAACCCTTTTACATAATTATTTATCAATCCCCTTGTTCCACATTAGATTATTTAAGCCATAATTTAAAAATGTCATCTATTTATTTCCCCTGGATAATTTATTTAAAATATCCCCATGTGCAACTTTAATTAATTTACCCATAATAAAGAGATATACAACACTACCTAACCCATTAACACCCATGTTTAAAATAACCTTGGTGACCCTATTAATTAAATAGCCCCATTCACTTTTAAATCATCTAACCCCATCAAAAGTACCCACAACTTAAAAAGTGTAGGGTCAAATCTCCACTTTTAGATTAGATCAATGGGAGCCCTTAGATTCTAGGTTTCCCTAAAAGCCCAAAATCCTCTTTATGTTTTCTCTTTTATTCATTTCTTGTCCTAATTTCTTTTCATTTTCTCATGTGGATTTGCAGGTTTGAGAGGATGGATGCCATGGAGGTTTAGGGGGGAAGCCATGGAGGTTTTGCTTGGAATCAAGATCTAAATGCAATATATAGTTTTCTTTCTGTTTTTATTTTTATTTTGAAAGATCTACCAGGTTTCCTAGTTTTGGGTATTTGCTTACCCTTTTTTTTATTTTTCTAAAAACATGGGTAAATCCGATTTGAGGAATATATAAAAAACCTCAAATCGGATTTACCCATGTTTTTAGAAAAATTAAAAAAAGGGTAAGCAAATAGCCAAAACCAGGAAACTTGGTAGATCTTTCAAAATAAAAATAAAAACAGAAAGAAAACTATATATTGCATTTAGATCTTGATTCCAAGCAAATATATATAATGCATTTAAATTTATTTATATTTTAAAACGGCATGAGTTTATTTATATAAGTTTATTGTGTGTGTGTGTCTGTGTGTGAATATATAATATATTTTTTATTATATTTCTTTTTAAAATAACAATAGTGTAGGGCTAGCCCCTTAAGGGTTGCTACTAACTTTATTGGGGGGGTTGTAGTGCCCACTCCTCTTCGACATTTTTCTTACTATGATTTTGATTATTGATGATTAGAGACATGGACATTTTGATTATATATATGTTGTGACTCACCTTGTGGATTGTATGGACTCCTAACAAACATAGATCTTTCAGTACTTCATGATGACCTAGCATTATTTGGTTTTATGCTAACATTTTGGGATGCTTGACAATGACGATTGTACTTGGATTACTGGACTAACCATGTGATTTCTTTGATATCGTAAATTGTTAATAATGTGATGATATTAGGGGTAATATGTTATTGAGTGTATCTAGTAAGAATGAATTACATTAAATACAGGGAATTGCATGGTTGTCGTAGAATGTGAATTGGATTATTGATTATAGTAGAATTGAAATGTTAAGAAATTGTAAACAATTGCTAGAATTTCCTAACTTTGGTGAATATTCATTTACGAATATGATGATGTCAATTGATAGATAGGTATATGTGTGTTTATTGCTCGATGTATGCTGAGAATTGTATGATGGATGCTTTATATGTGTTTTATTTCCATGACGTATTGATACGGCCTAGAGGCTGTAGGGGTATTATTTGGCTATTTGCAAGGAATTATATCATGACAACAAGAAGGGGTTTAGGAGACCAATAATGGAGGAATATTGGGCATTAGCAACAAGGTCGCTTTGGTAACTTCGTGACATGTGTATTTTTGTGTTCTTGTTGAGTTGTTAGGAGGTCCCCATGGGGGGATGACCACAAAATGTGACCATAGGTTATCTGTTGATTTTCCCTTTTCATTTTAATTATTTTTTTAGTATGTGAATAATTTTATTGTGTAACGCCCACAATTTTCAACGTTTAAAACCATAATGAAACCTACTAATTTATTAGGGAAAAAAAATAGCAAATTTGTTTTGTTTAAAAGGTTGCACGGGTAAACATTAGTTACGATTTAATTACTTCTTGATTAAGATTTCTACAAATATTGAGGAAGTCGTAATTAAATTAATAATTAAATATTACTAATTTAGTTCCCCAAAATATTTACGACTTCACAATTCCCCATTTAGTTATGCCACTTAATTAGGGTATTTTTAAATATTTAATAGTCATGGTCCCTTTAATTTATTTAACTACGTCTTACTAATATTTATTTAAAAATCCCTTTTTAGTTCATTATTTAATTGCCATGTACAAAGTTTAATTTATTTCCTACCACAAAAGTTTAACAACTTGTCTAGCCGCTAAGTGACCTCATTCAACCAATTACCCATACCCTTTTTAATTTAATCTCATTCCCATAAAATCCCCATCACTTAAGTTATGTAGGGTTTATTTTCAACCATTAGATTTGAGCAATCTTGGCGATTGGATCTTAGTTTAGGTTAAAAACCCTAAGAATCCTTATGAGTTCACTTTTATTCTTTTTCTTACCCTAATTTTCTCATTTTCACTTTGCAGGTTTGGGAGAAAGAGGAGGATGGAAGCCATGGGAGTTTTTTCATTGCTCTATGATGGATATGCACACATTTTGGTTGCTTATTTTCATTTACATCCCTCTCCTAGGGTTTGCCAAGGTTATTGTTTTGTATTTGTGTTTTGTTTTTTACCCTATTTGGGTAAGGGCATTTTGTCTCATTACATTTATGGGTTAAAAAGTGATATATACACAGGATTAAAGGGTTTGAACACACACACACACACACACACACACACACACACACACACACACACACACACACACACACACACACACACACACACACACACATTTGTGTGTGTGTGTTAGCATTTTTGTTTTGTTTATATTTCAAATTATGCCTGAATCAATTTAAGGTGGCGGCGAGGTTAAATGGCCTAAAAAAAAAATTATTCATACATACATACATGTATGTATGTATGTGTGTGTGCGTGTGTATATTATTTTTTATTTTTTTATAATAAAAACTCAACCAAAAAAATTTAAAAAACATTGTGTTTATACTGAGCGGCCGCGACCGGATCAAATGAGTGCAGGGTTTTGAATATACTACGTCTGCATGGATTGTATTGGGTTTTAATATAATGGGGGGAGGGCATGGACCCCACCCCACCCCACATTATATTATGTGGGTTGGGGTGGGGGCGGCGCCCTCCCCCCAACCATATTTACTCTATTAATCAACACAAGTCGTGGTCATTCCATTCGGCATTAGAAATTTGATTTATATTTTTTTTTTTATATAATACAAACTTAGGTTTTAAGCCATGTGGCTTATATTAAAATTTTCTTTGTTTTTTTAATTAAAATTTATATAAATATATATAAGCATAGTGGTATATTTTTGTTCCTTCCTTAACCAAATAATCATTCAAATTCATTTGCATAGTGAAATATAAGACAAGAAGTATAATTTTTTTTCTATCTATTTGTTTATATGTGAATTAGTAGAACTAATGGCTTTTCTTATCCAACCCAACACAACTAATAAGGAGGATATTTTCATTGTTTTATAACTCTAAGTACCTATTTTATTTTCTTAAACATATTATGAGATTGGACTATAATCTCAACATTTCAATATGCTAACTTTTACAATAAAATAAGAAAATAATTCCTTTGTTTCACGATAAGAATGATATCCATTTCAACAAGGAAAAATCAAGTATAACTTTCATACATTCTTCCAATACAAACAAAACCATTTCACCAAAGGAAATCACAAGCAACTATGATTTTAATTTGAGATTTGAAAGAAATACATTTTCAATTATTTCAACTTTCAAGCTCTTCTTTCAACAATTACCACTTTGGGATCAATACGATTTTGATGAATGAAATTTGCGACAACATTCCTTTATAATACAAGAATCTTAGTCCATTTCCTTACAATGAAATAGTTATTTCCAACAATGCATATTGCAAGCTTTAAGTAACATCCTAATTTTTGAGAGTTTCATTTTTAACAAATATATAACTTAAGTTTTCTCCTTTCCACTATAACATTACAAATTTGAATAAATGAAATATACAAATATTTCTTTTGATAATATAAAGTTTACAAAATTCCACTCTAATTAGGGACAATATGGTCACAATACAACATAGAGATTCTCCAAAGTTTCAAACACATATCTTCATTTCAATGTCCTCTCCCAACTTCATAGCTTCAATCTTGCACCTCTTCAACTCTTCAATTCTTGAATCACAAAACAAAGAAAGGGGGTAAGCGACGCTCTCCTCCCAACCTTTAATCCAATAAGAGGATAATCCATCCTCCTTATTGTCCCTCGAGCCCTAACCAAAGAACCATGAAGTGTGTAGGTAACTTGACAACTTTCACAATAATGACTTCCACAAAATAACTCAACACTCATACATTCAACACAAGCAAGGCTATCAAACACAAAACAAAATAACACAAAAATACAAACCAAAAAACCCAACACATAGGCTTACATTCAACGCCAATGGAGAATAGAAAAAAGAAACCACCTCCTTATAGCTCCCAAAAGAGTTAGGGGTTCCACCCAAAATACCTCCAAGTGCACATCCAAACTACACAATACATCACTTTTCCCTCACAATGCATAATACACAAAGTATATCAATTCACCCTTTTCAATCCTCATAGGTGGAACTCCCTACTCATGCTCCCTCCAAAAAGCCTACAAATTTCCCTTTTCCCTCCCAAAGTGGTTCCATTCTCTATCTCCCACACATATTAGGGCCATACTACATCAATCCCACACAATACATACACACATGCATTTACAAAACATACAACAAACAATAAGAATAAGGTATATATCCTACCTTTCCATACTAGCTTCCACAAGCTTTAATCGTTTCCAAAACCAAGAAAGTGCCAAAGCAATCCTTTAAGTTCCAAGCAAGAAATCCCAAGACCAAAATTCCAAAAATGTAAAATTGATTAACAAAAATAAGTTCCTACGGTCCTAAAGAGGAAGTAGGATATTATTAATGTCAACCTAGGATTGGAGGCCTAAAACGCTATAATAAGGTAAGCTAATATAGTAGTAAATGAAAGAAAATAACATGTAACAATAGTAAATGAAATATTCTAAATAAAATAGAAACCCTAATTATGCAAAAGAGGGAAAAGATTACTTAGCTGATCACAGCAGACTATCACATATTGACGCAGGTCTGAAATCAGGAATGGGTTATTCAAGCGAAGACTCGGGAACCCTGCGAAGGGTGTAGAAGGGTTGTCTGAAGTGACACGGGTGCCTGAGAGTGTACTGGGGCACTCGGGATTGGATTCTGGGCATTGTGACTTGTGTAAAATCTCATAAATTAGATTCGGCAGTGTCGTAACTATGTCTGAAACTTTTTCCATCTGTCACATTAGATTTATTGTAGGAACTAGATGAAACTCTACACAACAAGAAGAAGAATGGGTCAGAGTGACCTCAGCTGTCAAACCGATGGACCTATCACTGAGTGTTACACTACATTTCATACTCCAAAGTAGTTCTGGTGAGTGTGTGTATATCGTGCACTAGGTGCTCTTTAAATTAGTGAGCTATGATAGCTATGAAAGATGTAGAATAGTAATTTAGAATAGAATAGAAGGACTCCCTCCTCCTATGTGAATGGAAGTGATGTAGACTTTATCTAGGATGAATGGCACTAATGGATGTAAGATGGTGTACTGGATGCAGCCCTAAGTGGAGTGATAGTAATGATAAGATGTAAGACCTAGGACCCTTACTATGGTCTTATAAGCTTTACATTTATATGGCTCTCAAGTATTCTTTCGCAATAAATCTTGAACATGCCAACTGAGAAGAAGATAAATAATACTAACGACTAGAAGTGACCTGAAAGAGAGAGGATAAGAATGTACACAGATTGGGGCGCCCAGAAATGGGACCAGGGTGCCCCGGGGCGCCCCAATACAGCATGAGGTGCCCTGAATTAGGGCTAGAATGACATAAAGATTGCGATATGGATGGATAAATATTAGAAGAAATGTGGGAAAGACGAAACAAAATATAAAACAAAGATGGCAAGAAGATTGTTACGCCCTTAACCTATTGCTTGTATGGGGATATGAGTAGCCGAATTGTGGCTTACCATATCATTTTATTATGTCATTTATACTTTCTCATGCTTAGTAGGCCAGCCTTGGTGATGGCCATAACATATTAATAGTATATATAGGTGATTGTAGGTAGTATTTCATCATCATTCGAGGATTTGAGTCTTATTGTATGGTTTGGAGGTTGCCCCCTTGAAGTGGCGAAGCTATTTTAATTACATATTGAGATCATTTATCTACAATATTGTGTTATTTTGTGTTACATTTCAACTAATAATCTAAATTATACAAGTAATTTCATTATAAGAGGTATCAGAGTTGTGATCCGAGCCAAAATTAGGGCAAAAATCCTAATTTTTTGTTTCCTCTATATCTTGCGAACCAGAGTGAATTTTTCAGATATTGTTTTACCAGAGTTGTGAATCATTCCAAGTAAGATTTCTTGAAAATTTCATACTTTTTAAATTTATTTTGCAAACGTTATTTCAAATTTAGGGTTTTTCATAGAATCGCTCCATAGGCTACAATTTTTGGATTTTTTCCCAGTTCTTTACATTTTCAGAAAGATCACAAAGAAATATTTTAAGTATCTTCTTTTTTTTCTTATTCAGCCAAATTTGTATCGAAACCCTAAACCCTAGGGTTTGACATCATGGTGAGGCCTTTCACAAGAGCCAAAAAGAATCTGGTCACTCCGAGTAAAACCCAAAATAAAGATGGGGTAGTGATTGAAGATTTGGGGTTAGAAGGGGTAAATACATATTCCTTAGCACTAGGGTTTACCTTAGTTGATCATAAGGTGAGCCAACTCGAGTATGATCTACAAGATGTACAATCTGAGATGGCTTGTAAAGGAGACATAGACCAAATCAATCAATGGTTGGATGATATCATGCAACATATAAAGGGTAAACAGTATGTCCTAAATCAGCCCTAACTCAATCAAGGAGGATCTTCAGTTCAAAATAATGAAAAAATAACCATGTTGGATCACTTTTCCAACCCAATCAGAATCTAACGTATTCGTAACCACAAAACATGATGTCAAAAGTGGAGATGCAAAAAAATTGATGGGAAGGATCCACTGAATTGGATAAATCAAATGGAGAACTTCTTTGAGTTACATCAAACCCCATCGGGACAAAAGGTGACCTTGGCATCCCTGTATCTTGAACTAGACCAGTTCGTCTGGTATCTATGGTTATGTGCTCAGAGGCAGAAGAATGGTCTCAGTGTCACTTGGATAGTTTTTACCGAGGATTTGCAATCGTACTATAGTTTCAGTGTTTCAGATAGCTACTTTAGTCAATTGGAAAAGTTACAACAAACAAGATTATTCAAATATTATGTGCATCAATTCTAGAACCTATCCTTAAGGGTGGAGAATATTACAGAAGGGAAGTGGAATGACTTCTTTCTTGGGGGTCTTAAGGACCACATTGAGCATGATGTACGTATGTTTAATCCACTCAAGATTTCTAATAATTATCATGTCAAGTAGAGAAGAGGAAAAATTTCTTTGTAGTAGGAGGCATCTTTTCATTAACACCAGATATCATAGTACCTCTTCCCCATCATTCACTCATCCAATTAGATTGACTCCTCAACAAATGGAAGAAAAGAGAGAAAAAGGATTATGTTTCAACAGTGACACCAAATATAGACTAGGAGACAAATGTGATGAGAAGAAGTTGTTCTATATTGAAGGAGGAAATGAGGATGAAGAGGAAGTTGAAGTTATAGGAGAGGCTGAGGAACCAGTAGAACATGAAGTAGATGATCACCAACCTACAATTTCTTTCCATGCATTGTCAAGTATTAGTACTCCTCAAACACTCAAGTTTATTGGTTATCTCAAAAAATAGAAGGTGACGGTTTTGATTGACTCAAGGAGTACTCATAACTTCATAAATAATAAGTTAGCTGCCCTCCTCAATTTTTTTATTTACCCAGCTCTAGAAATGTAAGTTATGATTGCAGATGGTGGGACAGTCAAGTGCACAGGAAAGTGCCATAGTATCAAGCTTTCCATGAGAGACTACATGTTAGACTCACTTGTGTTTATTATTTCTATGGGAGGGGTGGATATTGTTTTGCGTGTCCAATGGCTCACAACCTTGGGTACTATAGAGATGAATTTCCAAGAATTGTTCATGCGATTTCATTCATAAGGAAAGATAATACAATTGAAATGGATGGTAGCTAAGTCTCCATAGATTATTAGCTCTCATCAGATGCAGAAGGTTCTCAGAAAAGGAGTAGATGGATTTGTAGCAAAGTTATTTTCCATAGAGGTACAAAATACATAGTCTTCAATGCCACCCGATCTTTAGAAGATTTTTTATGTTCACTTGTCTATTTTTTATGCAATTCCAAAGGGACTACCACAAATTAGGGATCATGATCATACCATTCGGTTGATTCTAGGGAACCAACCATCTAACATCAGATCATATAGATACCCATATTCCCAGAAAAGTGAGATCGAGAAAATGGTGCAGGAAATGTTGAAGGCAGGTATCATCAGGCATAGCCAGAGTGCACATTCTTCGCCAATGGTCATGGTATGTAAGAAAGATGAAACATGGAGGATGTGTCTCGATTACCGAGAACTCAACAAGTACACCATCAAATATAAGTTTCCTATTCTAGTAATTGATGATTTACTTAATGAATTGCATGGTGCTATTTATTTCACAAAATTAGATCTTCATTCGGGGTACCATCAAATTAGAATAAGAGAGGAAGATGTTCATAAAATGGCTTTCAGGACTCGTGAGGGCCATTATGAGTTTTTGCTAATGCCCTTTGGTCTTACAAATGCTCCCTCAACATTTCAAAGCTTGATGAACACTATTTTTAGGCCATTTAAAAGGAAATTTGTATTAGGTTTCTTTGATGACATATTGATTTACAGTAAGACATGGGAAGAACACTTGCAATATGTAGATAAAGTGTTGGAAGTTTTGGATAAACATAAGGTCTATGCAAATCCATATAAATTTTCTTCTATTGTATAAGAGGTGGATTACTTAGCTCACATTATATCCCATGAAGGTGTCAAAGTTGATCCTCAGAAGATCAAAGCTATGGTGGAATGGCCAAGACCTAAAACTATGAAAAATATCCGAGGGTTCCTAGGAATAACATGGTACTAAAGAATATTTGTGAGGGGATATGGTAGAATCGTAGCTCCACTCACTGCATTACTAAATAAGGATGCCTTCCAGTGGACAGACACAACCACTAAATCCTTTGAGCAGTTAAAGGAAGCCATGTGCACCACCCCAGTTTTGGCTACTCTCGAATTCTGAAAAACCTTCATTGTTGAGCGTGACGCTTCAAGATCAGGATTGGGAGTATTTATAATGTAAAAAGGAAGACCAATTGCATTTGAGAGTCACCAATTCAAAGGAAAGATCTTCTCAAACCTATCTATGAGAAAGAAATGATGGCTATTTTTCATGTGGTCAAATAATTGAATCCCTAACTAATGAGTAGACACTTAAAGGTAGAAATTGATCATGATATTCTCGAATACTTTTTAGAACAAAGGTTATCATATGAGGAACAACAAAAGTGGATAACAAAAATTTTGGGTTATGATTTTGAAATCATATGTGTAAAAAGGGTAAAGAAAATGTAGTGGCCGATGTGCTATCCAGAAAGGATACATTCGCAGATGCCTTACTATGTACAATGTCCATGTTGAAGGTCGATTGGGTAGATGAAGCAAGATTATAATGGGATTAGGAAAAGGATACCCAATCTCTAATACAAAATATCAAGCAAGGATCCATAACACGGATCAAATTTGAGTGGAAAGGTAACACCCTATGGTACAAGGACAAGTTATACTTGTGTAAATATTTTGAGTTGAAGCATAAGATTCTTGCAAAGCTACATGGATCACATATTGGAGGAAACTCTGGGTTTTTGAAGACATATCATAGAATCAAAAGATAATTCTTTTAGGAAGGACTCAATGGGGGTGTACAAAATTTTGTATCAAAGTGTTTGGTGTGCCAATAGAACAAAGGTGAAACCATTAAGACACCAGGTCTATTGCAACCATTACCAATTCCTAGCTAGAGATGGGAGGAGGTATCCATGGATTTCATCACAGGATTGCCTTGTTCATAGGGTAAGAATGTTATTTTGGTAATTGTGGATATGATCACAAAATATGCCCTTTTTTTCCCTATCACATCCATTTACAGCCAGTACAGTCGCAACTATTTTTTTGGAGACATTTCAAAGGCTACATAGAACCCCAAAGATAATTGTAAGTGATCATGATCCTATTTTCAAAAGTAAGTTTTGGACAAAATTATTTGCATGTTTGGGTACTCAGTTAGCTCACAATTCATCTTGCCATCCTCAAACTGATGGGCAAATGAAAGTGCTCAACAAATACTTAGAGGGGTATCTACGTTGTTTTGTATCAGATAAGTAGGAACGTTGGGCTTAATGGATACCACTTGCAGAATGGTGGTATAATACAACTTTTCATACCTCTTCTCAAATGACCCCATTTTTAGCATTATATGGTTACCATCCACCATCTATCACTTCTTCCTTGAGGGTGCAAACTAAGTTCAGAGATGTTGAGGAACACATTCAACATCAATAATAGGTTTTGGCTGGTTTGAAGGAGAATTTGGCATTGACACAAAACAAGATGAAACAACAAGCAGATCAATACCGTAGTGAAAGACATTTTGAAATTGGTGACTGGGTTTTTTGACGTCTACAACTTTACAAGTAGATTTCCCTAAAGCAACATAAAAAGGACAATAAACTTGTTCCTAAATAGTATGGTCCTTATCAGGTTCTACAGAAAATAGGAAGTGTTTCTTATAACCTAAAGTTGCCTCAATCTTCACACATACACCTAGTATTCCATGTTTCCTACCTGAAGAAGGTTATTGGATAGAAATTTATAGCCCAGACAAAGCTACCAGAACTTGATGAGGAAGGAAGAATCATTTTGGAGCTAGAGAAGATTTTGCAAACATGTACTAAGATGTTGAGAACAAGAGACATTAAGGAATATATGATCAAGTGGAAGAATATGAGCATAGAAGATGTGACTTGGGAGGATGAAAGTTTTCTACAACAACATCCAGGGTTATTCAACGTTTAGGACAACGTTGGTTTTAAGGGGAAGGGCATGCTACCCTTAACCTATTTCTTGTATTAGGATATGAGTAGCTAACTTGTGGCTTACCATATCATTTTATTATGTCATTTATACTTTCTCATGTTTAGTAGGTCGGTCTTGGTGATGGCCATAACATATGAATAGTATATATAGGAGATTGTAGGTAGTAGTTCATCATCATTTGAGCATTTGAGTCTTATTGTATGGTTTAGAGGTTTACCCGTCAAAGTGGTGAAGCTATTTTAATTGCATATTGAGATCATTTATCTGTAATATTGTGTTATTTGGTGTTATGTTGCTACTCATAATCTGAATTATACAAGTAATTTCATTACAGAAGGTGGGATTAATTTCTATTTTGTGCACTTGAGAACCTTCTAAATAGTAGTATAATACCAGGCTAGATAATTCCTAAAATGCAAGATTTTATGTCTACATTTTCCCCCCACTTTATGTTGGTGAGTGAATAGCTCAGTAACATAAAGTAGATAGAAAAGCATACCTAGAATCCATGTAGAGTGTAGAAGAAAACACGTGGATGGACTAGACTCGAGAGTGGAGGAGTGCAAACTCTAAAGATGAAAAATGAAAGAAAAGTGATGATATTGCACCTAGGGCAGAACACGTGTGTGATAAAGGCAAGTTCCTGTAGCGGTATGTTGTCGTTATCACTGTTGTTGCCCCCAATTTGACTTCTTGTTTCTCATACGACGGACCTGTGAGGAGAAAACACTCAAGTAGTCAAATATGTATGTATTTAAACTTGTAGTATAAAAGATGCATGTATATGGAAGTGTGTAAAATATGTAAATTGTAAAATACACAAAGTGTAAAATATACTAGAAAGTGTAAATGGAAAAATGGATCATGTGCACCTAATCCATGTCAAGAGAAAGGGGTGTAGAAGGATATCTTGTAACACTACAAGTTTTTTGGGTGATCTCACACCACCCTAGCCGAAGAAGTATATGGAGTAACCATCTTGTATCCTTCAACATTTAACCGCTTTTGTTGTAATGTTTGAAGAGATCTATTTACCAATGGGGTTTTTTGGGTGATCCGATAACATTGGATGGAGAAGTGTAGGGAGGCCACCCACTGTAACCTCCAAGCCTGTAACTGCTCTGCAGAATTACAAAAGGACACCATGTCCTATTAAGGCCGTTGTGTATGAAGTTAGGTCTTATTTGAACTCACTTGCTATGTATGGACTTCGGTCTGGTTTGAACTCACTCGTTGTATATGGAGTTCAGTTTGATTTGAACTCACTCACCGTGTATTTAGTTTGGTCTGATTTGAACTCACTCGTTAAACTGATATAGATACGTTGTGTTAGGAGAAACCCATAATGATACCCCCCCTCTTTGGGGGTGCATGTGACGACTCTGGAAGGAGAATGCGTCCCCAAAAGAGGACCCACTGCACTCTGACATTGTAACTAACTCAGATCCACAGGGAGGGAAAGGGAAAGTGCTTGGTAGATACCAAGGCACACAAAAAAGGGGATGACTATCCAAAATAAGTGTTACTCCATAGGCACATGCATGTAAATAGTGTAAAAATGCAAACAATGTAGAAAAACACAACCAAGTATAGTAATGTAAACACACAGGAAAACAAATAGACCAGACAAAGTGGGTTTAAAACATGGGACATCACTCACGATGTCACAAGACACTCAAGGCCAACATGACTACAAATAACAGACAAGTGTGCACATAGACAAAAGGAAAATCCTGCAGACAATAGAAAACAACGCAGACAAGTAGAAATACAGAGATAGTCATGGAAACATATATTCATGCAAAACAAGTGTTGCACATGGAACACCCATTAACATGTCAGAGTGATAACCAATATGTCAAATCATGTAAGATCAAGTAGTATAAGATGCTATGTACAAAATGAAACAATAGCACCTATATGAGATGAATGTGGATGCCCCCAATGACCAATATAGGAAGGGTAGAAGGCGAGCATCCATGCCGCGTGTAGAGTCATGTATCTGCGATCACACTAAATAAAGAGGTAAACGCGCATGTGTGTATGATAATGACATATAAGAAAGTAATCCAATATGTGTAATAAAGTGAGCATGTAAAGCACTAGTAAGAAAAAGTACATGCCCCCCATGACAATGCAGTATGTTGTGGATGGATGGAATGGAATGCAAAATGGAATAATAGGAGCAACATGCCTCTCGAGTGGATATAATATGTATGCAGTGAGGTTCATTTATTTTTCCCTTAGCAGTCAAGAATGAACCATAAACGAGAGTGTGTCATCGACAGATGGTCAAATAAGAGGACATATAAGAAAGTAATCCAACATGTGTAATAAAGTGAGCATGTAAATCACAAGTAAGCAAAATTACATGCCCCCCACGACAATGCAGTATGTTGTGGATGGATGGAATGGAATGCAAAATGGAATGATAGGAGCAACATGCCTCTCGAGTGGATATAATATGTATGTAGTGAGGTTCATTTATTTTTCCCTTAGCTGTCAAGAATGAACCATAAACAAGAGTGTGTCATCGGGAGATGGTCAAATAAGATAGATTGTATTTAACGCGCTACAATGAGTGTGTATATGTAATGGTGATGAGATGTGACATATAGAAAGAGGATGTGCATGGACCCTATAGCCTAAAGTGTATACCATGACTTGACGAAAGAAGTAGATCGAATTACAATGGAAGAGAGTATGTACATGGACCTTATAGTATTTAGCGTATACCATGACTTGTTGAATGGAAAGTGATGATTTATCCCTAAGCATATATCACTATAGAATGAGTAGATAGAAAGATGTGCATGGACCCTATAGCCTAAAGCGTATACCACAACTTTATGAAATGGAAAGTGATGATTTATCCCTAAGCGTATATCACTATAAGATGACTGGATGGAAATAGAAAATATGTAAAGGTGCACATGGACCTTATAGCCTAAGCGTATACCATGAATTTTCTAAATGATGACATGGAAATGAATGCAAAGGATGTGATGTGCATGGACCCTATAACATAAAGCGTATACCACGACTTATTGGGAAATGGGTGATGATTTAGCCTAAAGCATATGTCACTAGGAGGTGAATAATAAAGGAGTGGTGATGTAACCTAAGGTGTATACCACTACAATATTATAAACGAGGTGATTATTTACCCTATGGTGTATGTCATTAATGTGCAGGATATGATGGATAAGAATAATGTAGTAAGAATAAATGTTGCATGATGATTGTAAGGTCCATTTGATTAGTGAACCTTCGACAGTCGAGCATGAATCGAGGAACTAGAGTACGTCATAGGGTGGTGAGTGCAGTGCGTAGAAAGGCAACATAAAATAAATGACCAAGGGGTAGGATAGGAAATGCAATGTATGATGTATAATGTAAGTAGAATATGTAATGGTACTAGATAAAACTATGCCCATGTGTAATGGGATCTAGTGTAGCGTCATGAGTAGGATGTAAAGGCAGTGATGTATAGAAATGGAATATGAGATGATGATAAATAAAAACAAGATTATGCCTAAGGTAATATAGTGTAGCGATGGATGATGTAGTATGCGGTGATAGGTGTAGATAGAATATGTAGTGCTAAGATGTAAAACTAGACCCATAGCTAATGGCATCTAGCGTAAATGTAGAATGTAATGATGGAATCATAAAACTAGCCTCATATATTATTATGACTAGTGTAGATGGAAAATGTATAGGATGTATAGTGTAATGGTTTAAGTAAATGTCATAGAAATGGTATGTAGATGCAATGTATGATGATAGGAAATGTAGTGCCTAAAGTGCAGTGTGTGGGTTGAGTGTAATGGTGGTTCCCTCAATAGTTCAGTGTGAACCAAAGCACTAGGTTGCGTCATCTGGTGATGAGGTCAATAAGATGGTAAAGTGTTAGTGTAACTATGCTAATGAAGGGGGAGATTTTGTATGTGTTATGCCCCCAAACAACTATGTAGAATGTATCATCTGATAAGGTTGAAGGACGGATGTCCGTAGACTAGTACGTGCTCGGGTGACTGGAAAGGGTGAGGTTCGAGTAATAGTGGTATGTTAGAAAACACAATGTAGGTGAATGGAGTCGATATGTGTGTGATGGATGCACATACGATTGATGTCATGGCATATTAAAGTGAGTATGTGATGGAGATCGAGAGACTGTTGGGCGTATTGGAGAGGGAGAACCTTGGGGGAGAAGGCGAGGTGACAAGGTATGACAAGTTGCAGTGTTGGTTCGAAGAGTAGGCCTATGCTAATGTGTGGGACCAATATCATGGAGTGGTTGCAAAGGGGTTGATGGAGAAGATGGAGTAGGTGGGAGCGGTGGTTTAGAAAGTGACGATCAGGGAGGTGAAGGATGTAGGAAAGGTTTCTACAGTGGCGATACGTGGATGGGATAAAGTTTTCATCTATGAGGTAGACAAGCCGGAAGAGTAGAACATAGGATATGATGAGGTTGAGTGACAAACAAAAGAAGACATGAACATTGGATTTCTCAAATGATATGGCTTAACGCATGACAAGAATTAGTATGATGCCCTCAAATGTGATGGTAACAACAAAAGGATGGATCACAATAGCGAAATGACTTAAGCGTAGGATAATGATGATTAGATGGCAGAATAATGAGCCCATGATAAAGGAGGTGATCTAGGATATATTGTGGCCTGGAAGTAGAAGGAAGAGTATGAGGGGCAGGTAATGGTACATAGGGAAGTTCAGTGCGATGGCATGTAAATGGTGCATAATCTATAGTATTAGGATGAGTATGTAGTCGAGTGGTACCCTTAAGTTTGTCGATCTCATCGAGGAGGGATGAAATTGTTGCTTCCATGGATTGACATCAGGTTTGTAATGATTGTATAACATCCAATAGGAGAAGAGGACAAGGAGGTTGAGATTCATCAATGGCATAAGGAGGCATAGGATGTAGTAGGGTTAATGGTGGAGGATGGTTGACATAGGAAGGTATTAGAAGGGTCATGTCATCGAAAGGATCATCAAAAGAAGTGTCAAAATCATGTTGGATAGCGCGAGAAACATGATAAGATATTGTATGGGGTTGGTCATCCAAATAACCTTGAGTGCAAAGAATATACATGAGCATGGCATATTGTTCATCTGTAAAGTAAGGTAATGGACATCCCTGGGTATACCAAATAATGAGGTTGGGGGTGTAGCAAATAAAATAACTACTACAAATACTGGTTGAGCTAAAGGGCATGGGGAAGGTAATATTAACATGCTCAGAGTCAAGAGTACCACCAATATAGTCTAGCCAAGATTGGTCGAGAGTGAGTGGAGCAAGTTTAAGGGAACGTGCAAGATGGACAACAAGGTAAAAGACTCATAGGCCATAAACAACTATGAGAATGATAGAAACATGGTACAAGTGTGGGTCACATAAAGGGGTATGAAGGTCAGTGAAGCTAAAACCTAGCCGAATGAGGCCATCATGTGAACATACGGTGGTAGCACATGACATGTATAGGGGTACATGCTCCCAATATGAATTGTTTATGAAGAGAGTGCAAGTGAATGAGGAGCATGTTAAGGAAGAAAGGGATGGTGGGGAAAATGGGATGATATTGAAAGATGGGAGAGGTGGTTGGCAAGGTATGATAGCAGTAGTAGGGCTGGGTGGTGGAGTGGACATAATACTAGGCATACGAAGGGTAGCTGAAAATGGCATGTCATAAAAAGGGAAATAAAGGAGGAATAGGAAAATCAACTGAGTAACGTGGAGTAGGTACAATGGGTGGTGTCGTAGTGGTAGTAGCAATAGTAGTAGAAGGGATGATATCAACCATGAAAATGGCAGGAGGTAGAGGTTTCATAACGTGTGGAGAGAGGGGAGTAGGATAGAGGTATCAATGGCCAATGCAGGAGAAGTAATAATGGGATCAAAAGGAAGAGCTTGGACTTCGGCTAGAAGCTGAGCAAGGGAAATAGGATTAATAGTGCACAAGTAGGAAGTAACCCTATCTTGAACAAAACTAGGATCCATCCCAAAAGATGGATGCTCAATGAAGGAAGGACAGGGGGGATAACCTGAAGAAGTAGTAGGTGTATTGTTGAAAGCACAACCACGACTATCAAATTGTAAGGTAACTAGAGGCTTAGAAGAAGAGGGCTTCCTATGGCATCTAGCCATGGTGGAAAATGTAAATATGAAACCCTAGAAGGTGGTAGAAAGAATGGTCATGTTCACTAAAACGATTAACAAAAATAAGTTCCTAAGGTCCTAAAGAGGAAGTATGATATTATTAATGTTAACCCTAAGCTAGGAGGCTGAAAATGTTGGAATAAGGTAAGTTAATATAGTAGTAAATGAAATGAAATAACATGTAACAATAGTAAATGAACTATTCTAAATAAAATAGAAACCCTAATTATGCAAAAGAGGGAAAAGACGACTTAGTTGATCACAACAGACTGTTGCAGGTTGTCGCGGGTCTAAAATTGAGAATGAGTTGTGCAAGCGAAGACTCAGGAACCCTGCGAAGGGTACAAAAGGGCTGTTTGAAGTGACACAGGTGCCTGGGAGTGTACTGGGGCTACCGAGTTTCCTGTCAGAGCCCCCCCACCCCAATCCACCTGTGACATGCCTTCAACGTAAATATATATATTTTTAACCTATATATTTATGATCAAACAATAATAATTTCATATTCGACACTAGACAATAAAAATATTTAAACAGAGGGTGGGAATTCAAAATAGTAGTCACATGTGACCATAATCCGAAATGACTATGACAAGAATGGATTTACGTCTACTGACTGGAAAATTAAACGATTTTAATTGAGGCTATATAGATTAAAATTTAATAAAACAACATTGGCATATATGAAAGACATCAATATGGCATGAAAAAGTGCCAATAAAAGCTTACATTTGAAGGAAATGATGAAGATGCGTGTTTAATAAATCAGAAGAAATATGATAACATTCACTTAGTCCCTTTAATTGCATGAAAGATATTGAAACACATAATTTAGAATGGAGATATTAGTGAGCAACATAATAACTTCCTGCCAATATTTTGTGCCATGCATTTGAAGTGAGACATGTAGACGACGAGATGCATGTTTATTTGCAGATTTCAAACCCAGTCGGCCGAGAGGGTAAAAAATGATAACGGTAAAAAAAAACTTATAGAGGGATAAAATAAAGAATAGAAAAAGTGCATGCCCATGCCCTACAACGATTGGTGGCATTCACGAGAATTACCATGGTAGTTTCTGGTTTTCAGGTATAAGGTTGGCAGTTTCCCTAAATTATAGGTCTCAAATGGATCCGTGGAGGAGATCGATGTACTTTGAACTACGGACTGTCGATCAACCTGTCACCTATCAAAGTCCCCCCAACCCCAACCCACCTCTGAACTCATTCAACGTAACTAGAGACACCATCAAGAATTTGATTGTAGTTTGAATTTCTGATATTTCCATAGTTAATAACATTATAGCAATACCTTTTGACAATCATTGTGTAATTTTTTTGTTTGACGCATTTCAAATTATAATCCATTTTTTAGTTTTTTCCCCGTAAAATGCTCATACAATGGATATGAATGCGACTTATATTGTAGGATCCATTTACAAACAAGCCGCTTGCTAAAACTTTGGAACGTATACGATTCAATTCTCACTTTTTAATCAAGATTTGGTTAGATATAAAAATCATTTCAGCTACGCATTACAAGATCATAACAAATTGGATTTTGGATTCTCTAATCCATGATAACAAAAGGATCCCGAAGCATATTATCTATCAATATTTGTATCACCTAAATTAAACATTTCACATTAAATTTGAAGGACACATCATGTGACCATCATGTTTAAACAAGAATATTTACATGAAAAAGTAAAGAGTGTCCCACGAAAAAAACATGACCTAGATAAATGTCACATGAGATTGTCGAATGAAAAAGTAATCAGGTACATATGTTTATCATGAAATATTAATCACTCGAAATCATGACAGAATGATTAAGCATTGAAATATTGATTTTATATTCATGGTTGAGATTTGACATCCCACCCTACCTGTCAAGGTAAATTTTCATTATAGTCTATAGCTTATACTAGACGTCCTTTGAACAGTGATTGCATTTACATCAACATATATATATGTTAAACATATGCACCGTATGCTATACCATAGATAGATAGATATAGATACATAATCTATCTATCTATATGTACCAATCTTGTAAATTTGTATCAAACATGTTGAGAATTGTAAAATTATCAACCACATTACATAAATTACATAACTATTTACGAAACTATATATATATATATATATATATATATATATCAACACTTCATGAATTTGACATTCTACCAAAAAAATCTCAAGTCATAAGTGCATGGGTAGCCATTTCCTAAGAATGTAAATAATGTTTAAATTATGCAAAAATGGGTAGGATGAGCGTCAAACCTCATCACTTACATTGACGAAAACTCATATTCATGGCCTAAACATCGACAATATTTAAGGTAAAATAAGGTTGATTCAAGATTTATATTCTTGGGATGAATCTCCATTTTACCTTTGAAGAAGACCCAAATGTCACGCATATCCTTTGGAGAATCCATAGAGCCCAGAGTAACATGAATGGATCTCAAAGACATGTAAGGAGGAATCTGTATATGCTCCACATCCTGACATGGGTGTTTTCCCTTCACACCAAACATCTGCCGAATTATAAACCTCTACAGAAATGGTGGTATCCCTTCCCTAACTACAACATCCTCCTATAAAATATATAAACCATAAAATTAATCATAACAGGATAGGAAATGGAAGGCAACATAGCCCCTTCACTTTATTTATACTAGAAAAGAAAAGAGAAACTAACCATTACATAGAAGTAAGATTCATAATCATGGGTGGCTGCAAAAACATGACCTGCCCCTCCACTGTAATTCCAGTTAGGTATGACCTCTGAAATATAATCAACCGCAAAACCAAGCAGCGAACGAGAGTGCCCAATAGATGGGAAACTATTTGATGTCCTAAAATTACATGAAACATACACAGGAGCGAAGAAAAATTCAGCTTTCAGATAATCGAACACACGCACATAACTTCCCATCAAAGCATGATGTATAACAACCTCTGCGGCAAACAAATGGGTGCTGGTTTTTAGTTTTTGGGTATACGACAGTGGTTTCCCCAAATCAACGGTCTCAGATGGATCTGTGGAAAATGTGGATGTACTTCCAACTATGGACCACCAATCATCTTATTGCCTAGCATAGCCTCCTTGCCTAACCCAACTGTGAAACATCTTTGGTGTAATTATGTTGCTTAGCTTCTCATTCCCAAAACTAACTCTAACCCTTCATGTGAAGGTTGAGAGGAGAAATTTAGAGGAATTATTTGAATAGTAGAACCTAATTCATCCTGATATTGCAATGATAAAAATAGATAAAACAAATTACCTCAAAGAAAAGTGTCAAAACAAAATTACTTGCTAGGGTGTGGACGCATGTACAAGGCACGACACGTCAAAAAAATGTGGTCTAACAAGCTACTACGATGGTAGGATATGCACATAATGGATCTATCAAAGAGGCCTCAGTCAGGTGTCCCATGGAGGGGGCTGTTGTTCCTATTTTTATTCAACGGATGGTCCCATGAAAAATTAAATTTAGGGAAACATGAAATTTTAGAATCTTTTTCTAAAAACAAGGAGCACCACTTTTGTAGGAGGAGAGTTTAAGGGGAAGGTACGACATGGTCCCATGGAAGGGGGGCTCCTTGAATATCTCAGCGATGTTACTGAGAAAATTTAAGATCATTTTAGCAATTTTAAGGTCCCATAATTTTTTATTAGTTTCCTCAACAATACCCGTTGAGATATTATAGGATCTCGTTGAATATTTATTGTTATTTGTAGGAAAATAAAATGATATTTCTCTCTAAAATCACCAAAAAATAGTGGCGGGAATGCATATTAGATTCTATAAGCCCTAAACTGTAGGGGGAAACTCCAAGCCCCCCCTCTCCAACCACCTCTTAAGTTTAGGGGCTAAAAAAGTGGAGCTCCTATTTTTTAGGCCTAGATTCTATTATTTCTTGTAGCTGACTTTAAAAACAAGCATGAGACCTTATGCTAGAAGAAAATAGAAGCCCAAGCCCTCCATGGGACCGTGCCTGAAGGGGGGCTACAACTTTCCCCCACTCACTTCTATTTTGTAGAAACATATTATACCAAATGTCAATTTATAAATAAGCAGATTTAATTTCGAATTTTATTGCAAATTAAAATATTATATTTTTAAATTTATTATATTTATAAATAAGCAGATTTTAATTTCGAATTAAAATCATATCATAGTCCTCTTTTGGTAAAGCTTGCGACCGTCTTAAATCGGCAACAAAATAATCAGACACATCACATGCAAAAGGCATCTCAAAAACAAGGAAAAATCAGTCTCAATAAAGAAAATCAGGAAATCTTTATTGCAGCCCTTAAACAACAATTTCAGATAATGAGAAAAGATATGGAGGACACGAAATCTAAGGGAATGAGTGGGTATATACCTAGTAATCTGCTGATATCTTTAATCCAAAAGGCTCTAAGTGTTTGTGAGCGATCTAAACCCAGAAAGGGAGCGGAAAATACTTTTCTGACAAACCCGTGGTATGATGAAGAGTGTAAAGCTGCCAAGAGAGCTTTGAGGGAAAGTGGGATGAACAAAGAAAATAAAAAGACTTATGAGAGATTGGTGCAACACAAAAAAGAAAGCTATGTGAGCAAGAGAAAAATAGAATTAATTTCTCTTGGAAAACACAACCCCAAAGGTTTCTGGAGGGAGCTACAACAAAAGAAAAAATACATAGAAAATAATATCACAAGTGCTCATTGGTTAGAATATGCAAGGACCCTTTATGAGCGTTCCCAGCAAAAAGATATTCCTCCCATAATCGAGACCTTGTCTGAGCTTTTTTTGACAGAAGACATCAAACAGGGCATAACGAATCTAGCAAGTGGTAAAGCTCAAGACATTGATGGTCTACAGGCTGAATTTTTAAAATGGGGAGTTGAGGTCCTCACGCCACACATCAAAAAAATATTCAATGATGTCAATCAGAATGGTTTTCCGACATAATGGACAACTAGCGTTGTTATTCCTCTATTTAAAAGTGGTGACATTAATAACCCATCTAATTATCGCACCATTATGATCAACCCTCTTCTTGGTAAACTTTTTGGAGGCATGATAGAACGGAGAATCAGCAATTGGGCCGAAAGAGAGGGTAAAAGAGCAAAAGGGCAAGTAGGATTCCGACCTAAACACTCAACAATTGACCATTGTATCACTCTTAGGCATTTTATTGAGAAGGTTTGGGACACCCAAGGAGAAGAAGCTTTTTGCTGTTTTGTTGATTTCAGAAAAGCTTTCGACACAGTGCCCAGAAAAAAAATTTGGAACATGATGGAGGAACTTGGGATTCCAGATGAGCTTAGAGCAGCAATTCATAAATTGTATGAGCAGGTCAGAGCTAAAATTAGAACCAGAGAAGGTATGTCCGAGTGTTTTGGCAGTGACATTAGTGTCAAACAAGGGTGTCCTCTCTCCCCCACTTTATTTGGTCTATACATTGACAAGCTTGAAGAATGGTTAAATAAAACTGAGGGAGGAGGTATACAGTTGGCAAGTTACGTGGTGAAGTTACTTCTTTATGCTGACGATCTTATCATAATTTCAAAAACAGCCCAAGGTTTGAGGGAACAACTAAAAGCACTAGAGCTCTTCTGCTAGGAAGTTGGGATGCAAGTGAACACTAGCAAAACAAAAACCATGTTTTTTTCCTTGAAAAGGAAAGAGAGACAAATTAACTTTCTTTTTGAAGGGAGCCCTTTGGAAATAGTCACTGAGTACAAATATCTTGGGATCGACTTTCACCACAAACTCAGTTGGGAGACTTGTAAAGCAAAAAGGATACAGGGAGGCTGGAAAACATCTTACCTACTTCAAAACAGGTGTAGGAAAGCTAAACTTTGGGACTGGAAAACTAAGAAAACTCTTTTTGGATTGTTGGTCACTCCGGTTGTTCTCTATGGCTACAAAGTTTGGGGAAGTAGCATGTTAAATCACGGGTGGAGATAGATAGAATGAATTCAGAAACATCTAATCACAAGCACTCTCAAAGTCAAATCAAATGTTCCTTATGAGATCCTATTGGCTGAAGTGGGTACTTCCTTGTTAGAAGCGTCGGCAATATCTCGGATGATAAGCTATTTGAAGAAAGTTAAAAGCATGGACAATCTTTGCTAGCCCAAAATAGTTGTGGACGATACTCTAGAACGCAGAAAGAAAACCTGGATGAAACAAAATACTAAATGGATGAACAAATGGGGCATCAACTTGCAAGAGTGTCCTAACAATAATAGGGAAATAAAGAATTATGTGATAGAAAAGTTCAGGATTGCCATGTGGAAGGGGCAGATTGGTTGAAAGAAAGCACATTATATCAGAGAATTCAACCCCACTGGGGAACATGATGAAAAAGCTTATCTAGGGGCTGCTATCAAAGGCAAAGCAAGGATTTTAGTGGCACAGTTAAGGACCGGATCGCATCATCTTCGATGTGAAACTGGTAGATGGACTACTCCAAAGGAAGATTGGGAAATGAGAATTTGTCTTTTCTGCAACAAAGGGGTCGTGGAGACATAATGGCATTTCGTCATGGAGTGTTCGACATATGATGATATTCATATCTAGTACGAAAACACCCTGAAGGTGGACAGACTTGAGGATCTATTTGAAGGAACAAAGCTTCAAGCGACCGTGAGTTTCATCCTCAAGATTCACAACCGAAGAGCGGATATTGAAAGGAGTCTGAAAACTGACTAATAATCTTTGTTTTGTGGTCCCTTAGACTCTTTAGTCTCGTGGACGTCATTAAAATCTTTCATTTCATTTCCTAAAAAATTGTAGAGACTCTCTCTTCAAAAAAAAAAAAAAACAAAAAAAAACAACTACCTTTATACCGCGAAACCACATTTACTATAAATAGTGCTAAAATTATTCTCCATACCAGCTAAGAAATAGGAGCCCCCTCCCATGTGACCACTTCCTCATAAACTATTAAGCAACATTTTTATGTCTGCAACATTTCGAAGGCGTAAAACATTTTTTTAGTAAAAATGTCGTGATATGTCATAAAACTGGAGACCGGGAGATTTTCAGATGAATAACCTCTTCTCCGCTCACCTCTGCAAGGGAAAAGTGTTCTTCCTAATCAGGGTCGCTGCACATTTTATTAACAAACCCGTCGGTGCCATATCATTGTCTGCGCGCCATTAATTTCGCCACAGTGCGCGAACTAAGAGTGGCGAAATTTCTTCAATTTTATAAACACCCACAACTCAGAGTGTGTAACGCGAGGGTCGAGGTTCGTTCGGAAGCGTGACGCATTGATCAGGTATGGGACATGGAGCAGGACCAGGCCTGATTTGGAACAGGGTCATGACTTATTGATGCGTCTACTATACAACCACTGTTTCTATGATCATCGAAACTGCTGCACAGCAAAAGTGGGACGGCCGGAATTGATGCAATGGTCGTGTTCTGTACAGACGCAAAGATGGCCGTCCATCGGCATAAACAGGGTCATGAGGCCCTCTGTAAAAACGCCTATGGGCGTAATTATTCCAAGCAAGTTTCGCTCTCATAAACCTGCAAGCTTTTGAAGATTTAAATTGGGAGAAACAGGACACGTAGATCAGTGAAGGAACAACGAGTTACAGTTAGTAGAAAGCACACTCGCAGATGCAGCTCAAGTTACTGAGCGTAGTCCGAGCACCTCTGAGATGCTCAACATCAACAAACGGGGTTTGGCATGAAATTGAAGAAGGTAAAATGGCGTCGAAATTAATTCCAAGGGGTCCGTACGAAGCAGAAGAGGGGTTGGAAGGTGTTTTGGTGGAATCTCTCCTCGCCATACAATTTAACCCTCCCTTCACCCAAGCAATACCAGCGCCTCATCCAAGCCCTTCTCTATGCCATTTTAACCCAGCAACACCGAGCCCAAGCCCACTTCACCCACCTCAAATCCATAGTTACAGATGGTTACGCCTCACTGGTTGATGTCCTCACCCGCCTCGTCAACGAATCCTACCCCAGACTTCTGGACCAACCGAAACGCCAGCTCATCTGGATTTTCAGACAGCTGGCGGAATTGCAGGCCACGGATGCAGAAATCCTTTGCCTTTCTCTGCTCAGAAGAATTACCGGAGGGGACTTAACTCAACCCAATCTTTGGTTGGCACTCGAGTTGGTTCACATCCTGCAGGGCAACTGGGGCTGGCTTACGGCCAACCAGGGACTCCTTACAGGTGCGCTCTTTACTTACTTGCGTTTACTGCCCGATCACTGCAAGGGAAAAGGGGATTTGTTTAAAGTCTTGACGAAAAATGAAATTGAGTTTTGTGTTAGGATTTTGAAGGAGAGGTTTCAGGATTGTATTTGTATTGGGAGAGACCTTGCAAAGCTTTTGCAGGACGTTGCTTGCCTTACTGAGTTTGAATTGGTATGGAAGGACTTGTTGGCCAACCCTGGGGTTTTTAGGGCTTCGGGGTTTGTGGATGTGTCACAGTTGTATTTGATTAGGACACCTGCTAGGTACCTGGTGTCCAGGGTTGCACCAGAAATGGAAACCCAAATTAGGTTTATGTTGACCCATGTTAAGTGGGGTAACCAGAGAAGGTACCAGGCATGGTTTGCAAATAGGTTTTTAGCTGCCCCTGAGAGTGAAACACTTATTTGTGATCTCATTAGGTTTATTTGCTGTGCGCATCATCCCCCAAATGAGATACTCCAGTCTGATATTATTTCGAGGTGGGCGATTATTGGGTGGCTCTTGAAGTGTTGTAGGAGTAATTATGTCGAGGCCAATGCTAAGATGGCGCTGTTTTATGACTGGCTTTTTTCCCAAAATCAGACTGATAACATTATGAATATTGAGCCCGCAATTCTCCTTATGGTGCATTCGATACCCAAGTACATAGATATCACACAATCACTATTGGAATTTTTATTTCTCCTAATGGAGAATTACGATCTGAATAGGAGGTAGCTTATTCATCGAGGCGTTTCTGCTTCATTTGAGATTTTGATTGGAAAGGGTGTTGTCCGGTCACTGGAACCCTTATTGTCATGTAACCTTATTGGCCCTTCACTCAGAGAAAAACTTGCCACCTGCTCCGTGGCGAGAAACTTCAAAATTGATCATAGTATTGCTGAGACAACTGGGAAAAAGACCGCAGAGGTGGCCACTAAGTCTAAGTTTGATTATAGGTTTCCAGAAATAATTGGAAAGAAGACTGCAGAGGCGAGCACGGTAAATAGTAGAAAGTCTGCTGTATTTGGGTTACAAACATTGGATGAAAATTTTCAGTCCACTATTTCTTCTAAAAGAAATCAATCTCATGTTACAGACTTTAGAAAAAAAGATTCGTATGACATGAAATTGGATGTGGCTGGTACTGAGAAACGGAAGAGATTGCAAAATTATGAGGTGGATGATATTGTACAGCAGAAGAGAATGCATCTACATGATGTAGCAGGTACCGTGCAACAGCAGATAAAGTGTGTTGATGATGTAGCAGGTACTGTTCAACAAAAAAATGTGACCATCGATGATTTAAAGAAATTGTCTGTATATAATCTTGTAGAAATTTTGAAGAGTTCGGATGAAATTGCTGTCAATATGCTTGATAAAATTCTAATATTGTTTTTGGGCATTTCTGAGCAAGAAGCTATGGTCCGGTAGGAGGATTTAGTCTTCCCAATGTTTCTCAGGATTCTACTCCAGAAATTGATGAAGATTTAACTCTTCGGATAGTAAATGCATTAAAGGTTGGTGGCTATGAGATGTTTTCACCACTTATGCATGCACCAGATAGATTGGAAAGAGATGAAATCATGTCTGCAACTTCTGTTGTTCTTCGCATCTATACCTTGTATCATCACCCAAAATTGCAAGAAATACTCTTCTTTTGGCATAAAAATGGCTTAGCGGTTGGTCCACGATTACTTGGTTATGCATGTAGACTTGCTGATGAACTAGAGCATATATCAGGGATGAAACATATTATGGATGGGTATCTCTTATTACAGAATCTATATGGAGTGGATGTTTCATTGACAGATGCTATAGAAGACGAGCATGGATTAATTGACATAAACAAGGATGCAATAAATGGCAGAAAACAGAGATCACAGTCTCTATTGAAGTGGCAGGCAGAAAAGTATTCCCTTTCTGCTCACGCAAAGGAAACTTCTTATAGTGGTTTACAATGTACAGAGAGTGTCGGGATGGAACAATTTTTCATTATGGTGGAGGCGGCTTTTAGAGCATATAAACAGTTTCTTGCATTCACTAATACATATGCGCACATGCCGCCAGTGCTCAATTCAAATCAAAGCAGAATGCTACTGGCAGAAAGTTTGGTTGGATGCTTGGAAAAGCATGCACCGAACATCGCTCAAAATGTCACTTTTGCATTTTTAAAAGATTTAAGAATATTGTGTTTATGGAGTGTCAGCAGGTCACAACAGGTTTTTAGAAGCATTTTCCGTTACCTGTCAGATTTATCCACTGGAAAAGTGGGCATGATTGAGTTGCTTGTGTGCTGTTGAGTTGCTTGTGTGCCACTTGGTCCCTGCAGAACAATTGAGATTTGAATTGAAACTAAGTTTAAAGGATTTTTCAGTATTTGGAGGGGATCCTCAAACTCTTTGTACTTTACTAAAAAGTTCAGTTGACTGGGATTTTACTGAACAACAGTGTTTCTGGCGTTTACTGACATCTGAATTACAAGTCTGTGAGGTTCCATGTGTCATGACACTGTTGATATTTTGCGCCGACACGCTGGATCCTTTGGTGCATGCTGGCGCTGTTTCTGGTCTTCTCACATTCTGAAGGTCCCAGACTCCATCAGCCGAGATTTTAAATGCCGTACTGTACCTCCCTAAAAGATTTACAAATTTTGCAGCTTCTGTAGTAGCAAGTTGGTTGGTATCCAAAAGGTCAGCACTCATCCCATGTCTAACAGAATGGATAAATGTTTGTTTGGAAGGCATTCAAAGTTCAAATGAGATGAACAACTCATCTACTCAGAAACTGAATTTGGCTGCTATTAAAGCAGTTATACATTTTCTTGACAGGCATGATATTAATGAGAGCTTAGGTTCCAAAAGGTCACCATTTTCTCGATTTTCAGAAATCAAGGGCAGGTTATCAAAAGTGGTTGCCAATATTGGCTTTAGAGAAACTGTTGTTACAAACAACAGAACCAAATGGTGAAGTTCATAAGGAAATTGGCAAAAGGAAATTGGAACTTGACATGTGAATTTTGTTTGGTGCTACCCAGATGGCTGATCAAACTGAATATATATTCCTTATATCGGGAAGATATTGAATTTTCTTCTTCTCTCTTGGATTTTCGCTTATTACAGTTTTGAGTGAGTCTGATGAACTCCATACATAAACTATTTCGACTGCATTGAAGTTAAGCTTTGACATTCTGTTCACAGTGCAACATAATATTACAGTAAAGTTTTCCTGCATTATTGGAATTCCTCACAAATGTATAAATCTGAATCTGTTTTGTAGGTACAAATGGAACTTCATTGGATGGAGTCTTTATAAGAGAATTAACTTCTTTGAAACCAATTGGGCTTTTTTTGCAGGGTCTGGTATGGAATTTTCTTGTTTTGATATATTGATCTTTTATTTCACAATATCAAGTACTGAACTTATACTCCTTTCTCCTCGCAACAACTTTGGGTCTAGATAAAATATTTTCAAAATGAGAATTAAAAGTATTATATTGGAAAATTTCAAATAAAAGATCAATTCCAGTCATTATTGAATGAGGAGAAAAAAAGATTTCAACTCTGCTGTATGATTGCTTGTTTTTTAATATATTTACTGAAAAGCAAAAAATAGAAATAACAAATTAGAATATTAACTTCAAAGAAAGGCAGCAAATACAACCCTATATGAAGCATGCATTCTATGCTAGTTGAGAAAACTTGGTATGATGTCCATCCTTGTAATTTTGTCTATGTGATACCAACTGTCTTTTCAAGTCAACTTGTCAGCAGTGGAATTATGGCCATATTTTTTCCATTGGTAAAATGATAAACTGATAAATCAGATATTGTGTGGCATTGGTTATATTTTATTGACGTTGCTGAAAGACAATAAAATGTAAAGGGCCTTTTCTTTTAAATATTAAGTTGAAGCTTGATATTTTTAAGTAATGCATAAATTATATCAAAAAGTTTCTATTAGCGACCATACTATGCAAAGAGTTCCTCTGATTAAGAATGTTGGGGTGGAAGCTATAAAATAGTGACATGATTTGGATTCAATTCAAATTGTCATTCAATGTAAAAGTGGACGAATTAAACAAGAACTTTCCATTCCATCTGAAAATCATGTTATATGATACAAATGCCAAACATAATTTCAACATTATTTTACAAGAGCTCCAAAGCTTATTCGCTGGTAGGCATCCACCTTTGAAGTTGTCTTTGCTGGAAAGTGTCAAAATCCGGCAATATTGTTTTCTTCTATGCCAAAATAAATATATAAATATTTGGATTCTCTGCTTGTAGTTACACTCCCCTTTCTTTCAATTGGCTTCTCGAGTAGAAATATCTGTAAACTCACTGTCGTCATCTACTTGAGAGCTTTTTTTTTGCAGGATTCGAACCCTAGGCATGGTGGATCACGTAGCTGAAGAGCATGTATCCAGCCGCTCGATCATGGACAACATACTGGAAAAATTTCACGGCCACCACTATTCGTTGTCGTTGGACGATGATGAAAAGCCATCGATCTTTTCCTTGATTAATAGGCCTTTTTGGGAGGCAGAAATCTGTGCACCGTCTCCTGGGCGGAGGAAAAGGTAGCTGTAACTGGGTTCTCTCTAATTTTTCAGAATTCTAATGCTTTTTAATTCCTTTTTTAAGTTCATAGCTGTTGATCCCTTATAGAGGAAAAACGAGCTGGTGTCTACATCTGAACTGATTCCCGTCATTTATTTTCTGTTATTCGACGGAATTTCGAAGAAATAAAAGAATTCTGTTATTTGATGGAATTTGTCTTAAAACCCTCTGTTTTTAACTCTGTTACAGAAACTCGATCTATTATAATCTTTTGGTTACTTCATTTTTTAAAACTCACAAGTGATTCCAACTATTTGACAATTTTTTTAATTAGTTGTGAGAAATCTGTTAAACCTTCCGTTTTTTTGTGTAATTTGATTGATTTCTGATCCAGATTGTTTTTTGGTTGAGTCTATGTTATTTTAAATTTAATTATAGCTACCAATATGTATGTGGGTATGTTCACCTTCACGGTAACATTGAAAGTGGTGGTGCAGAAGAAATCTATAACCAGGGTAGAGACTGGGGAAGATGATGATTGGAGAATATTTCCAAAATGCGGTGCCACTTTCTCCATGAAGATTGAAATGCGAGTTTCGATATTGAGATGGTGCTCCTCCTTGCGGTAGGCAATGTCAGGAAGCTCTGTGAAGCTGATGCGAGGGCAGAAGAGGCCAACAACCAGGCGTAACTCACTTGCTTCGCAGTGCTGCATCCACTTTGTGGTTATTACAGTTACGGAGAAGCCGTGGTATGCACAAAGTTGCTTTGCAAATTCAGCCACAGGGATGAAATGTCCAACTCCGGCATAGATTGCAACTTGTGTGCAATTGCTAGTATGTATACAGTCCACATTCTATGGATGACAGACTATTTTATGAAACAAAGTCAAATAAAATGAGCGGCACTGACAATTCCCTTTTGTATCCCAACTAGAAACCCCATGCTTATGAACAAAAGAATTTGCTCTGCATCTGAAACTGCCAACCCCCCTCATTCAAATGTTGGGTTGACCCACGATCCAGGGATGACAACACACCAAACAAATTCAATTTTTATGTGCATAAATATATGTGAATGATAAAGTCCACCACTAACAATAATCTAAGTGCTGCGACACAGGACACAAGCACAATGGAAAAATTATTCGCTAAGTTTTCCAATAAAATGTACATAAAATTGTTAGATTCACCAAAATACACATCTATCAATTGATAGCGAATGTCTCACTGTGGTAAGCAACTGTCAAGTGCATATTTAGATGCATCAGTCTCCATCTTAAATGGTTGTTGAAGATTAGGTAAAGTGGGAGTCTTTTTTTTTTTAGCATTACTTTTTTGGGTTATTGGAGTTCCTTTTAGCACTGCTACTTGCTGTTGTAACTTGTGGTAATTTTGAGTCCTATTGACCACTTTAGTCATACATGCACATTAATATAATATTTTCATTCTTGGTTTATTGATTTTCTGGAATTGGGTTTCTATAACCCCTACTGCAAAATTTCAGAATGGTTTGGAATTGTTTTCTTTATTGCCCATTGTCATTTTTTGGGAATTGATCAGAACTTGGTTATTGTCTCTATTGTCGAGGTTTGTTTCAATTGATTTTAATATTTAATAACCATATCATCAGGGAAGCACACGTTCTATTATAGTGCTGTTTAGGACGTTACATTATATAAGAGAAGGGTTAATCCTTACGGCCAACATTTCTCTTACAATGGAATTTGCTTTTGGCTTCACATGAACTAAAGCGGAAAACTTTGTTTTTTGTAAGCATAAAATTACAAATATTCCTACCCACAGAAATTTGTTGAAAGTAGTAACAAGTTTTGAGGAAAAAACTGAACATTATGTATTGATGGAAATAAAGAAAGAAATTATGCTAGTACTTGGACCAAAGTGGGTCAGAATTATACCGCCCATAGTTACTTAGATGGAAAGCTCCTTTATACCTGTCCATTTAATGTCTATAGATTAAAATCTTATAAGTGCTCTTGTCCTCGCCTAGTGTGAACAGTGGATAATGTGCAAATAGTGTTTTATTGTTGTGCTTCGTACACCTAAATATAATGTGTTTTTTTTTTCTATGTGCATGCAAATGCTTTATTATTTACTGCTCCTCATATGGTCTTAGAGCACTATCTATGTTACTCTGAGGGGATTTTGTGTTCATATTGGATGAAGGCAAGCTGTTTGAACAAGGATCTATAAATCCATTGTTTCAGCAAGGAGAGAACCATTGTTTCAGCAAGTAGGCATTAGGAACTGAATGAAATTCATGGAACAAAGAATGGTCCACTGTAGGCTCCAAACAGCTAGCACCAAGTTTGAGGACAATGATACATGAATAGACAAACTCTCTCCAATCCATAATTATTGTGTGTACCACACCAATATGGTAATAATGCACATCTCATGAGAGCTGTGAGAGAATTAGTGTAAATTTCATAGCCATAGCATTCGAACACCAAATGTGTAATGCACAGCTTGATACTGCTGCCATGTACAAAAACCCAATGCTCTGACTGACATGTCTTCATAACATCATACAATTGCCAAAATAATGCACTTTGATACAATAAGTCCACAAAGAATTCAGGTGGGTACCATTTGTACCATAATCTTCAATATCCTGCATTGAAAATTAATTTCAGCCCGGTCTATAATTGCAACAATAAATGGTGGAAGGGTTCACTTACATATATAAGGAGAGATAAAATCCAGAGTAGATAATTACTGACCTGGGAATTTTCGTAGCTATAATAGTACACACGAATCACATTTGAGACATGTTGGTCACTAAACGTGTCATTGGATTATTAGTCATGACAAATAATTTGACCAAGTAAATGTTACATCCCAACAGATCTTTGCTGACACAACCCGATAAATGTCTTTCATCATTGGAAAACATGATCGCAAAGAGAAACAATGCTGAATCGTATATTCAAAGTAAATTCTGATTCCCAACATATTGCCTTTGGTGTTGTTTAGGATGTCATCATGACTTGGCTTTCTTCATGATTTGTTTTGACTAGACTTAACCCCGGCTACAAGTCTTCAACTTATACATCTTCATTTGCTTGTTCTTATTCATACAAATGTTACAGGTTCTGACATTTCACTGTCCATGACCGCCTAACAAGCCCTGTAAATTGTAGAGCCCATCCTGCTAAACTGTAAATTTTCATACCGACTTCACAGATGATTCGTGCAGGAGGAAATGGGTACTCAATAAAACTAATAATGGGTAGGCAGTTTACGTGAATGGTTATCATCAACCATCATGATTGTTGGAGATACCTTTTGATGGTTAAAAACGCTTGGTAACATTGAATTACAAATCATAACTTATCATGGAGTCAGATCCAGTAGCAAATGAAACACTGTTTTCTATATTCTTGCCTAGAATATATTTCTGACTATGTATGTGTGTACACTTACTGTAAAGAACACGTGCTTGAGTCCAAGTTAGTTCTACAATTTGCAGAATCCATCACAAGTCAGGATTCGGTGATGATATAGACCAACTGATAGTTTGTCCCTTTGCCATTTTGGAAGTCGAATTTGTCCAGTTTGTATTCTCATTAGTTTTGTGATAATTTTCTGAAATGCAGTATCTGGCATTATAGGATGTGCATATTATTCTCAAGTCCATATCTGCTTTGAAATCCTTCAAACTTCTTTTCCATTTCTCTTAATTCCCACACTTACTGAATTCAATCACAGTCAACAATCAAGCTATATTATATTTGGCAAAATAAAGGAGAGATTGAATATCGTGAATGCTGATATTCAAATAGTTGAAATAATGAATGCTTACTTGTGATGACTGACTTCTAATACTGTTTGTTAGTGGCTGTAGTTTATTCTGTTTTACTGTAACTGACGCAGGGAATGGAACTAGCACACCTTTTTTTAGTGCTTTGTGATGTAGTTTGTGCCTTCTAAGTCATTCACCTTGGTTGAGCTGCCAAGCTGCCATGTCCAATAAAAAGGGTTTTAATTTTTAATTTTTAATTTTCTTGTTTTTGCTCCTTTTTTATTTTTGAGCTATCCTTGTTTGGTCTTTTATGCTCTCTCTCTCTCTCTCTCTTTACTCAGCTTGTGCATTACTCATATTTTATTTCCTGGTCACTTGTTTATTTTTGACATGTGAGTTTTCCACCGAATCTTATTTTCTTGTTTATCGAATTTTCGTTTGTGCAGATTGTCTGTCATTGTCTGATTATAACACCCATGATGCTTGTTTAATTGCTGTTATTGTTGAAGTACACATCTTTATTGTTTTCTCCAACCAAATCTGAATTATTCCATACAAAGAATAAAATCTCACAATGCATGCAACCAAAGAATTTCGATTCCCTGCTACAGCCATACAAGACTTCAATGCACCATCTTAAGATTATAATTCAATATTCTCTTGTATTGGATTCTTAACTATCGTGGCAGATTGATAAGATATTATTTTAGCAAACGCCATCTTTCTTTCCTAACTGATAAAATTATTTCCTGGTTTGCTGATATTTCCGTTACTGCTATACGAGACAGCATGAATACTTTGATATTCACTTATTTATGTGCATATTTTTATGTTCCTTTTTTAAGGCTCTACTTAATTGAGAAATTATTTCTGTTAAAACAGGAACAATGAAATTGCTGAGCAAGCTTGTAAGGTGACAGAGCAGAGTGAAAAAGATCCTCAGAGACAGAATTCAGAGGAAGACAGAGCATTTCAAAAGCAATTTACAGCCCACCATGGAGACAATCATGATGGCCTTGAGGGGTAAGTTTGGAATTGTATTGATATGGTCACAAAAATTAATTATCCATGTGTAACATGTTTTTCATTTTTCCAGTAGCGATGAGGTTAGCTATCAAACTTACCTGATTAATTAGTAGAAAGATTGTTTGTATTGTGCACAAGTATAACTCATTTTAATGTTTGATTTTTTATTTGTTTTCGTGCAGCATGATGACTGTGATTGCACAGAAGATATATTCATGTCTTATGTTGAGCATATTTTTCGTAGAGGTTGATTGATTTTTGCCGATCTTGGTACTGGAAACATATTTTGTGTATGAGTATCGAAGGATGAGTTTTTTTATTACATAAGTCGTGGAAAATGCTTTGAGGCGCTGTTCCTTATTAGAGTATCTTTTGGGCAGTTTTTTTTTGTTTTTCACTTAATTTAGTTCGTATTTTGTAATTAAATTATACAGCTGTTGATTGTAAATTTCAATCTGTATTGCAGGTCTCTGCAATTAGTTATATTCCCTATATTGGGAAGATATTGAATTTTCTTCTTCTCTCTTGGATTTACGCTTATTACAGTTTTGAGTGAGTCTGATGAACTCCATACATAAACTGTTTTGATTGCATTGAAGTTAAGCTTTGACATTCTGTTCACGGTGCAGCATAATATTGCTGTGAAGTTTTTATGCATTATTGGAATTCCTCACAAATGTATAAATCTGAATCTGTTTTGTTTGCAGGTACAAATGGAACTTTACTAGATGGTGTCTTGATAAGAGAATCAGCTTCTTTGAAACCAATTGGGCTTTTTTTTTTGCAGGGTTTGGTATGAAATTTTCTTGTTTTGATATATTGATCTTTTATTTCACAATATCAAGTACTAAACTTATACTCCTTTCTCCTTGTAACAACTTTGGGTCTAAATAAAATATTTTTAAAATGAGAGTTAAAAGTGTTATATTGGAAAATTTCAAATAAAAGATCATTTCCAGTCATTATTGACTGAGGAGAATAACTTATAAATTTATAATCATGTTCAACTCTGCTGCTTAATTGTTTTTTTTTTATATATTAAGAGTTTCAAATGATACATGCTTTGCTTTGGGTTATTTTTGTGCCACTTTCTTGCTATGTCTACTCTAAATAATCCCTTTTTATTTACTGAAAAGTAAAAAATAGAAATAACAAATTAGAATATTAACTTCAAAGAAAGGCAGCAAATACAACCCAATATGAAGCATGCATTGTATGCTATCTCATTTGTGAGGGGCGCCATTTCAAGTCAACTTGTCAGCAGTGGAATTATGGCCATAACTTTTCCATTGGTAAAATGATAAACTGATATATCAGATATTGTGTGGCATTGCTTATATTTTATTGACATTTCTGAAAGACAATAAAATGTAAAGGGCCCTTTTTTTTTAATATTAAGTTGAAGCTTGATATTTTTAAGTAATGCATAAATTATTTCAAAAAGTTTCTATTACCGACCACACTATGCAAAGAGTTCCTCAGATTAAGAGTGTTGGGGTGGAAGCTATAAAATAGTGCCGTGATTTTGCTTCAATTCAAATTGTCATTCAATGTAAAAGTGGATGAATTAAACGAGAACTTTCCATTCCATCAGAAAATCATGTTAGATGATACAAACACCAAACATAAAGGTATCCAAAATGAAATCCTAAACTATCATATGTACATTGAAAATCTAATCAGGAAAAGTTATAATTTAAACATTATTTTACAGGAGTTCCAAAGCTTATATGTACACAGTCCACATTCTATGGATGACAGACTATTTTATGAAACAAAGTCAAATAAAATGAGCGGCATTGACAAGTCCCTTTTGTATCCTAACTAGAAAACTCATGCTTATGAACAAAGCAATTTGCGACCCCCTCATTCTCCAAATCATTTTCGGTCGATAGCCAACTTTAATCCTTATATTCAAATGTTGGGTTGACCCAGGATCCAGGGGTGACAACACACCAAACAAATTCAAATTTTTGTGTGCATAAATATATATGAATGATAAAATGCGGCACTTACAATAATCTGAGTGCCGAGACACAGAAGACACAAGCACAATGGAAAAATTATTTGCCCAATAAAATGTACATAAAATTGTTAGATTCACCAAAATACACTTCTATCAATTGATACACTTCTATCAATTGATAGAGAATGTCTCGCCATGGTAAGAAACTATATGATCAAATTAACTGACTGCTCCAAGTGCATATTTAGATGCATTAGTCTCCATCTCAAATGGTTATTGAAGATTAGGTACAGTGAAAGTCTTTTATTTTTTTGCCTTTACTTTTTTGGGTTATTGGAGTTCCTTTTAGCACTGCTACTTGCTGTTGTAACTTGTGGTAATTTTGAGTCCTATTGAGCTACTTTAGTAATAAATACACATTAATATAATATTTTCATTCTTGTTTTATTGATTTTCTGGAATTGGGTTTAGAATAGTTCAGAACTTGCACTTGAAATTTTAAGGAGAATCTGTCATGCATTTAATGCTCTTGAAATTGAAATATATGCTCACATCCATTTGTCCTTAATGGATGGACAAACAAAATTGGTTAGCTGGACATTGGTTTATGCATTGTATATCAGTTACCATTCTACGAAACACGAGAGAAGTACCCATATATGGTACATTACATGATTTTCACCATTAGAGACGTGTTATATTGCTCTACTAGTAGCTGCTTATGAGTTGCCAATTACTTTGACTTTTTTTTCTACCAATAGGGAGCAAAAGAATTGGAACTTAGCGTCTGTTTTCATTGACCATTTGGTCAAAAGTCTTCATAGAGTCGGATGGTTTCTGGCCAATACTAAAAAATTCTAACACAAATGCATGAAAAGCACCAAAGCTGCCATACTTTTTAAATTGTTGACAAGGTTTGGATGAACTTTGAAAAGAGATGCTTCAATTGGAAAACTCATAATACATTGAAACCAACTTGGTATGGGCCGTACAATACCACACAAGCTGTTAGTCCTAATACTTTTCATTCATATATCCCCTTCGGCCATTATTGATTTGGTGAATGTGAGCAATCTCAAGCACTATGAACCACCATACGTGGATGATCCAATTCCAATTATGCACCCAACTACCATAATTACAGATTATCAGCTTTTGCTTGCCGAAGATCAACTTTTGGAAGCGATAGCTTGATTCACAAGACAACAGCAAACAACTCTTATGTTATGTCAGATTACCTTCCCAAGGTGAGTGGTTCTGTTTGTCTAAATTTCAGCAGAAAATGGGAACAACAACATTTAAACAAGTGGGAAATGATAAGACAGAATAAGTTGTTTCTTCCATCTTCAAAGTTGATGAAGTCTTCATGCAACTAACATTAGTATTATGTGCTAGTATTTATGTTTTATAATTGGCCGAAAAAGTGATAATGCCAATGTAATGACACAAAGGCATTTCTAAGGATTCAGAAGCCTTCTTCATATTAATGTGTGGTCGTACGATGCATGTTGTTGATGCAAAGAAATATTCAAGTTCATGGATTCAATCTTGTTAAGAGGACTCAAATCCAAAACCTATGCCCCTAGCTCTGTAAATGAATATCATTTAGGAAGCCTAAAAGGTTAACTCATACAGTATTTGATCAAATTTTACCTTAGGCATAGTCACCAAATTTTGTACCCTGTTTTAACACCTTAATCCATGCTAAATACTCCTTTATCAATGATTCATCATCATAAAAACAACCGTCTTTCTCATACTCTCAAAACTGCCCTGCTCCTCTCTTCACTAGCTCTTCACCTAAACAAGTAATTTGGCTTAATAGCATGCAATGTCCTCTTCAAACCTTTGTCCCTTGTTTCTCATTCACAAACACTATTAGATCAACCTTGAGATTGATTCAAAAGACCAAAACATCAAACTTTAACTTATCTTTCTCAACTTGCATTCTAGTGTTCTCAAGACCATGTACTCCACATGGTTCATGTTTGGAAGCTTCTAAGTATACCCACAACAAAATGAAAACTTACTTAGATACCCTTTACCTTCAATAAGATGAGCCCCAAATTTCAGAACCCAACTCACCTTCCTCTTATCACAATCACTCTTTAATCTTTTTAGCTTTCTATAGGCTTACTAGCCCCGTCCTCGAGCACTTTTAGGCATATCTTTTCATGCACATGGTTTTAAAACATAAACTAAACCTTTTTGAACACCCATTTTAGGGTTTTTGTTGCGAGAAAAGTTTCATGATTGAATTCCGAATATAAACCCTACTCCCTTTGTTAATTGGCCTTCTCAATTAGGTTTCTCATTGTATACACTGTCCTTTGCCCTAGATTGTCATGAATTTCTCCAATGTGGTTTCTTTTTTTAATCCAACACCTTCACCAATAGTTAGGTAACCCAAGGGCAGACCTTTCTGCAAAATTTCACTTATTTCCATTGGTGCATTTGTGAGATAATGGGATTTTACTCTCAAAATCCTAGGTAGGTTTTATGCAAGCCCGAGAGGTTTGATTTTGTATTAACTTTCTCTAATCTTCAATTCAAAACCCTAAATTTTGCCTAAAGGACTGTTCCATCACCATGCACATGCTTCCTCTAGCATTGGACTCCTTTCCATCACCTAATTTGCATAACTACACAATACTTCATTTGTAAGAGCATGGTAGCCCAAGTTTTGTTCGTTCTTGCATGTATGTGTTGATTTATCTTCTTGTACATTCTTACCACAAGCTATACACAACTTTGTCACATCTCATTTCACATGTTTCGATGTTCATCATTCAAATAGCCTTATCAATAGATCAAATGTGTTTTACTAAGTCTTTGCAAACACAATTCACTGTACACACAATCCATACAATAGTTTTACTTACTAGAAAACAAAGAACTTTCCCTCAATCTTTGATCATTCTTCCTTCATAAACATATCCGTAGGGTTAATTCACAATGATCCACAACAGTGATTAGTATGCTATAAGATTCATCTTGTATAAACACCAAAATATTTGGGAAAAGAAAAGTTTACATGCACAAACTTTCCAACTCCGAGAATCCACCAAAATCAAGACCGTGATAAAGATTTTTCCAGCCCCAAACCAACTTCTTGAAAAACAAGGAAATAAGAAACTTCTTAGGTTCTTATAGGAAAAAGGGCAAATAGTTCTTAGAACCAAATCATTAAGATTTGAATGGCTAAGAAAACAACATTACTCACCATGCATAAAAAACAAAGCTCTTGTATTAGACCACATAATTCTTACAAAATTCCTTTTCTCTAATTTCTCAGACTTGAGGAATCCTCCTCCTCTATCTCACCTCTCTCCCCTTTTTTCCATTCAAGTTTCTCCCTTTTATGTAACTTCTTTTTTGAAGCCTAACCAACTTTCCAACTTCCATATGCCCATACATCAACATGAAGGCTTTTTACATCATTTGAGACATTTCATAGCTCATACACATTCTTGAAGACTCATTACCACATCCTAATACATAAATCACCCTCTCATGACTTAAATAATCCCTTTAACATCTTGACATGCCACATTGGCTCATCTACATGCCTTATAATTTTGAATTACATTTTTAGAGGGAAAATGACAATTTGAAATTTGATACAACTTACCTAATTCTCTCTCTCAGGTCGTAACACACTCAAATTGACCTCATAACCAAGAAATTTTGCATTTGGATGTCCTCTTGATGATGCTCCTACATCATACTCCCAAGGCGGAGAAAAATATTTATATACTGTTCTTGAATACTTGAGTCTTCATCTTTTTTGCTTATCCTTAGTCTTCTTTCTTCACTCCCACTGTCCTTAGTTGCCTCATAACCACCTGGGTCCCATATAATAATCTTTCTCCTTGCATTTTCCTTTACTTTGCTTCTTTGCTTCTTGATCTCCACCTCCATCTTCATAATCTTCATGCCCCCATCCACTATACCTACACACAAACATTATAATAACAAAAATGTATTGTTCTTCATCTTTTATAACCTCATCCATCTCTTTATAGCCCATATCCAACTTGTATTCATCTCTTGTCTTTCCATAATCTTCATTTTCTTGCCCCATTACTTGTTTGGTCTCGTTCACCATCATACCAGATTATCCTAAACTTGCACCTACACCCTCCTTGTCCTCATTTGAATTAGTATTTACAGAATAAACCATCTCTTTCTTAGCTGTACTTACACTTCTATCTTTTCCATCTATCTCATCTAACAAACCTTGCAATAGATCATCTACCTCATCCATGCAAACTTCATCACATTCTTGCTTGTCATCATGCTTCTCTCGTGCTTCTCAAATGCACTCTTAGAATCATCTTCTTGTATAATTTCAAGGAATTCACTCACACAAACATCAATATCAACCAACAAAGAATCAAACTTTCTTACCTTGTCTTCATTTATTGCTTAGTCTTCTTCCTTAATCTATGAAATCTATGTCTTCTCTGAGTTCATCATCCTTTTTTTTCATTTCATTCTCTCTTACCTACACCATGCTTGTATTCTTTCTTTTCCAAATCATCTTCATATCCTTGTGCATTACTTGTGTCTTCAAGAAGTCTATTTTCTCTTTGTTACTTTTTACTTGTTCACTTGCACTTACTATCATGTGCTTTGAATTATCATCTTCTTTCTCTGCTACTGGATTTTTCATCCACTTGGGCACTATATAACCATGGTTCTTGACTGGTTTTGAGAGCTCTACATGGCTCTTGTTTATATTCATCTCTTTTCTATCCTCTTTCTCTTTCTTTTCCTCTTGTCTCATCTTCTTTTCTTCTTTCTTGATTGCTTCTCTTAGCTTCATTCTCTGATTTCTTCTTACAAGTAGCTCAATGGGCCACTTAACCTTCCTTTTCATCACAATCTCAATCCCACTCTCTCTCTCTCATCATTAACTTTCCAAGTTTCTCTATATCTTCTCTCAATTTTTTGAATTCTTGTTCCATCCTCTTTTCATGTCTTCTTAACTCTTCTCTCTTTTTGGCTTCTTCTTTCTTCTTTCTCTCTATCTCTTCTTATCTCTTCCGGTGGATAAACAAATTCATCAACTCTCTTATTATCTCTTCTTTGTCCATCTCTCTCTTTTTCTTCTTCTCAAGCAAGTTCTCTCACCTTTCTTCTCTCTACACATCACCTAGGATTGCTGACCTGGTCTTTTGGTGTCTTTTCTTCTCTTTCACTCTCACACTCTTCTTCTCATCCACTTCACCTTGTCACTTCATCCACACACATACACACACACACACACAATCCACTATTAGCCATAAATAAAATTCATTCAAATCTCTTTAATATGAAGCCTAAGCTCTGATACCAAATGATGGATATCAATATTCAAGTTCATGCATTCAATCTAGTTAAGCGGACTCATATCCAAAACCTATGCCCCTAGCACTGCAAATGAGGATCATTTAAGAAGCCTAAAAAGGATAAATCATGCAATATTTGATCAAATTTTACCTTAGACAACCGCACCAAAATCTATACCTTGTTTCAACACCTTAATCCATGATAAGTACACCTTTATCAATGATTCATCATCAAAGAAACAACCATCTTTCTCATACTCTCCAAACTTCCTTGCTCCTCTCTTCAATAGATCTTCACCTAAACAAGTAATTTGACTTAATAGCATTTAATGACCTCTTCAAACCTTGGTCCCCTGTTTCTGATTCACAAACACTGTTAAATCGACCTTGAAATTGATTCAAAACATCAAAACATCAAACTTTCACTTATCTTTCTCAACTTGCATTCTATTGTTCTCAAGACCATGTACTTTGCGTGGTTCATGTTTGGAATCTTCTAGGTATACCCACAACAAAAAGAAAACTTATTTAGATATGCTTTACCTTCAATAAGGTGATCCCCAAACTTCAAAACCCAACTCACCTTTCTCTTCTCACAATCACTCTTTACTCTTTTTAGCTTTTTGTAGGCTTAATATCCCTATCCTTAAGCTCTTTTAGGAATATCTTTCATGCACAAACTTTTAAAACACAAAATAAACCTTTTTGAACACCCATTTCAGGGTTCTTCTTGTGAGAAAAGTTTCATGATTGAATTTCAAATATAAACCCGACTTTAATTGTTAATTGGCCTCCTCAATTAGGTTTCTAATTGTATAAACTGTCCCTTGCCCTAGACAACCATGAATTTCTCTAATGTGGTTGCTTGTATTAATCTAAAACAGTCACCAATAATTAGATAAACCTAGTGCATACATTTCTACAAAATTTCACTCATTTCCATCAATGCATTTATTAGATAATGGGATTTTACTCTCAAAACCCTAAAACGTTTATTTCACTAAATTGTGACATATTCCATTGAATTGAGACTCTAGTATTTCAAGTATTGGAAGTAATCCATCTCTGTTTTTGCGTATATTGGATTCCATTTTTGTCTATATTGGATTCTATTATTGGAATCTAATAGTAGCAATATTGGATTCCAATATTGTCATTATTGGAATTATTCTAGTTCCAATTTCACTATTATTGGATTCCAATATTGCTATTATTGGATTCCAATTTGGCTATTATTGGATTCCAATTTTGCCATTTTTTAGATTTTCAATGTTGAGAGTATGTAAGGCTAGCAACTACGGTCACTAAATCTTATAAGTCATGAGCCTCGATGTAAGATGAGCGGTCATTAACTCTTATAAGTCATGAGCATTGATCTAGGGTGAGAGGTCGCTAACTCTTATAAGTCATGAGCGTCAATCTAAGGTGAGCAACCGCTAACTCTTATAAGTCATGAGCCCGTTGTATTAAATGAAAGTGAAAAAGCCTCGATGTAAGGTTAGTTGCCGATAACTATTTTAAGTCATGATCATGTTGCCTTGCACTCTAAAAGTGTGGGGCTCGCACTTATAAAGTCTGAGATCCTCGCAGTTTCGAAGTGTGAGCCCTATGCTCTTGAAAACTCGAGATCCCCACAACTTTCAAAGTGCGACCCCACAATATGAAAAGTACGATCCTCGCACTTTCGAAGGAGCACTCTGAATAATCCGAGCCTCACACTCTGAAAGTGTGAGCCTCACCCTCTGAAAGTGCGAGCCCCGCACTTTAAAAGTTTGTGATTCACACCTTGAAAGTGCGAAGTATCATGCTCACACTTTTAGAGTGTGAATCTCAAAATTTGAAAGTGCGAGGCATGTACTTTCAATGTTTAGTATGCAAATATCCTTAAATTTGACACAAGCCGTAAATTGCTAGTGCTGTTATTTTGACTTCTGGTGGAACTCACAATAAAATTACATTCTCACCCTGAAATATACCTTATAACAACTCAATTATTGTTTTCTTAGATTGTACAACTTCACTAGTGTTTATTGTTATAAACTATATCTGCGAGTAATCATTAAAATAAAACAACAAAGTTAGGAGTTTATGTATATCACAAATTCTATTACTTTGAAAGATAGTAGAATTAATGCTTGTAAATTGTTCCATTCTCCGTATAAACAATGAGTCACTTCCGTAAGCAAGAAAATGAAATAATCCTTGACATAATGCAAGAAAAATGTTTGTGAGTAACACTGTCTTACACCCTCGAAGATACATTGAACCATTATTTTATAGTTTACATCAATCAAAACACTCATTGTATCACAATTGTATTTTTTCTAAGTCAAGAAATAAAAAATCTGATCTGTCATCATATTTACATTGAAAGGTTCTATCTATACATTTTAAATTTGTTACAAATTCATACATATATAGTTGTAAATCTTATATGAGGAGTCGTCACCTTTTGTGGACAATTTTATTTACACAAAACATGAATACATTTGCTGCCTCTAAAACATCAATACAAGTAGTGTTGAGTAAAGTAGTAGTGGAGGTGTTATCAAAGTAGAGGCGAATATTTACAAACAGGAAACAACATAAGAGTGTACTATAGATTTATTATTCAACCTTGATGTTCTTGCATATTCTGGGTCAATGTAATGAATGATACCCATAACATAGGTAGAGGTGTGGTGTTTGACCAAGGAATGCAATTGGAAAATACTAAATTCTAACAAATTTGCATCAAAATTATAATCCAAAAGAATGTTAGAAGTCTTTAGATCCCTGTAAACAATGTGTGGGTTACAATCATAATGAAGATATGACTATCCTTCTTCAACACCACGAGAAATATTTAGCGGATCGTTCTAATCTAGCTTAATCTTCTTTGATGATCCTATACGAAAATAAAAATTAATAAAACACTTGTTAGATTTTCCAAATATCCATTTTATTATGAAGGTTAGAGGTTGATTGGACACTTCTATTTCAAAAATTGAATCTACAATGTACAGATTCATTTTTCTTCATAACATAATCATTTTACTCACCATGTAGGATGTCTCACAGACTTCTGTTTCTAGGTGGAGAAAGCAAACATCCATGCAAACTCTCAAGATTTCAATGCTTGATGCTTCCAACTGTTTCCACATCAGTTTCAAATGCAAGCAAGCTTAGTGGGTAACGACTGTACATTCTCTTTATAGCAATTTCCGTAGAATTCTTTAGATCACATTTATAAAGATTTCTTGTAGCACCATAGCTAATTACATATTTCTCTTTAAGATTTTTTGTGATTGTCATTGTGTTGTCATACATGTAAAGAGCCATGTTCATGTGTAGTATGACCAACCATGGAGAACCTAAATGTAACAAATAGATGTGTCAATCAAAAAATTGTAATATGATATTATTTTTTGATTTGCCATCTGATAATCTATACAATATGAAATCGTGTCTTGCCATGTTAGTTTTAACACCTTGCTCCATGTTGTTTGCAGAGCCTATTGTAAATAACTTTGGATGATTTGAATGGTACAAAGCTATAATTATGCGCAATTGTAGTACTAAACCCTAACATATGCAAACAATTGCTAGTTTTGAGATGGTTGTTCATGGTATTTGGCCACAATTTTTTTTAGACAACAACATACATATCCAAGTTTGCCAATTTTTCGATAAAAATAGAAGAATGTCTCTAGAACCCGAGCTATTTAAAAGATAGCTACTATTTCTTGCATCAATTAATTGGTGATATCCAAAAACCATAAGAAACAAAACTAAATTGGTACACAGAAAATTTGTATCTATATATACAATTGTATGGAGGAAAACATGAAAAGTTTATAATGACAGGAATTTCCCCAGAGAAATTGTTATAGGAGAGGTTTCTATAAAAGAAATAGAGCCATTTACAATATATTCTATTATTATTTCAAGAGAATTAAATTTATTCCTTTCTCAAAAACCTTTATTGCTTTCGAAAGTGAAGACCTCCAAGTTTCCACAATGATGTAGTGTAACTCAATTTTATTTTAAAGTGATGGGAAGATAACCATCAATCCACTATTATCTCCTCTATCCTAAAGCTGTACAAATTATTTTTTACATTGACAAAAAGATATTCTATAATATATTTATGCTAGCGGCCACTAGTCTACACTTCTAGCAACGAATTGACATCTTTAAACAAACCAAATTTAATAGCGAGTAATTGTTGAAATTACATAGTGCAACGCACAACAAATTTTTTTATTAATGATTTCTTGATTTTTATAACTGAAGGAGGGTTGAAGGGTGCCTTTTCCTTTCCCTTTCCCTTTATATTACAAATACAATGAGAGGATCAGTAAAAAAAACTCGAATGATCTAGCAATACTTTGGTGAAAATACGCTTATGGGCATATGCCAAAAACACAAGTGATTGGGGATACACAAATAACCCCAGACCAATAAGACAAACAAGATGATTTGGTAACATTACAACTAACAAGGCTATCTAAGAACCACAAAAAATTTACAGCCTAATGTATTTTAGAAGCACTTATTTATTTGAATCAGATGACACCTTTGTAACCTCCACCTTAACGGGCCTTAAAAAGGTTTCCGCAGGCGGTTCCTGAAAAAGATGCTCTTTTCCAACAACAACCCGACTCTTTAACCAATCGTATGCCTCGCGACCTTCCTGACGAAGAAGATCCAAATGTCCCAATTCCTCTTGTAGGAGAGAAAACATATCATCTAGGTCAGGCAAGGGGAGAGAATTATCTCCTGCCTTGGGTGTCTCACCCCATTTGGACACACCAGACACGAATCACATTAGGACATCATACCATTTGTACAAGTATGAAAAAACAACCACATCCAAAAAACCTTCCTATTTATAATGACCCTCAGATAACAAGGGCCATGACGCACTCATGGTTTTTCTCATTTCTTCTTTCATTCCAAACCTATACGCTAGCTTGATCCAGTGACGACCTATCTTCAAATCCTAATCTTTCGCCGGGTGTATGATAAGAAGATGACAAACAAATGTCGAAGTAACTTCCACATTTACCCTCAGATGTCCCTCTAGAGAAATATAATCATCTCCAATAACTCCCTCAATAGCAACCAGGTCTTGCTCTGTTTCAATTCAAAAAATGAATTTCAAACGGCGACACAAAATTTTGATATAAAATACAATTTCATTCATTGACGCGGAAAATTACACGAAAGGAAACATTGGAAAGGCCATGACATAAAAAATGAAATCCATTGAAATAAAGACGAAAGGTGTGAAAATAAGGAGGAGAGGATCGGTAAATATGTGGAGTGACTATGCCATCGCATGCTTGTAATTAATACAAGCTTGTTAGGGGCTTTAATATTGACCTTTATTGGAAAAGGTGATGAGTCCGGGCGATGACCATATTTATTTCCAATCTTATCACGCCATTTTTTTTATAAAATCCACCTTTTTAGTAACCTCCCCATATATAACATTTAAGGTCCAATCTGTAATTAATGAAAGAATACAAAAGGATTTCTATTCACACAAGTTTTTTGATGGCGGCGTTAGCAATAATATGAGAGGTGCCTCCAATAATTAAATCATTATTATTCTATTCAATAACAATGAACCAACAATGTACCAACATTTTAATTTATTGATTCATACATTTATTAACTTACATTGGGTGGGATCAGGGTCTGTAATCTACAATCGGGGAAAACCTCGGTAATCAAATCATGATACTACACAATTTAATCTTCAAAATAATTATAATCATTAAAAAATAAAAATTCGATTTTTGGTCCTTCGACTAATTTCAATAATTTTTGCATTTACTTTTAATTTAGTAATTTGGGGTTGATGGTGTGTTTTATTTATGAATAACATCTTAAATTCTATTAACAAGTAAAATGATATAAGAATATTCACCAAAAAATTTGGCAGTATGGAAGCACGCCCCAAATCCATGAGTTCAAACTAGGAAGACAAAAAGCCTAGGAGTACATCCGATTACAAAACATCACAAGACATAAAAACAAAAAATTTAAGCGTCAACTATGAATTACTGACCAACAGTGCACAGATCTTGATCATGCCATCAAGAGCCAGACAAGTCTCGAGGATAGACAATTCCCTTCTGTTGCTTTCCTTTGAAATAACAAATATCGGTGTGGTATTAAATAAAAAAAAATCATTACTTAAAATTTAATGAAAATAGTCTAAAACTTCCATACTTCATCTTGTTTCATGATACAAATCATATAGCTTGGGAATACAAACTAGTATATTGGAAATTCATTGATCAATACAATATTGTATCGACAGGGTTGGTTAAAGACAATTCCTTCTACACAAATTATACACAACATGCTTTCCACTAACATTCTTTTCTCAATACCCTCTTCAACATTCTCTGTAATAACACCTTCCGCATTTGCGAAACAACTTCTCAAAATTTACTACATATATGCATAACCACACTTCTCTTACATCAATCAACATTATCAACTTCTATCAATCCAACAAACACATTCCAATAAAAATTCTAGTCGTTAGTCATGTTATTAATTATGCGATTAGCATATGGAAGAAGGTCACCCTTTTTTTTCGTGGCTATCTTGCCAAACTATCTTCGAGGATTGGAGAGATTCTGACACGCTCGTATATCACTTAGACCCGGTTGTTTGATTTTCCTTGGCCCAAAAAAGTATGCTTATTTTATCAAACACACTACTGGGCATACTATATTAGAAATATTTGATCAATGCAATAGAAGTCGGTCATTTAAAACTGCGCCAATATCTTGTTCACCTTCACCCTGCGTATGTGGTTTATCCTTTAGGTATATTTTCTTTGAAGGATAATCTTAAGAAAATATGCAAGGCCAAGACAGACAAAACATGTTGTCAGGTTTAATTGATGTACATCTGTTACGATGATCTAACATTGCCACACTACATGACTAGGTTAATTACAAGAAATTATCAATCATAGCAATAACAAATCCTTCACTTTCACTAACTAAGGGTGCTTATCAGTTACAAAAATTCTAGTCATTAGTCATCCTTCTCGAAGGTTAGTATTCAAGGATAGTCCATCGAATATAATATAATTACAAATAATGACTTCAAACCCATTGAGATTGTTTTTTTGCATGGTTGAAATAGATTCTTTGACAATATATAGGATAGCGGCTAAAAACCTTCTCATCAAGGAATAATTGACAAACATAAAACATGCATTGATCTTTACGGACTCGGATCAATCATTCTTAAGCAAGACCCATGTTCATCTTTGACTTAAATTTTTGGTAAAATGTTTAGGACTATTTTGTTTAACGAGTTGTTTCTGGAAATGTGTAGGGCCAAGATGACCAAGATACGTCTTCACTTTTGAATTATGTACTTCTATTATTATGCTCTAACTCTTATCTTTGTCGTAAAGACAGGCATTGAATTTTCTTACCTCGATATTTTTGAAAAACCGAAACAATAGAGCCTAGTGAGCACCAAGGCACTCCTTTCAGTAAGTAATATAGATTAGTGCTCACTATGAATTTTCTTTGATATGAACCAACATGAAAATATGCGTTTCGATACCATTTCATCCATTCATTTGATTTGTTCTCTGAGTGCTATGTTATGTAAGTATCGTAACTTAGACGGTTACTGAGAATTTTTTGGAATACAAACTTTTTTTATTTCTAGTTAAGAAACAATTTAGCCTAGAGGCCGCTAATTTATTCCTTTCTCATTTAACAATAAACAATAAGCGTAGAGCGCTATGTTCTGTAAGTATTCGATCTTAGCGGTCGCTAGGCATTTCTTTTATACGAAATGTTTTTGATCTCTATTTTTGAAATTAATAAACAATTTAGACTTGAGGTATTACTTTCTCAAAACACCTCCATAGCTTTCGACAGTAAACAATTTTTATATCTCACATATTTCACATCTAAAAATTTCACAAAAAATGCCTAGCGCCCAATAATATCTATTACTATGATCTATTATTAGAGCGCTATGTTCGAAATAAGATATTGTTTAGCCTATTTGCCAGTATATCATTCCTTCCTGAAAGAAATCAAGCCTAGCGGTCGCTAAGAATTTGCCTTAATATGAACTGTTGTTTGATCTCTATATTCAAATTAAAAAATCAGTTGAGCCTCGTGGCCACTAATCTACTCCTCCTGACAAGTAGTGGAGCTTAACGGTCACTAATCATTTTCATTGATGCACACTGATGTGTTAAAAAAGAAAATATGCAAAGGTGTGTGCCTAACTGTCCATATGGTGTTATATGAGCACCATGAAAACATTTTTAGTGATCATCTTTCTTCCCTACTATGCAAAGTCCTCCATAGCTTTTGACATTAAAAATTGTCCATATCTCACTTATCTGCCATCAAAATATATTATGGAAAATGCCTAGCGACCGCTAATATATATTACTATGATTTGTTCATAAAGCATCTATGTTATCAAGAAATTGTTTAGCCTATTTTCCGCATAATCATACCTTTTGGAAAGTATTAAAGCTTAGCAACCGCTAAGAATTTTCTTTCACACCCACTGTTTCTTTTGATTTTGTTCAAATAATGGAGCTTAGTGGTCAATAACTATTTTACTTGATACGAACCGATATAAATTATGTGTTGGACACAAAAGAACTTATGAGTAATATAGAAGTTAAGAAATCCTTCAATGGTATGTAGTGCGGCACTTGGTTGTGGAAGGAATGTATTGTTAATAAGATAAGATTATAGTTAATGAAAATACTAGTGATCGAAAACTGTAAAGATATTTATTTACACTGCTAGAAATGAAACATAGGAGTTGTAGAGGCTAGCGACCGCTATGCTTCTACTCAACAAAATGACTGAAAACATACAACATACAGAGTTTTTCATTAACACGTGCTGAAGAGAATACCTTGATTCCCTATAAAATGTAAATATTTATTTTTTTTGAATTCGGTGTTGCAAAAATATCATTCTAATGGAGCTTTGCGATCACTATTTTATTTCCTATCTATAAGGTACTCTCAAATTCTGGTGAAGCATAAAATTATGTTTTATTTTTTCTAGAGTACAACCTCAATAACTCCAAAATATCGTCGATCACTAGATTTATTAAAAATTTCATGCCATGTGACAACATTTTAATGGATTACAGTTACAACTTAATAATGCAAATTTTTATAGGTAAAAAATATTTGTTAATTCTATTACTAATTAAAAATTTCTTAATAAATGTGTCAACTATATAACTGTGTAATTAACTGGTTCAAACTTACAAGATGTCACATTTTATTGGAGTTTTTTTGAATTAACGTGGACGATGGCTAAAAAATATCGAATTCGCAGCTGATAAAAATTAATAATAAACGAGGCGTATACCGTTCTCTTAAAATTTTTTTTTTTTTCTTCGTAACATTCACTTCTATTTTCTAAATGGTTTTTTATTATGCTTAAATTAATATTTTTCATTTTCTCGCGAGTTCACAAAGAAACTTTTGACAATGTCCCAACAGTTTCTAAAGTAGGTAGTATTAATAAATTTGATTTCCTCGTATCCCACCCTATTCCCCAAATTAATGCGCATTATATTTATAAAATACCAAATTCGCTCTAGATCAAATATCGCTCTCTTAAAATTTAATTTTTTTGTTTCCTAATGTTCAGTTTTGTTTTCTAAGTGGTTTTTTTATTATGCTGAAATTAACAATTATTATTTTGCCGTGAGTCCACATATAATTTTTTTTCGATGTCCTACTTATTTCTAAAGTAGGTAGTATTATTAAATTTGATTTCCTCGAATCCCACGCTATCCCCTGAATTAATGCACATTATATTTGAAAAATATCGAAATCGCACTCGATCAAAATTAATAAATAACGAGGCGTATATCGCTCTATTAAAATTTATTTATTTTGTTTCCTAATGCTCACTTCTATTTTCTAAATGGTTTTTTATTATGTTTAAATTAATATTTGTGGTTTTCCCAAGTAATCACAAAGAAACTGTTGTCACTATCCCACTTGTTTCTAAAGTAGGTAAAATTAATCAATTTGATTTCCCCGTATCCCGCCATATGCCCTGAATTAAATGAAAATATTAATGATGGGTTAATTCAAGGTAATATATGTGGAATCCCCCACATTGAATGACAATATTTGAAATATCAAAATCCCACACTTTCGCTTTAAGAAGGGAAAATTCAAAATTGGAAATTTCCTATTCACACTTTTTTTTTATTTTCAGAATTTCTTTCGTTGAATGCATTTGGAAAAAACTAAATAAATTGGAGAAATATATAATAGGGTTTTTGTTTTATTTTGTAACCGTAGAAAAGGAGCTCTTGAAAGCAGAATACAACACGTGTATGCACTAATTTACTGGTCCGAGTGCTCAATTCCTGGAGATTTTTTTGAACGGTAAGATGAGGAAATGATCGTAATCGCGTTTGGGGGCGCACAAACAAGACATACAAAAGTAATAGTGGATATATCACGGACGTGAGTGCTGATAAGGAGGCTGAAAAAGGATGGAATCAAAAGAGACAAGAAAAACATGTTGCAGATAGAATCCCGCTGCTACTATGTTTTAGCGAGAATACAAAGCTTTAATAGACATTATCAATTACGTCAAAATATCAGATACAAATAAAATAGGTATTTATCTAAAACATCTATGTTATTGTATGTGTATTGTAGTTGATGGCGAGCACTTGCAACAACTTTGAATTCATCTAGTTCTTGTGTTTTGCACCACAATCTGTTTATGTCTTTCCCTTTAACGCCTTTGCAGTTCCATTCCATCTTCTTGTAAAAACACGTTGCTCTCTCTAAAACCACATTTTTTTTCCACCCATGACCGAAGATTTTGTAATCCCTTTTAAAATATTTATTCCTTTCGAAAACCCATTCTTTATGTTCACCCATAACTCAAGTATTCGTGTCTATTAAACAAGTTCCTTTTCAACCCTTCTATCTGTCTCTCTGGTTTTTTTTGTTGATTTTGATTTCTTCTTCATCCATTTAATTTTTACCGTAAGTGTTGGGATTTATCTCTAGCATCCAAACACGAATCACATATTATGTATTTAATAAATCGTAATGGTTTGCTTTTCTAGAGTTTAGGTAATCATTTTGACTTCCTTTAATGATTTTTTAATATGAAAGAAATAGTCATGAATAATTCTTCAATATTCGATTCTCTCTTGATTGTTGTGTTGCTATACATAGTTTTTTGTATTTGCTTCTCCATGTAGAAATAATTAAATGCATTGTCTTTACATTTTTTTAATGTTTTGTAAAAGGTAAGCACATTATATGTTCTCATAAACATTATTAAATATAAATGTTAACCATTCTATTTACAAACATATATTTCACTTACAATTAGTAACAAATTACTTGATAAACAAGCCAGTATAAAGTAACAATTTTTAAATTCTAAATTAACATATTCCAAGACTAGAGGCTGCTAAGCTAGATGTTTACGACATTTCCTAGCTATTAAAAGACAACACAAATAAACAAATATTCAAAGACAAGACAAATATTAAAGAATTTCCTGAATACATTTTTCAAACAAGAACGGAGACTAGCAACCGCTAAGATTATGGTTAACTAACATATGATATAACTAGGATGGCTCACTTGAAAATCGAGCTAAGCACCATTATTATATTTAGAGTTATGTATTAATTTATTATAATTCTGCCACGATATTCAAAGCCTAGCAGACTCTAATGTCGAAGATTAGTAAATAGCATTGGTGAAACATAAAAAAAACATGAGATTAATGGCCGCTAAGATATCTGTTGCATTAAATAGATCCTTTATTATATTTGGATGTTACATTTATACTTGCAAAGACTAGCGACCTCTAGGGTGGATGTTTATTTTCTGTGTAACATAATAAATACTTAAGATTAGCGGCCACAATGGTAATTCTTGTCTTTGCATTCAAGATATTGATTAATGACTAGACTAAAAAATAAAAAACTAAACTAAACTCCAAAACCAATTGTTTAGCCAGGAGGACTCTGAGTAGAACATGATATTCCTAGCAACCGCTAGGATATTTTCTGTATTACATTCAGGATAATGTATAAAGACTCGATTGAAAATCTAACTATGTTCCTTGAAATTATATTTCAATTTTAAAAGACTTTTTAAAACAATTGGCAGCCGTTAGGGTGGTTACTCTTACATTTCTTTCCTGAATAATCATGATTGCAAACAAAAATTTAGGCCTAGCGGCCACTGAGCTCAATAGTATATTCGTAGTCTACATCATGAATTCCAAACGAAAATATAAGCCTAGAGGCCGTTGGGTTCATTATGGTTGCAACATCACAGAGGCTTGAGATTAGTGTCCTCTAGGATAGTTGTTGTCTTGCATACATGACAATTAGCAATGACTTGACGAATATCCAAATACACGACTCAAGTTCATAGATATGGTATAATAGAAGTGTTTACCATAAAACATTTACAATCGGAACATAGCGGGACGCTTCGAATGCTCCCCGCAATAATATTTAAATTTTAAAAGACTATTTTTAATGAGTAACGAATGCTAGGGTGGTTTCTCACTACATTTATTTCCTGAGTACTCGTGATTCCAAACGAAAATTTAAGCCTACCGACCATTGAGGTCAATAGAATGCTCAAAGTCTATCGCATGAATTCCAAACAAAAATTTAAGGCTAGTGGCCGCTGTGTTCAATTTTAAGCCTAGTGGACGCTGGGTTCAAAATGTTATTCGAATCAACATTGTTGCAACATCACAAAGGCTTGAGGTTTGCGGCCACTAGGATAGTTTTTGTCTTGCATAAAGGACAATTAGCAATGACTTGACGGATATTAAAATACACGACTAGACGAAAAATATTTGAAGACAAGATGAACTACAGTTCTTGGGCTATTGGTGAGTTATAAGTAGTTCGTAATCATCAACCCAAGTTCCATTCCCATTGAGTTCATTAGATGCTTTTAATAAGTGGCCATAGAGACACCTTGAGGTAGGGTTCGAAATTCTCCATATGGACCAAGCGGAACATAGCTGGGTGCTTCCAATGTGGATCGCTCGACAGACATTAAGGACCCAAGCCCACCTCCATGTCCCATTTAGAAAAATTGCTCCTCCACTACTCCAGTTCATAGCTCTGGTATAATAGAAGAGTTTACCATCCAAAATTTACAAGTAGTTTGTAATCATCAACCCAAGTTCCATTACCATTGAGTTCATTAGATGCTTTCAATAAGAGGCCATGTAGACACCTTGAGGTAGGGGTTGAATTTTCCATATGGACCAAGTGGAACATAGCGGGGTACTTTAAATGCTCCCTGCAACTATATTTGAATTTTAAAAGACTATTTTTAAGGACTAGAGAACATGAGGGTGGTTTCTCACTACATTTACTTCCCAAGTACTTGTGATTCCAAATGAAAATTTAAGCCTATCTGCTGAGCTCAATAGAATGCTCAAAGTCTAACGCATGAATTCCAAATGAAAATTTAAGGCTAGCGGCCACTGTGTTAAATTTTAAGCCTGGTGGCCGTTGGGTTTAAAATGTTATTTGAATCAGCATTGTTGCAACATCACAAAGGATTGATGTTTGCGGCCACTAGGATAGTTATTTTCTTGCATAAAAGACAATTATTAATGACTTAACATATATTCAAATACACGATTAAACAAAAAATATTCGAAGACAAGATGAACTCAAGTTCTTGGGCTATTCATGAGTTATAAGTAGTTCGTAATCATCAACCCAAGTTCCATTCCCATGGAGTTCATTGGATGCTTTTAATAAGTGGCCATGGGGACACCTTAAGGTAGGGGTTGAACTTCTCCATATGGACCAAGTGAAACATAGTGGGGCGCTTCAAACAAAGTTTGACCCCTACCCAGAGGTGTTTATCATCCAAATCTTGCTAGTAGTTTGTGATCATCAAACAAAGTTCCATTCCCTTTGAGTTTATTGGATTATTACAATAAGAGGCCATGGGGACACCTTCAAGTATGGGTCAAGCTTCTCCATATGGACAAATCAAAACATAATGGGGTGATTTGAATGTTCCTTATAATTATATTTCAATTTTAAAAGACTATTTTTAACGACTGGCAAACGCTAGGGTGGTTGCTCACTAATTTTCTTTCCTGAGTACTCGTGATTCCAAAAGAAAATTTAAACCTATTGGCCACTGAGCTCAATATAATGCTCGAATTCTATCGTATGAATTCCAAATGAAAATTTAAGGCTAGCTGCCACTGTGTTCAATTTTAAGCCAAGTGACCACTAGGTTCATAATGTTATTTGAATCAGTGTTGTTCCAACATCACATATGATTGAGGTTTACATACACTAGGATAGTTATTATCTTGCATATAGGAAAATTAGTAATGACTTGATGGATATTCAAATACACAACTAGAAAAAAAAAATTCAAAGACAAAAAATACACGACTTGATGGATACTCAAGTTCATGGGCTATTGGTGAGTTACAAGTAGTTCGTAATCATCAACCCAAGTTCCATTCCCATTGAGTTCATTGGATGCTTTTAATTAGTGGCCATGGGGACACCTTCTGGTAGGGGTAAAACTTCTCCATATGGACTAAGAGGAACATAGTGGGGCACTTCAAATGCGGATCGCTCAGTGGCAATTAAGGACCCAAGCACACCCCCATGTTCCACTTAGAGAAAGTGCCCCTCTACCACTTCGATTCATAGATCTAGTATAATGAAAATGTTTACCATCCAAAATTTACAATTAGTTTGTGATCATTAACCCAAGTTCCATTCCCATTGAGTTCATTAGATGATTTTAGTAAGTGGCCATGGGGACACCTTGAGGTTGGGGTCAAACTTCTCCATATGGACCAAGCAGAACATAGCGGGGCACTTCGAATGCTCCCCCCAATTATATTTCAATCTTAAAAGATATTTCCCTCCACTTCATTAAGCCCTAACAGTGGGTCAACTTGTTTGAAGCATTGGAGGATTTTGGGAGTAGTCAAATGATGCCTGACATTGTTTTCTTGGGGCTAGCCATGGAGGAAGTGAGGAGAGTGATAGCCAAACTCTCTTCCAAAGACATGATGTTGATGTGGTTTTCTTCAAATGTTCATGTTGCTTGTTCTAAGGGGCTTGGTGAAGGTAGCTGGTTGGAGAAGTTAGATTTTCCTAGGCTTTCCGCTCTTGTAGTCCAGAACTCTGTTGGTTTGGCCACTCTGCAAAGGAAATTGGGAATCACATATAACTTCTTGTTGTGCACTACTCGTGTCGGTGTCTTGGTGGGTGAGAGGATGTCTCCACAGTTAAGAAACTCCTCTTCTCATGTGTAATTTCTGGTTCTTATTCCTTGTTGGCAGTGGTCGGGTATTTTGTTTACTGTCGATGTTGGGTTTGCTCAACTTGCATCCTAGTTAGTTTTTGTGGTTTTATTTTGTTGGGTCGTTTGGTTTATTGATTATATTTCGCATTTGTAATTGGGTGGGATCCCATCAATCTAAATATTCTAAGCTCCTGTAAAAAGTGTTAAATCATCTTAAAAACATTTGAAGACAAGACATATATTAACAATTTTCTAGATTTCATGTAGCTTATTATACCCCCTTCATGTAACATAACAAAATTTAAAAAATTTTGTGATTACACATTTTCCAAAAAGAAAATTTCAGCATGAAAATCACTGAGTTCAATATATTATTCGAATTCCACCTCATGATATTCGAAGGATAGAATCCGCTAAGGTCGAAGATTATTTCATGGTGTTGAGAATATAAAAAACCACAGACCAGTAAGACATACAATATGATTCGATAATAATGGAAATTTCAATGCTATACAACAACCAAAATAAAGATACAACCTAATGGATTTTAGAACCACTTATTTATCTGAATTAGATGACATCTCCGTAACATCCACCTTAACGGGTATGAAAATAGTTTCCATTGGAGGTTCCAGAAAAATATGCTCTTTTCCAAGAGCAGCCCGACTCTTTAACCAATCGTATGCCTCACAAATTTTCCTATGAAGAGCATCCCAACTTGTCAGTTCTTGTTACGACGGAGTAGACATAGCATCTAGGTCAGAAACGTGGAGTGACCTACATCCCGTCGATGATGTCTCATCCAATTCATCCACTTAAAACAAGAAATGATTTAGGACATTAAACCATTCGAAAAAATCTCTAAAAATGTCTACGTGCACCAAACCTTCTTGTATATAGTGAGCATTAGAAAGTAAGGGCCATGATGCACTCAAGGTTTTTTCCATTTCTGCTTCCATGCCAACCCTATACGCTGGCTTGATCCAGTGACGACCCATCTCCAAAGCCCAATCCTTTGTTGGGTGTATGATAAGAAGATGACAAAAAAGTGTTGAAGTAACTTCCGCATTTACCCTTAGACGTCCCTCTAAAGAAAGACAACCATTTCCAAGAAATCCCTCAATTACAACTATGTCTTGCTCTGATTCAATCCTAAAAATAGATTTGAAACAACGATGGGAAATTGTGTTATAAAATCCAATTTCACTCACAGCCACAAAACATTGCATGCAAGGAAACATTGGTCCGACCATGACAGAATAAATGAAATCTTGTGAAGGAAATCCAAAAGGTGAGAAAATAAGGGGTAGTGATAAGGTAAATATATGGAGTGAATATGCCATCACATTCTTGAAATTAATACAAGCTTGTCAGTGTCTTTAATATCAATGCTTATTATAAAATGTGATGAGTCCGACCAATCAAGATATTTATTGTAAATTTTATCACAAAATCTACCTATTTAGTAGCTATCTTATTAGATAAGAGTGAAGGTCCAATCTGAAGTCAATGAGAGCATACAAAGGGAGTTTTAATCACACAAGATTGATTCTATATGACAAGGTCTGAGTTTTAATGACGGTTTCACATTAAGTCTCATCAATAAATTTTCCAATGAAATGGTGCCACATAGACAACCCATAAAACATGATTTTATTCTCAAGTAATGGGTTTCCTTAAATTCCTCTTTACTCCAAAGTATTTATTTTAAATCCCTTAAAAATATGTTCTCCATATAATTTAAATGTGTAAAAGAAAATTGACATATTAAAAAAATCATGATCTATTAAAGGGTATTTTGTAATTTTTTTTATGATTGTTAAGTGGCTCTAGAAACCTCTTATATTAGGATTCACGATAACTGGCTCATTTCCTCTTCTATGATCTAAACTTGCCTAACTGTGTGTCTATATTTAGTACTAGCCTCAACTAATGGCACTTCCATTTCAAGGACTTGATTCTGTGAGGGATATTCCATCTAATATAAAATAATTACAAACAATGACAACAAAAACTATTGATATTGTTTTTTGCATCGTTAAAATGGATTCCCTGATATTGTAGAGGCTAGCGGCCACTAGCCTTCTCATTAACGAATAATTGGTAAACATAAAACAATCATTGCTCTTCATGACATCTGATACTTTATTCTTGATCAAGGTTCATGTACATCTTCACCCTCGATGTTTAGTAAATTGTTATGGACTATTATGTTTAACGGGTAATTGCTTAAAATATGCAGGGCCAAGATGAACATGATACATCTTCAGGTGTAAAACATGTACTTCTATTATTATGCTCCAACATTGTTTTTTGATTTTTAAATGCTTTTGACCAGAACTTTGAACCGGAGGGTTACGGGACCCCACCCATACAAATAATACCAAACAAAAACCAAACAAAACCAGGGAACCCATGTCCCACAATAAGAACAACACAGTAGAAAGAAACCAAGCAAGAGCAGGCCAAGGATCCAAAACAGATCTGGAAACACAAAACCCTATCCGAAGGTAAGCTAAGAACACAATTACTTATAGAAGCCCACGAGTGGGGCCATCTATAATGTAAATCTTGTCCTCCTCCTCCGCTCCTCGAGTATCTTCTACGGCCCGATCAACGCTGCCCTGTGATGGAACCTTTCCAAGTAAGAGGAGGAAGGATCCTTTTGGACAATCCCAAAGAGCATTTAGCTAATCAATTGCAAAATCAATAGGATAATGAGCTTCGGGAAGCTCTAGGGATGGTAATGTGTTAGGATTTGGGCCGCCGTGCCAGAAGAGAACATGCACACTCTCTGCATGAAGAAGCAATTCCCTATATTTCTCTCCCAACCAATGAATCCCTCACCCAAGACCAATAGCCTGTTCATCGACGTCCTCCAACTAGAGTAGGGGGTTAGGAATATGATAACCCACCAATTCCTCGTGCAAACCAAATCTATGAACCGGGAAGATAAATTTTTCTGCTACTGCCTCGACATACACCGAAACCAGGTGAAGAAGAAGACAATTTGAAATAAAGGGCGCAATAATATCGGAATTGACCCTCGCCCTGGGAGATTCCATCAGATAGTCTTCACTGAGCACACATTCAATCACTTTGGCTTCCCAATCAGATTCATATCAGAATAATTCTTGTAATCATCTTTGAGAAATGGCCGAGGAATAGGCCATTTCCTACCTCTCACCACACAGAGAGATGAAGGGGAAGCCAAGGAAAACCATAATTTCCAACACAGAAGAGGAAAGTAAGAATGAGGAAGAAAGGAGCTGACATCTATTTTAAAATACATGAACACGCGAGTTTCTATTAATGCTAAGAGTTGAATCTGAGCCTCCCTTTATGTGAAATGATATCTACCAGACTGAGCCAAAATTTAAGTTGCTTCAATATCAATGTGATGATCGGCCTATCGATATCCATATTGGAAAGGAGATCGGAAACGCTATCAGCTTCCTTGTAGACATGATTAATGCTCCAAGAATGTAATTTGCTAAGCCAAAATAAAATGTTTGAAATGAATATATCAAGTCTCATTAATAAAGTATCCAATGAAATGGTGCCACATAAGCAACCCATAAAAGGTAATTTTATTATCAAGTAATGAGTTTCCTTAATTTCATTTTTACTCAAAAGTACTTATTTTAAATCTCTTAAAAATATGTTCTCCACATAATTAAAATGTGTAAAAGAAAATTAACATATTAAAAAAACCATGGTCTATTAAAGGCTATTTTTTATGATTGTTAATTTGCTCTAGCAACCTCTTGCATTGGGATTCTTGACAATTGACTGATTTCCTCTACTATGATCTAAAATTCCCTAACTATGTGTCTATATTTATTACCAGACTTAACTAATGATGTTTACTTTTGAAGGACTTGGCTTTGTAAGGGATATTCCATCTAATATAAAATAATTACAAACAATGAAAACAAAACTATTGAGATTGTTTTTTGCATTGTTAAAATGGATTCCCTGATATTGTAGAGGCTAGCAGTCGCTAGCCTTCTCATCAATGACTAATTGGTAAACATAAAACAAGCATTGCTCTTAACAACTTCACTAAGAACTAACTATGCTCAATTTTTATATTTAAATTTTACAAGACTAGCGACCGCCAGGGAGGATGATTACTACATTTCTTTGAGGTTCTAAGACAAGAGAAGACAACAAATACTCCAAAAAAAGAAATCTTTTTATAATTTTTTTGAATATACGTGATTCAAAATGTAGATTCAAGAGAATACAATACACGTAGTCAAACACATGATCTTAAGCCTAGCACCCGTTAGGTAGATTAACCGTGACAAGGATCCTAGCAGACGTCAGGGTTTCCATGATTTGTTTGTTTGTTTTTTTTTTGAATTATTTTGGTCAGAGCTTTAAACTGGAGGGTTAAGGGATCCCACCCATACATAAAATAAATTGAGGAGGAGAGAAAAGTAGAGAGAGAGGAAAAAGCATGGAGACCTAAGAACCACCATGAGAGAAAGGAACCGAAGGATAGAACTAGGAAAAGTGCACCCAAAAAAGAACGAAAGATAGAGAAAGAACCAAAACACAGGACAAAGAGAAGAAGCTGTCCAAAAAAGGAAGAACCACCAATGAACACCAAAATCAAACCCTGACGTGAGTTTCTCCACCAATGTTTCCACTTGCTAGCAACCTCTCGACAAAAGAAACATAAATCAACACCGGATTGATCCCTCATCTTGTTAAGGTTTCTGATTGCAGAGTGTAAAGGGAAAAGGGCCGCATCTATATCTAGGGGAGGGAGAAGATGAGGTTTAGGTTTTCCATTAACAAAAATGGTGTCAATTTTTTTCGAAAAATGAAGCAAATCCTTGTATTGCCCACTGAGCCACTGTATCCCTCTCGCATAGCCAATTGCTAGTTCATCTACTTTCTCGACCCATAATAGGGAATCTGGTAATTGAAAGTCAACCATTTCTTCATGAAGACCACCATGGTGGACCGGGTAAATGATATCAACAACCATGAAATTGACATCAGAAGGAACAAGATGAATAAGAAGGCAGAAATAAACAAAGGTGGCCGTGATATCATAATTTGCAAGAGCTTTGAGCGAATCAAACAAGTATGTTTCATCAAAAATATTCTCAATGGCTTCATCTTCCCTAGTTGAGTAGTACCGAAAAATATTCGAAAGACAATAACGATTAATAGCAGAGGTAAGTTCCATCTCTGGTTTCTCTCCACGAAGAGAAAGAAACAGAAAACCCAAAAAATCCATGAGAATTTGAACCATGCAAACCAAGAAGGAAAGTGGAGAGGAATAGGCCGACGAAATATTAGAAAATTGAGACACACATGACGCCATCAATTAAGTTGATGCAAGCCTATATTTCCTTTGTGTGATATAATATTTGATAAGACAATCCAATATTTTGAGTTACTTGAAATTTTGATGGCATCTGGCATATCAATTGCTGAATTGGAAAGTAAATCAACGACATTTTTTTCCTCACAATAGGTGTGATTTATGCTCCACTTTTTAAGTTTTCCTAACTAATAGAGGATGTTGGATATATAGAAATTGGGATGCCATGATTGAGCCAAACCTTTAGCAATTATATGGACAATAATTTGTGAGTCCCCTTCGACCTGGAGAGAGTGACAACCATTGTGAATAGCTAGTTTAAGCCCTTCTAGAAGGGATTGAGATTCAACTGAGTTGCAGGTCCCCTCTTTGAGTGGAAACGAACAAGCCACAAGAAATTCACAATTCTCTTTTCTCACAAGAAAACCTTCTCAAGATTTTCCTGGATTGCCTCTAGAGGCCCCGTCAAAGTTGAGTTTGTAAAATCCTGGGGGAGGTAACATCCATCACATATTTATTCTTTTGAGAATTTTTTCAATCTGATATAAACCTTGATGAACAATTGAGCTAGGATTGGGAATTTTGATGAGTGGCCAAGATTTCTTGATCTCAGCATCATGTGAGGTGAAATTAGGATTGTTGAGGCTTTAGATGACGACGTTTTCCGAAATGGAAATTTCTAGTATATTGGAGAATGAAGGAAATCTCAATACCTCCTCCCTTAAGATGTGAAGATTGCGCTCCCACCATATATGCCAGTTCAAAAGGAAGGGCGCTATGAACCAGATGGAGCTAAGAAAGATTTTACCTCCCAACTTTGTCCAAGATTTTAAAGTATCTGTAGATGCCAATAATTTGGTCTGCATGATCTTATCACTAAGATCATACTAACTATTCTAGTCTCGCATCAATTTACTACACTATGCTAGTAAATTACCCTTTCTAACCTCTTCTAAACCCCCTAAAAATGCTAATCCCTCTATAGTCATCTTCTATAAGCTTGCTACCTTATAAATTAACCTTTTTTAGGTTACTTTAATCCTCTTATTGACTTTCTCGTGAGAATTTGACTTTCTAGGCAAATATCTCACCTTTTTCAAATAGCCACTTGGCTTTCCAGAATCCAGTTCACACCTCCTAATGTGCTTTTTCCAAAAAGCACCTTTTTAGCTCCTTTTTAGTCCCACATGCTTCCAAAAACACCTTTTCCTCCAAACCAAAAACTATAAATAGAAGGGTACCCCTTGTACCTTTTCCTAAGAACTCTCTCTCTCTCTCTCATCATTTCTGATTTAGATTATGCTTTAGTCTTTTAGAGTCATTTCATTTCATATTTGAGCTATTTACTTATATTTTCTCAATCATTCAAAGCTTGAAGTAAATGGGAGAAGCCATTAATGGTGAGCTCTCATTCTTAAGATTTTGAAACACCAATAAACACATAACTGATTACTAGAGCTTTAATAGGTTCATTTTATACATATCTTTCATGGAGTAGAGAACTAATATAGTCATGTTTAGAGGTTGATTGTTTGTTTCAAGCTTTATATATGCATGCAAATAGATAGCTCTTGCTTAGCTCTAATTGGATGGTCATTGTATTGTTTGTTCCAAATATTTTGGGTTTTCTTTAGATATTCTTACCCCATATTCATAGCTTTAACAAAATTTTCATTGTACACATTTGGCACGGCCGGTGGGACACTCACCATTGTCCTCTAGAAGTCCTTTTTCAAAGATTTTTATCCCACTTTCATTTGTTCTAGGAGAAATAGCTTGTTATTTACTTGTTTCATATTATTAAAATGAGCTAAATCATCCTTATTCATATATATTTTGTGGATTTGAACTAGAAATAGGATTCTTTGACTAATAACTAACCTATTTGCTTGTTGAAAATTTCAAATTCTGTGACTTTTGTAGGTTTTTAGGGGGTACGCACAGGTGTATTAAAGGGGCATGTCTTCGTCAAAACCGTAGTGCACCCATAAAAATGGCCGTGCACATGTTTGGTTGTGTTCTCCACTGACACGTCATTTTTCAAAGGGGCACGTATGCGTTGAATCATAGGCATCTGCATCGGTTGGCAAGCGTATCTGTCCCTCTCGACGTGCTGGTGTATATGGGTCTACTTTGTAACTCTATCATTTTGGCTCGAACGCATCCTTGTTGAATTATCCATGTCTCCATCAACTGTTAGGCATACACGTGCCTCTGTGTGCACTGGTGTATTTTAATATACTGTGGATTTATTAAATTTTTCTTGTAGGCATATCCGTCGAGCTGGGGGCGTCTCTGTTGAAACCCTAACGTACCTATTTGGAAGGCCCACGTAGGCATTGGACCCCACTTTCATTGCTTCTTGTTACGTGTCTGCATTGGTTGGGACACGTATCTATTGGCCGGGGCACATAGGTGTCATTCTGGGTGTGCAGGTGTTTGTGCTAAAAATTTGAATTTTCCCTCCGAGCTGTAAGATCATTTCTTTGGATTTTTCTAGGTACTTGCAAGGTCTAACAAGTGATTACAAGTTGTTGTTTGGCTATTTAAACTAATTTAGCTTAAGTGTTTTTAGTTTATTGACTACAACGAGGCTTGTAAAGTGTGTATTCTCTATCCTCACACCTTCTAGGTGATCTTGGAGACCAAAAACACTTCTAAAACCTTTTTGTTGCATCTAAGAAACATTTATTCCACGATTCTTACTAAGATTAAACATGTTTAGAAGTACTTTCCATATGATTGTTTTAGTAAAATTTCCATGGTGTGTATGCTCTTCCTTCGCACCTATTGGTGATCTTAGGAATAAAAAACAATGTGTAAATTGTCTTTCTTAATATCAATATTTGACGGAAAATTACTAACTCTGCATCTGTAGGACCTAACAATTGTCAAAGAAAGGAGTCGAAACACAAAAAAACCTTCTAATACACGTGTTTTCATACATTTTGACAAATGGTGTGCTAATTAAAACCCCATTAAGATAAGAAAGATAAAAAACACACCAATTCACTTCACACTGTATTGCAGGTTTTGGAAAAGGGTACGTCCCTATCCACTCAACAAGAACATAACCCCTTTGGCATAACTCCTTAAGATAAAAAAAATGGGGGTGGTTCCAGGAACCCTAAAGTAAACCACCACTGAGTAAGCTCATGGATGAAATAGGAAGGGCTTCGCTTACCCACTTGACTAGATTTACACTACAAGTTAGAGTCAAAGGTGTCTGTATCACGACTCCAGTGATGATACAACTGAACGCACTAGTTTCTCATTGTATTAGAAGGGGGTAAAGTAAAGTCAAGATATTCCCAAATTTAACATTACAACTTTTTGGGTAAATCGTGCTCGCTCCTAGATAACTTGTGACACCTAGTTGAGAGATATTATTAGGGAAGCCATTCTATCTTGGAGCCCACTTTACTAGTCCATTGTCGCATCGAGCGATCATGAGGTGACAACTTACTTAGATTCTGACCCTTTTTTCTTCGAATAAGGAAAAGATCCCATGTAGGTTAGATCCAAGTGCTTTTCATCAAGAAATTAAATGACGTCTCACTTAGCTTAGCTTCTATCTCACTTTCGGATGAGGGGAAGCTCTACCCAAGTGGCACTTAGTTTATTTCTATCTTTTGATCCACACCATTGCATTCTTGCCACCCATTTTGGGGTGAGAAGGAAGCATACCTCATGTGTCTTATCAAAGACAATATTCTCCACCTTTTTTATCTTTTTACGCCCATCCATGTTTGCGGATGGGTTGTTAAACGTCTAAAGTGTGCAAGTACATTTTCATATCTTTGATAGTCCTTTGATCTTGATTTCAAGGTCATCTTCACTACTGCGAGTTTGGTTCATCATTTATATTTCCTTAAGTTGATAGTTTTTCTTGCACTTTAGTCACACAATCTAGGTACTTACATCATGTTTTCAATTTCTTGAGAACTTGATATAAGTCCCTTTATTGCACGGTTACGCTACTCGCACAACATTTTTTTTACACTCATACTTAGTTTCAATTTCAACATCATCTAAGTCTTTTAAAGAGCGTCGATATCACCTTATTTATACCACAATAATGTCATCTTGATACTAACACATTGCTTGCTCGGTTAATATATCAGGATAGTGTTGTTATGCTATACTTATTTGTGACTTCTATTTTTTAGAAAACTTAGCTTTCATCGACATTTCAACTGGTTTTAGTATACCTCATCGAAAGATTGTGTCAGTACCACTTTAGTATTTAGGCCTTGTTAGATTTATAACTTGACCCATGTATTGATATGGTATTGTCACTATTTGCATTTGGGGTATAGACTTGGTATAATGAAAATTCGAGTGATCATTACATTTGGGCGTTCATATGAGTGTTCTTTGATAAAAACAACTGCATAACATTACATCTAGGACACACTGTGATATTTCAAACATAATCTCGAATGACTTACATGAACATACGTTTAGGTTTCACACAAAATTCAGAGAAATTTAGGCAAAACCTCATGTAACGTTGACTACTGATGCCTAAAATCATGAAGATGACATCCAAATTAAACGAATGCGACTTAGGAGAAAACCCATTTGAAACCTTTCCATTTAGGGGAAAAAACTTAACACATCTCTTTTCACAAGTCAAGGAAATAGAACCATTGATTGATCATATCAGAGAGGAGTCTTATTCTTCTGGAGAACATAAATTAGACCTAGGATGATTCGAAAAGGTCCTATATTATAACAAAGATCAAGTGCTCGAAAGAGTCCTAGAGTTAGGAGCTAAACTACCGCATGAACGTGAAGTAGAAACAAATGTCATCAATCATAAAATAGAAGAGCGAGTATCCTTCTTAGACATGGATAACCCCTTTGATACAGGGTATGCCTCTACTTCCAGGAAACATCATACCATCATTGAAGGAGACCCGCCACGATGACCCTATTACAAAGGTTCACGTAAAGTGAAGATTGATTTCCAAGCCTCACCGCCTCCCAAGTTTGATGAAGAAGAGGATCCTTTAGTTGAAGAAGAGATCCTTAAAAAAAAATCTTGAAACTGAGCCAAAGATTAACAAACTTAGGCTCTTTAAGAAAGAGCATATACAAAGACAAAGACAAAATGAAATCTAGTGAGTTTTACTTCAGTCCGTATACTGACACTACCGTCAAGGTAGCTAAGGCACAAATACCAATGTCACCTACCAAAGAACAACTCATTCAATGGGAGTTAAAATAAATTAAAGACACACTTACTACACTACAAGAATGAAACATAGGACATAGCAGAAAATAATTTTATGAAGAACTATGCCCTTACCCATTTGATAAGGACATGTTGTGGCAACCCTTTTTGAAACACTTTACCGTCTCTAAATTTGATAAATATAAAAGAAAATATGATCCTCGTGATCACATCAAAGAATTTTATATGGCTTGCCAAGAGGTCACGTACAATGATAATTTCTTGATACAAATATTCCCTCGTAGTCTAGGGGCGTTAGCATTAGAATGGTTCTTTAGCATACCCAAGGGCTTAATTACAACATAGCCTGCGCTAGCAAAGAAATTTATACGATATTATTCATTCAACATGGAAAATGATAGCGCAATGAATGAACTCTGTAATGAAAAATAGAAACCCTATGAGACCTTTGAAATCTTTCTACAATGATGGCAAGGGTTGGCAAGCAGGTTCCCTTGTGCATTACCAGAAAAACAACTAGTGAGCATATTTTTTCCTAACTTAAATACAGAGATAGCCTTCTATTTACAAATGCACTGCGTCTCTAAATTCAAATAAGTCATAGAGAAGGGATTTCAAATCAAGAAGGAACTCATCGCAAAGGGAAAATGTAAACCGGTCTTTAAAGACAAACATGTAGCAAAATATGTAGACAAACTGAAGTTTTTCAACAAAAATAAGCATGTTGTTAGTGATGGCATTACAGAATCCAAGAGAGTCCAAGCTGTGAAGACTGGTCTACTTTTAAAACTCTCATAAGGACCTCATCCCAAGGCACCCACTAAATGTACATTTACACCGTTAACATAATCCCTATCTTCCATACTAAAGCAATTAGATAACGTAAACATGGTAGAATACCCAACAACAACAGTCCCCTACCTAGAAGATGCTCTAAAACTTGGTTGGTTTAAAGAACATGATACAATGACTTCCACCGTGTTAAGAGACACAAAACAGATAGGTGTTTAAGACTATGTCATTACATACAAGACCTCATTGAAGAGGGTAAAATCACCGTAGATTCTCCCCCTGATTAAGGAAAAGATCCAAATGAGAAAATGGGTATTTAAAAAGATCCCTTCCCTAACCACACAGATAAAAAGAAAAGAAAGACAGATCATGGAAAAGCTTCTAAAGACTATAGGATTGCCACTTATGTTTATCCTACTAATGATAGTCCCTTCGATTCCCTCATAGGATGTATCTGTTCATCTAATGAACAAGTAAATACTATTAGGATCTTAGAAAAGAGTTGTGCAGTAGGAATGAGACGTGCTAGTTTAATCATACCATATCCCCTACTTGTACCTCAGGAAGGTCAACACAGTTTGATAGATCAATTAGAGAAAACACCTGCCAGGATATCCATTTTAGATCTCCTCAAAATCTCTACTGCCCATAAAAACATACTATATAAAACACTGCAAAGTTCAGGAGTCTCCATAGATGTAGATCCCATGCACCTACAAGCCATGATTGCACACCTTTATGACAATGATCATATTACTTTTGATCGCTCCGCAGTCACACACAACAACCTAGAGCACAGCTTAGCCTTATATCTAGAAGTGGTTGTTACCTGTCAGAAAATCAAGAGAGTACTTGTGGACAGTGGATCTGGTCTAAACATTTGTACTTTGAAGCTGGTTAAGTAATTAGGCCATTGAGAGATGGATCTAGGGGCGAAGACCATCACAATCACATCCTATGATAATGAAGAACGAGAATCAATGTTAGTAGTCCCAATGGAAGTAGGTCCAACTTGTCATGATACAACGTTCCATGTCCTTGACTTAGATCTTCCATCCCACATACTTCCAAAAATACCTTTTCCTCCAAACCAAAAACTATAAATAGGAGGGTACCCCTCCTACCTTTTCCTAAGAACTCTCTCTCATCTCATTTCTAATTTAGATTATGATTTAGTCATTTAGAGTCATTTCATTTCATATTTGAGCTATTTACTTGTATTTTCTCAATATTTCAAAGATTGAAGTAAATGGGAGAAGCCATTAATGGTGAGATCTCATTCTTAATATTTTGAAACACCAATAAACACATAATTGATTGCTAGAGATTTAATAGGTTAATTTTATACATAACTTTCATGGAGTAGAGAACTGATATAGTCATGTTTAGAGGTTGATTATTTGTTTCAAGCTTTATATATGCATGCAAATAGATAACTCTTGCTTAGCTATAATCATATGGTCAGTGCATTGTTTGTTCCAAAGATTTTGGGGTTTATTTAGAGATTCTTACCCCATATTCATAGCTTTAACAAACTTTTTATTGTAAATAGTATCCACAATGTTCTTACAAGGAGCCCAAACTAAGCTCAACTTACTAATTAACCAATTCCACCCCTGAATTGCAAAAGGGAAGAAAGAAGAACATGCTCAATATCTTCTTCAACATTATCGTAAATGACAAATTTCAAGGGGCCAACATAGCCCCTGTCGACACTAAAATTTTCCTTCGTAATTTCTATTTCAGTAATGTGTGTATTAGGAATAGGATGTTGTTAAGTATAATTAGTAGTAGCGTCTGATAGAAGATAACGGTGCTGCCGGTACGACGCCACCAATAATGTATAGTATGGTAATAGTCAAAAGTACAACAGGAATGTTGTGGTAAAAAGTAAATATTTGTCGTAAGTGGTTCGGTAATGTTAAAATGTCAAAGTTAGGGTAAGTAGAGAAGTAGGGTCTACATGATTAGGAATTAGAAATATTATATGGGTAATAAGGACAAGGAGTGAGGTCATAAATATTTTGTGTATTTTATTTGTAAAAAGTCTAAAAATGTGGAACCCATGTGAAATGATAAGGTTTATCTTATCTTAAAAGATAAGCTTACATGTACAGATAAGAGTTAAGGTATGGAATATGATTCGTCAGAGTAGATTTCTTATCCTATCTTAGAGATAAGATGGATAAGCTTGGAAGTTCTATAAATAGAGAGGCCACCCCCCTCATTTAGCATAGAAGGAAGTAGTGAGAAATATTGTATGAGTAAGTGTGTAAAGGAAGCCATCATTTTGAAGGTGTGTTAAAGAAGCCATTAAGAGGTGTAATTTTGAAGTTTATCCCATAGTTATTGTTGGAAGGCAAGTGAAGTCAGTAACACTTGAAGTACCTCATGGGTGAGATTGTAACAATTTCATGTTGATATTATAATTTACACTTATATTTCAGATTTATCATCATTCCTTCTTATCATAGTCTATGGTATTCTTGTGTTATGTTTGTTGTTGTGTTTCCATATTCCATCCACCAAACTAAAAGCTGTGCATTAGTAAATAATCATAGCACGAGGAGTTCCCGATAAAGAATTATCATAATGCCAGATTGGTGATAACAGCCCAAGATCTTCTGCAAAGTTGTGTAAGAATTTTCCTTTTAACCGCAAGCCAACTAAAGATGACAACTTTTGGAAGGATCTCGAAATTCCATCAACCTGTCCAATTAGGAGCCCCCTCAGGTACCTGACATAGAGATGAGATTTACATAACCTTTTTTTAACAGAATAAGAGCTAGAGGGAGCTCCTAACCACAACAAATGGTCCTATTGAGCCTTATCAGACATGTTTCTATGTGAGAGGGCCTATATGAAAATGGATACTTCTTACTTAGTCAAACCTAGATGTGAGATATCCTTCCATAACAAAGAAGGAGAGCCATCAGAGTCTAGAACCCCATAATCGGCCAATTTGTTTACCCAAAATACCTTGAAGATCTTCATTACTTGATTCAAATTTGAATTTAAAATAAGTGGCTCAAGCCCACTCCAACTATCGTCCTAGAAATCAACTCTTTGACCATTGTTGATATGTCAGGAAATTTTATCCGTGATAAGATGCCGATATTTACAAATAAATTTACAGATGTGTGAACCCTTGGGAAGATATTTGCTAGAAAGAAAAAGCTTAGGATGACCTGCTTCAATATATTTGTGAGAGAGAACCTGGAAAACCAAGCTTTGAGGGACGGAGATGAAATTCCAGACTAATTTAGCACCTAGAGCAATGTTTTGTAGAGCCAAGTCAATTATTCCCAAACCACCAAAATTTTTGGGGAGCTTGACATCATCCCACTTCATTATATGGAATTTACTCTCTTTGTTATTACCCTACTAAATAAAAGTTCTGAAAATTTTCTCAAACTTCCTAAGGACTGATACTGGGAAATCAAAACTTCCGATTACTAATTGAAACTAGCGACGGATAGAAATTTTACTTTATACTAGTCAATTTCAATTATGTAATATACACGATATATCACATGAGAACTATAAGAAGGCACCTAATTACAACATTCAAACACATCATGACATGTATGATTTGCTATTATTAAATAATCAATTCTCAACCCTTATCACCCATGTTAGATTCCAGGTTTTCATAAGGATGTAGTGTAACTCAAATATGTTTTTTTACAGTGATGGGAATATATAAATGCTAGCGGCCGCTATTCTTCACTTCTAGAAAAAAATTATCTACTTGAAACAAACCAAATTTAATAACAAATTGCTTAAATTGCTTAGTGCAACACATAACAATTTTTTTATTAATGCTTTCTTGTTTTTTATAATTAAAGGAGATTGAAGTATGCCTTGTGACCACTATGTTATAAATATTTATTCCTATTGAATTTTTACTCTATGAAAATAATGACATTACGATACGACATCTCGTTGCTATTGCACTGTTGAGAAAAAATATTTGTCCTTTCCAATTACTTACGAAATATTAATTTTTTAAATTCCTTTTTTAGGTAATATGTCTTCCATTGGCCGTACTCCGTTCATGTAAATTCCTTTGATTGAACTAACAGGGGATTGAAAAAATAGAGACAATGATTGGTTTGTAGAAATTAATTCCCCGGAAAATTACCATGGTGATTTGTGGTTATTTTCTGTTAATGAGGAAGTTGTCAAAGAATTCGATATGGTAGTAACTTCATAACTTATTAATGAGAAAACATTGTATATTCAAGTTGAACACATTGACGTCGTACTAAATAAGTTCCTTATTCTTGACATGGAGTGGGGAGTTTCAATTTTCAAGAAACTGGAAATAAAGGCTTCTAGAGAAAATAAGGCATGATGTTGTCTTAAATATGGTTGGAATTTGGGGAATTTCATGCAGTCAGATAAAATAGGCCATAGAAATGCCCTTGAATTTCACAATAACATGAATTTGGTATTCAAAAAATTATATAGAATTGAGTATAGCTCTTCTATTTGTCATTTTTGAATAGAAAAAATTGCTTTCTCCACTGAAACATGCAAAGCTATTTGCAACGTTGAGGAAATCATATTTATCTAAATTAGATATAGATCCATCTAAGTCAAAGTTGCAAGGGCTTAAAAATAATAATAAATCGGCTTTGTTGTTGAAGAAACTGACTAGTATATTTGAGCAAACAAAAACTGCAAATGTTGAACAATCAAAATTGTGTTTATTCAATGGTGATTCTTTTCCAATTGAAATTTCTAGGTACTGTTTGGTACCTCCAAAATATCAATTATGTGTTGTGCATGATAGAATGTTGACCTTCTTGTCCATTCAATGTTGATTAATGTTATTCCTACATTGAGGGATGCACTTCTTCTTCCCTTTTTTACCTTCTACAAAGGAACTTGTGCAACTCAACGATTTAGATGACCTGAAAAGGGATGAAGTGCAGTTCTACATTCTCGACAATCAACATACCATTTGTGCCCAATTTTTTTTTGTTGAAAGAAAATACAAGTCATTACATACTAAGATGCATTTTAGAAAGGATTGCATTTTGTCTTCACACGCTACTTGCAAAGATATTGTTAAAATTTTCCAGCAACAAAATGATGTCAACAAAAATTGGATTGATACCAATTTTATTGATGTACTTTGCACGGATCGAATGATTTGGAGATCCCTAGGATGTCCTCGGAGGCCCAAAGCGGGAAAATCAAAGTCAGAAAATTTGAAGGTAACAGAACTTAATTTTTGTGAATTTTTTCTTAAAATTTAATTTTGTAATATGCATAAAATAAATATAATATTTCATCTTTCAATGCAGTGTGTTGAGATGTAATGTCTTGCTATTTTCAAAGTGTCTAAGGCAAAGATCCTTCATGAAAAAATTACATTTCTATATTTACCTGAGGACATATGGAAAAAAATTGACAACAACCATTGAGTTATTTAAATATAGTGGGTTGGATTGTTCTCCTCTTAAGGATAACTAGCCTAACTTTCAACCAAATTCATTGGCAAAGTTCATGGCGAATTACTTCAGGCCTACAAGAGGAATGACCGATGAGGAGATACACATTCTACTAGATAAAGTGCAAGTAGGGAAAGTATGGATACCTCACTCTATTTAAGAAGGCATCATAGTGGAGACTTTAGATACTTACTGCCAAAGAGTAAAAGATGACAGAAGGATGAGATAAAAACTTATAAATATGTTAAAAGTAAATATCCATGTAATCGTGTATTGGAAGAATGCATTGAAAAAATATTGTTGAAAAATATGGTGTGCATGAATCTCACTACCGCCAGTTATGTGTACTCTTGGGAGAAGAGACTAAAGGGAAAAGAAAAGTTGATTCTGGAGGAAGTGAAAAATTGAAAAAAATAAAATTTGATGTTGAAGTGGCAGAGGTTCTCCTAGTGGCAACTCAAGCAATTATAGACAACTATGTGATTGTAACGGAACAAAATATTCCAGCAAGGATGGAAGAAACCAAAAAATTTCCCTGTCAATGTGCATATCCCTTCTAGTTGTAGTCAACAATATGTTATATTCTGTTATCTAATCCATTCAATGTAGAATGTGTGATCACAGATTTCTGCAATTTGTCTAGTGTACTCACTTCTGATGCAATAATGGGCCTGTTTACGGTTGTTGGATCTAGTCTGTTAAATTGTGTAATTATTGTGCTCTTACCTATTGCTTCTACAAAAATGTTAAGAGAGGTAATAAAACATTACATGTAAAAGGTCAAAGCCAAGGGGGGATAAGTTGTGGAAGGCTATTACAGATTTTATGATAACAGTGGAAAATTTAAGAGCTTATGTCTTATGTACACAATAACTAATGTGCACAATTGTGATTTTGACGATACAGATATATCTGAAATAGCCATGGATTGGATGGATCAAATTCTGTAGCAAATGGTGACTGCAAACGAAATTGGCCTATGAGGAAAGATACATCATTTTTTTTACAAGAGATCTTATTTGTTTTGGTCTCATATGTTCACTCGATTCACTTCCGATAATTCTCCGGTTATAATGCTGTACGACGATAATGTTGTAGTGTAGGCTTTGGTTGACTTAGGTCTATAAGCGGTTTTTATTGTTGAATCACATGATCAAGAAATGTTTTTACAACATTACTATTGTCATTTGAAAAAAAGTACATGTTAATTAAGATCACTTTAAACAATTCTATTAGTTTAATGCATTTGATCTGATACATACAATATTTATACAGGCAACCAAACAATAGAGGAAGACAGTGTATCTTCCTCTCCACATACAAATAAAGGAGACGATGTCGATCTTAGTATGTAGAAACCAAGTCAACCCATTGCCCCATATGTCACTGACCATCCATCCAATAAATCTATAAAAGGTGATTGCGAAATACTCGATTTATAAATTTATCACTACAAGATGTTTTGAATTGCCATTGTTTACATATTTTTAATAATAATTTCATTTTTTTTTAGATTTGATGCCAAATAGGGAGGTTGTTGGCACGTTACGCATGAACTCGCAGATGGAAAATTGCATGATAGTCATATACAATTATAAAGAAAACCATTTATAAGACCCTCATAATTAAAAGAACCTATGGCGAAGTAGTTTATTTGTAATATGTATTACCCTAGCGGTCGCCAACCTACATATTTTAATTAGATTTATTTTGAATTGAGTAAATTTTTGGTTTTTCGGTTCAAATTTATTTGTGGACAATCAAAAAATTACTCCTTTACAGTTAGCTATTAGCAGTCGCTGAGCCCATCATAAAATGCCAACCCAAACGTAGTATAGGAATTATTGGCTTACGCCTACTGGTCACTAATATACAACTACATATATGTAATATTGTATAAAAGTGATTTGTTTCATGTATTTTTTTACATCGAGTTAAAATTTATTTTGAATTGATTAGTTTTTTTATATATAGAACGAGCATCACAAGAACCTGCAGATGGGGAGTGCGAGGGAATCCAAGACGGAGTCTCAATAAATAAGTATTAACATATTGAAATGTTGATTATTTAAATTGGTATTGCAGAAAATTGAGAAAAAATTACTTCTGTGTAGTTGTCCAAAAGGATTATTTAATTATTTTAGATTTGGAGGGTTTACTCTATGAGAAAAACCAACCCTATAAAGACTTGAAAATCAAGTTCGGTAAGGAGTCTCTTAACTTATGAGGCGGGATAAAGGAATTTAAAAATATAATGGCATCAAAAAGTGAAGTGGGATTTTGGTCTAGCTATCTCTCTTGCACCGAAGTTGAAAAGTTGACTAAGGATTTGAAAAACAAATTAGCCCTTCAATTCAAAACATTTATTATTTTGGGTAAAGAACATTGTTGTGTAGAAGATGAAATTGCAAAAAAAGAGCTCCAAAAGATGTGGAGTAGAGATGGTATTGTTTTTGGCATTATAAAAAAATTGTGTATTACAATGGGCCCAAAGGGAAACCCTCCATAAAATTTTATGGTGGGGAAGAAATCCAATGAAGAATTTTTTTAAAAAGATATGTGGTTGATGACTAATTTGTACATAAACATATCAAAAATAGTGTGTCAGGGTTTGAGTGTTGCAAAGGGCATCCAAAAATTGTAGCAAATAGAAAATATATAACTATTAATTAATTCAAAATGCTTTTTACAATGATATTCATTCGTACAGTCATATGGTCACTCTTTATTTTATATGTTGAGATTACAAATTTAAAAGGATGCAATATTTATATCTTCACTGTGATTGAGATGGTATTATAGTTTTATAAGTTGTTTTTGAGTTATGATTAAATACTTTAATGCGTTTTTAAAATCATTTTTGGAAGCTTACATTGATTCTGAGTCGTTTATATAGATCCTATTGGGAAGACTCAAAAATTACTAGTTTTGGGAGTTGAAGGTTTGCTGTTTGGAATTTTTTGGTATTGGTGACAAAATACCTCTTAATATGGTTTTAGATTTTAGATCCGGGAATACTGAATACTTTGAATGAAATTTTGGTGCTGAATTCATAAGTACTGCATCAAAATATTTTGACACTACCTTAAGGTCTTCATTTATGGATTCAATAATGATGAAATACATGTTCATCAAAAAATTAAGTTAGCTGCAAGAAACCAACTTCAGGTTCATTTGGGGATGCCAAGAATGTAAATTAAGAAAAACGTAAGCCTACAGATACTAGACATTTATGGTAATGTCTATGGTGAAAAATATAATTTTGATCGATGACGTGAGATTCTTGTCGCACGAGGTCAAAGAAGAAATTAATCTCAAAACCCCAACATACTAGAGATTTGATGGAAACTATAAGACTGATTCAATCTACACTGAATTATGTACATGCTTGAAACATACAGGAGAGAAAAAAAACATGTGTAGATCATTGAAAACATTCAAACACACAATTGGCGTTTGAATTATATACTTTGCTTCCAAATCAAACAATGTATTGTACATTTTTATGGAATAAAATAACCGTCTTAAGGTTCTTAAAGATTTGCAGTGCACAATCATTTTTTTTCGATTCTTTATTGTGCAAGAATTTTTTTTTTCTCTAACTTAGGTGAAGAGACGACTGTGGATCATAGACTAATAAAAGAACGAGTTTCCCTAGATCTACATAGTTTAAAATTTGTTTTTGCACATCGATGTTGGCTTCTCTGAAATAAAAAATATTTTTTCCCCTAGTTATGCATGGTTTAATCTTAAAGACATTATGAAATTGATAAGAACCTTATTCAAAAGCAATAAATAATTCTAGCAGTCGCTAGACCGTATAAAACAAAAACATGTTATGCTTATGATTTTCAGATCCATGGAGGCTTCCCTGAAATCATAAAATGATTTTTTACCAGATCTTCATATGTTAATCTTAATGATAGTTTGAAAATGATAAAACCTTGTTCCAAAGAAAAAATAAAGCCTAGTGGCTGCTAGCACGTATAGAACTAAAACATTTTCTATTTATTGTTTTACAGATTGTTATTTTAAAGATTTTCTATTTATTGTTATGTGGAATATTTTCTGTTTATTGGGGTGTCATGGACCGCTCCGGTGACACCATGCACCACACAGATGATGAATTTTTTTGAGTTAACAATCTGTTCTAGGACACGATGGATGCTGATTTGCATGAGCTTTTCAACCCGTTTGGACATATCATATGTTTCTATGTGGCCATGGATCAGAAGATGAGGGTTAACAGAGGTTTTGTTTTTTTTAAATTTCATCAATAGGGAGGACTCACAAAGAGATATCAATACGCTCAATGGTTATGGTTATGATAATCTTATTCTCAAAGTCGAATGGGCCACTCCTGTATTATTTTTCTAGATGATTTCTATTCTACTTTTTTTACCCCTTAATACAATGCAAGATGTTAAAGCTCTGTACTTCTTTATGTCTTCGACCGACTTTACTGTAAATGATGATACAAAGGATTTGATTTGGTTTCTTTGTTCTTCTAAGAAACATGTTCACCTAAGATTAAGTAATTCCATTTTGGTGCAAATTAAATATTCAAATTTCATATTTACTGCAATAATTGCAGTTTCCAATATTTATTTGTAAAAAATCAAACAAATAAAAATAAAAAAACAATTACAAATCAAAATCAATAGAAAAAGCTAAACAAAAAATCAAATAAAACTAAAAAAAATCAAACAAAATTGAAAATCAAAACTAATAGATGTTTCTATTTCATAATCATTAATAAGATAGTAAGATTCAATTATGTTTATTTTCTTTATATTTGAAAATTTCTATTTTATTTTTCATGAACATTTAGTTTAGTAACTTTATTAATTATTATGTATTACATCCAAATTTCATTTTGGTGCAAATTCCAAATGTCATACGTCGTTGCTCTCAAACAAGATTATCCTTTGTTGATTATGTTCAACAGGTATCAACTTTAATGAACACATTTTTTTTCATTTTATTTGTAATAGTAATTTACTAATTAAATTCACTTAAATCTAAATAAAATAAGAAGAGTCGACGAGACCGTAACCCTAAATTGTTCAATATTTATGGCAGAGAGAATATGAAGCCCTCATACCCCTCAAACAATAAAAAAAATTAACTCAAAAACCTTGACAAGAAGTTTATGCAAGCATAAGTATTCTTATTTTTATTTGTAGGGTTTTGCTGTGATAACCAACGTCTTGAGTGATTAAGGATAATGAGACAAGCATTACATATTACACTCTTTACATGAACAGGTTGTACATTTAAATCATAATGTTAATGACATTTTAAAACAATTATAAACGTTATTCTAAGGCATCAAATAGAGCCTAACGGCCGCTAGCAAGTATAAAATGAAAACATTGTTGGCCTCTGACAGAGTGTATGTATAACACTGCTTTAACATAAGCTTCCATGATGCCATGCAATCTACTTCACCCATACAAATTTTGGCTATATGAAAAAAAATTGGTAGATAATAAACTCCCACGTCATCTCTTGCCTCCCCAAAATAATTTATAATAAAATAAGAGAACACTGTTTCCAATAGAGGCCGAGGCAAGTCTTGGAAGGCATGTTTAGCGATAGCCAAATTGTAACTTAGATGCAAATCAACATAGAGTTTGGCGTCAAAATTAGAGGGGCCTAATACTTCCAATGCAAAATACTACACTTTTAAAAATGATAACAAACTAGAAGAATTTACGATTGTGCCACTTCTGGCCTGACACATGCACTCTTCTACTAATGTATTTAGAATTAGAGAAGATAAAAATTTAAGGGAAACATGGGCTACAATTGCTGACATTTGAAAGAAATTTGGTCCAAAAAGTTCTAGGTGGATTTTTGAGACATATATAAACTTCATTGTGTTGTGATTTATTTGTTTTTAAGTATTGGTTAGAGGAAACATTTTGGAAAATGGCTGAGACTCTGGCACCATATTTGCAAGATTTAAACATATATTTCCTTAAAAAAAAAGACAATGAATCAAAAATATGTACTTGCATCATTTGTAATGTAGTGTGAGAGAACTTCTAAGACATATATCTTAGTATTGGCTAAACAAGTATTTAAATTTCAAAACTTTATATATATTATTGAATATTGTCGGATTCTTAACATCAATACAAATTGAAATATAAATAAAATATAGTTTATTATGATGCCCTAATTTGAAAATAAGAAAACAAATTGAGTTCCATAATTTGACAACAAAAAAATACATAAACTTTTAATTATTTATAGAAAATTTTGGATTCTCATTTTCAAGCATTCAACCAGCTTCACTTAAGGAACGTATTTTTGTTGATGGACATATTATATTTTTTCGTCCACATATAAAACCTAATTTTGGATGATCGATACTATCAATTACTAGACTTGAAAGCATGACACTTTTGGTAGTTTTGTAATTCTACCTGCCTATGTCACAATCTATTTCTCAACATTTTTCATCTTCCATGTATTTAACACATATTCATTTCAACATATCCTTTTATATGCCTATCCGCCTTTCACATGCAACTATGGATGCGTTTGCTAGTAAAATAGTTATAAACGTTATTCCAAGGAAAAAAATAGAGCCTAGCGGCCGCTATCAAGTATAAAACAGAAACATTGATGGCATCTAACAGAGTGTGATTGGGGGAGCTTAAAGAGGAGGATAACGAACACTTGTATTTTCATCAATCACTACCTAATATCATTGTGATAGATGAAAATGGCATGAAGAACATCGTGGAACTTAAGTTCAATGAGCATGACTAGAATGTGGTTCAAACCACTACCATGCACATTTGTAAAGTGGCCAAAATGCACCTTAGCAAGTGTGATTTCTAGCACCACAGGTGGCGCAAGCTCGACACTGCTACCAACCATGAACCCTCAGCAAAATCCCGCCCGCTGAGATCCAAGGCCGATGATTCAAAATATGGTGCAGATGCACTGTCCATCCTAGCTAGCTCCAAGGGTGGTGTGGTAGATTTAATTGTTAACAACTTTATGTATAATATGTGTGACTGTCTCTAGTACTACGATTTTGTATAATGTGTGTTTATCAATAAGGGGTAGCATTTATTCATAATCCAACCTTTGTTTTTGGTGTTCCTTAGAATCATAGTTGTTGCTTTTTTTGCTAGGCTTGGCCTAGTGTGCATGTGGATTTGGGGCTTTCTCTCATACTACCCACTTATTTTGTTGAGAGAATCTTGTATCATGTTTCATTTAATATAATATAAGACCCTTTTCATTAAATAATCTAGCCAATGCATGTGAAAATGTTGATGACACCATCCATTTCTTATTGCGTTGACCTTCCTCACACGAGTTGTGGGACTATTTAATTGTTGGGTTGTGCTTGAAAGAGTTTGCGAGAATTGTATCGAAAACTATGCACCACGATGAAGTTGCACTTTGATGGAATCGAAATGGATCCGACGTAATCACAAGGAAGAATCGATCAATCAATGAAAGAGCTTGCATAACAGAAACAAAACTTTCTCATGAAGAGGAAAGAAAACAGAGTGTCTTGACATGCTCATAAATGTCAAATGAAAGGGTACATATAGGGTGCTGAGTAACCCTAGTGCATGAAACACAAGCCCTAACCCTAATGACATCACCCATGTGAGATGACCCTCCATATGTGAGTGGAGGACACATGGATCGCTCACACCAACACCCCCCTTCATCGAAGCTGGGGTAGTGGCAATGGTGAGTCAAAATAGAACAAGAAAGAACTCCTAAAAAACTAAGAAAGATGTGTCAATGGGGCCCAACAACTAAAGGCCTGATAAGGTGCCCATATAAAAAAAATATCTTCCTAGAAGAAGAGGAAGAGGAGATGAGAGGGATGCAGAAGATTTCATGGATGGATGTGAACTCTGCTACTCTAAGAAGTCTCCTAGATGAATGTCGATGATGAGAACCTATGCCTCTAGACTGAAGAAGATCTATCTGCACCGAACTGTGTGTCTGCCCTTAGGAAGGATATAAATTATTTGCTGAAAGTTTTCCCACTCCATGAAGGCAACCGAAGGTAGCAACACAAAGATCTCTGAGTCTGGTCCATGAAAGTGTGACATAGGTCTAGCAGGTGAGTGCAAAGGAACCGTATGTAATTTCATGAGTGCAGAATTGTCAGAGTATGAAGGGTGAACACATGTAGAAATGATGTCCCAATGATGTGAAGGTAACAAAACTCCCCCATAATAGAAAATGGATCCACAAGAAAGTGTGGATCAATGAAGGTCTCCAGAAAAGTGGAAGTGGAAAGAGTCTCAGAAGGGGCACTCCCAACAACGGAGATGATGAACTCCTCTAAAATACCTGTAGATAGATGATGAACCTGTAGTACATCACAAGTGTACTATGTGAAAAGATGACTAAGGTTAGGCAAATACTCATCCTAATGAGGGGGCTCAACAAATAGAAGAGTGATGTCAGATAGGTATGAGTCATCCAATGAAGGTGGAGGAGTGAAATGGGCCTCAAACACTGAAGGTGGAAGAGAGGTTGGTGTGATGACTGTATGATACTATATATGAGACTGCTCAATATCTGATGAGATGTGAGATGTGTCAACACTCTTTGGAATAGTGAGAGGAGGAGAAGAGTCGTCTGAAGTACTCTTGATATCAGAACTGGGTGCATAATCCTCTTCGTCAGAAGTAAAACCAAACGAGTCAGTGTCAGTGGAACTATCATCAAATGAAGAAATAAATGAGCCAACATAATCAGAAGCAGAGGTGAAGAATGAGTGGGGTCTAACGAAATTTGAGCAAGTACGTCTCATATCCAAAGTATCTCCAACTAAATCTTTAGAACTTTGCAAATTTTTCCTAGCCCAAAGAGGATCAGGATCAGAGTCAAAAGATTCTTCACTTGAGTGAGAAGGGACATAGTCCTCATCATCACTACTGTCAGAATTGGAAGAATTAAAAGTCTGAGGGTCAAGAAGAGGAGCATGCTCAACATCATCATCATCTGAGGAGTGACAGTCTAAATCAGAGAGCTAAAGAACCTCAACAGGAAGAGAAGCCATGTGGTGTGAGGCACCAAAATCTATAATCCAAGTAGATGAAGGGACAAATTTAGCTACAAGGGCCTTCCCTTTCTTCTTATCAGATTTAGAATCTCTTGTAGTAGAAGACTCGACCTTCAAAGAATTTTTTTTGATAGACTTAGGAACACCTATTTTATTTTTCTCAAGTAAATGAGTAAGGTGATCAATTTTCTTTCTCATACATATATGCTCCCTATGACTAGAATTCTTGCAATAGGAACACAATAACTTGTCTTTCTATTCTCTAGGCTCATAAGTCGAAGCGTTTGTGTTAAATTTAGGTTTGGTCTTGGTTTTCTTCTTAGTTTGATCCTTTTTCTCTATCTTATTATCAGTCTTCTTTTCCTTACTAGTACTTGCTATAAGGGAATGTGACCTGAACTTGAGAGACCCCATTTGAATGAGTTTGTCCTGTTCTCAAATAAGTTGGGACAAAAAACAATCAAAGGAGGGCATTTTATAAGCATTTCCCAAGGCAACTTTTGTAGCATAAAAAGTAGACACGAAGACAGAGTAATCAGGACCTAAATTATAAAGAATCGACAAGATCAATTGGGAATCTTTCTTTTCTACTTGACATTCCTTTAGCATCAATCTAGTGTGGAAAAATTTAGAGAAGAAAGCTTGTAGGTTTTCAAAATCACTAGGATTTAAACCTAATAATTGGTTTTCCAGCTCATGTACTCTTATTTCATCTTGTTATCCAAACATTTCATCCAACATTTTCCACGCTGAATGTGGTGCTTCAGACGACTCAATGTGGAAGAGCAAGTTAGGAGAAACAAATTTGCAAAGAAAACCTAAAGCTTGATCACTACAGTTAAACCACTTAGATTTTTTAGGTTCATCATAAGGTTCAGTCTCATTTCCCAATGTGATGCGATATAACCCTTTGACCCTTAGTTCTGTATTTATTTTCGATCTCCACTCAAAAAATTTGAACGGTGTAAGCAAAGGAAATGAATGAGCATCCATCGTGAAGAGAGAGAGAGAAGGAATGCAGAAAAGAATCACAACCACCCAGGACAATATAATAACCCCCTGCTTTTGGCACTTTATATTTGAGTGCATTAGATACAATCAGGTTCGAGTGTGCATCTTGAAAAAGTTGGTAACTCGTCTTGCAATCAACGTAATAACGCGTAAGAGAGGATAACACAAATAAGTTTTGTAGAGTGCAACAAAGCGACACCGTATACAAGCACAACATGCAAAAAACACTAAAAGGGAGGAAATAAAATCTTGGTTGTGAGAAAAATCATCTCACGTCGCAATGGATACCCCCTTGTTATGGACTGTGGTGGATGCGCTCACTAGTTGCAAGCAATAATAAGGGTAAATACAAGTTTGAAAAAGGACACAAGAAGGGTCCAAATGATTGCCAGAACGCCGGAAAAATGCTTGGAAGGCAAAAAGTTGCTCAGAGTGTCATTGCACACTTGAATGTACGATTAGCCAAAAAAATCGATAATAACGCTTAAAATTTACTATCTAGAAATGTCTGATTTAGCTAATTTTAGAGCTAATCAGACTAAAAAATGATAATAAACATGATTAAAAGGACAATTTTAATATACTATTAATCGTAAATGAAGGGCAATTTGATTTGTAATTAATTAAAATAGATTTAATCAAATTAAATCTAATTAATTATAGAAAAATAATTAAGATCTAAATCCTAATTAAATTTAAAATTAAATATTCCTTTTAAAATATACCTTGTAAAATTTAAAATCAACCACTTGTAAAAATTTCCCACCAACAATATTTAAAAGCATACCTTTTAAAATGGTTGAGAAGACCCACTAGGGGTTCAGTGGGGAATGCAAGGTGGGTTGGATTAGTGGGAAACAAGGTGGGGTTAGGTGAAATGGCTCGGTTGGGAGATAGGCCGACAAGATGATGCGAGGAGGATGGGATTAGTGGCTTCGAGCTAGCAGGTACGCGGGGAACAAGGGTGGGACCGAGGAGTGTGGTCTCGGGGTGAGCTCGAGGGTGGGAGAGCCATTAGACAAGGCTCAGAACATGGGGAAGGGCGTAGGAAACATGGGTGAGTCGTTGGAGAGGTGTAGGTTGAGGTGTAGATGGGCTTGGGGCACGCACAAAGGAGATGAGGTCGAGCCACGACAGGGGAGCACCAGAGGCAATCTGAACACAAGCTTGAAGAGGAAAAAATTCTTGGGGAGAGCTTCAGAATGAGTAGGACAATGTAGAAAACAATGTAGGCCAAGAAAGGAACGAGCACGAGCTCAGGTGTACAAGAAAACATTGCTCGCCCAAAATGTGACTCGGCCAGATAGATCATGAGATCTCAAGGAGGTGGAAGGATCTTGTAGGAAAGTCCATGACCTAAAAAAATGTGAGCTAGAGCAGAGACAATGATCCCAGAGCAACACGAACTCACTCGAGGGTTTGAAGGAGACTCGACCATGCAGGTTTTAACATGAGAAAGGATCTCGATTGAGAGGTGTTGGGATCTCAGAGAGATAGATGAATCACAAACACCAAGGCAACTTGATTGAGGAGGCTCGAAGGAGAGATAGAAAAGAGCTTAGTTTGGAGAGGTGGAAGGAGCTCGTAGCGAGCTAGAGGAGCTTAGGGCAGAGAAGAGGAGCTTGGTGGACTTGGTTGAGCCAGAACTAGCTTGCCGAGCTAAAGAAAAACTCTTGAGCTCTCCACAAAAAAATTTAAACCTGTATTTTGCAAAAAAACATACAAAAAACACAGAAGACCAAAAAAAGAGATCAATCAATTTCTAGTTTAATAAAAAATTAAAAAACTAGAAAATAAACCTCTATTCTTAGCTGATCTACTAAATTTAGCTGCAACTAGCTAAATGTAGCTGTAAAACCCTTGATATCTCAAGGAGATTTCCACATGCACGAAGACCACAACAAAAATGAAAACTTTCCAAGAACAACTTGTTAATAACGTTAGCAATGAAAATCCAGAATCTAATGATTGAAAAAATTACACGAGGAGTAAAAAAATGAAACCAAGAGTAATCACAACTCAAAAAAACGAGTGCACGTTTACCCGATCTCAACTTTGATACCATGAAATAGTCTGCGAGAATCATTTCGAAAACTATGCACCACGATGAAGTTACACTCTGATGGAATCGAAATGGCTCTGGTGTAATCGCAAGGAAGAATCGATTAATCAATGGAAGAACTTGCATAACAGAAACAAAAATTGCTCATGAAGAGGAAAGATAGCGGAGTGTCTTGACATGCTCATAAATGTCAAATAAAAGGGTACATATAGGGTGCTAAGTAACCCTAGTGCATGACACACAAGCCCTAACCCTAATGACATCACCCATGTGAGATGACCCTCCATATGTGAGTGGAGGACACATGGATCACTCACACCAATAGTGCTTTCACTTGTGCTCACTCATTTTCTCGCGTTTCTATATGTTGTTTTCCCCTCCCCTCTCATGGCATCTACCTATGTTCCATTCATCCTCTTGCGCAACAACAAGAGAGAAATCAATTTCATATCTACTGTGTCTAATAGGCATCTTCAAAATGTCTTCCGCATAGAATATACAGATGTTAATCCTATGATTATGAATGTCCTAGGTGAGGATTATCTCTAGAGCACCAGGAGAGCTCATGTAAACTCTGATATTGTAGGCGTCTTCGTGTTTAATTTACTGGTGATGTGTAGATAAAGTAGTGATCATGGCGGTCACATCCCATTTCATTTACCTAGATCATCGTGTGGGTTTGGTTAAATCTCTCATAGAAGTATGACTTCGTTATCTCGTTACAAAGATGAATCCTTGTCCGTCACCTTATTGGGTTGAAAATAAGATTTGTGATTCCCTAGAATTAAAAATTCAGGTCCTACTTCAATTTTCTGACACTATTCAAAGAATCTATCAATTAGATGGGGTGTCTATCTCTAGCATGCCATCCCTAGACCTGGTCGCACTCGTAAAACTAACCCCACCCCTTCCTGATCACGTGGTGTACTTGAAGTCTATTGCTGGCATTTACTTTTCCTTTCTCAAGATGATTAAAACGCTTTCTTGGGTGGAACCCTATGGTTTCTCTATCATTCACGTTATTTTTTTTTGTATTCATGGATCTATGTTTTTTACAGGCATAATTATTCATGTTACATGTTGGCCTCGCTATCTTTTGCATGCATTTTTAGTTTTTTTATGTATCCTTTCATCGATCAAAATGTGGGGTACATGTAGGGTGGGGACCCATCAACCCTCCGGTTCATAGCTCCGATCAAAAGCGTTTTACTATCTAAAAAGGAAAATTATATAATTTGTCCCTAAGTTTATTTGACAACAAGTTTCTGTATAATGTGTCTGACTTTCTTAATAATGTTTATTTGTATAATATGTGTGATTATCTTTAGGAAATTTATAATACGGTAAAGGATTTAAATGATAATAGATATATTAATATATAAAAAAATGTACATAACATTTTTTTATTCTGGTGAATTCTTATATGGTTAATGTTAATTTACCTTGATAAGCTACACTGGCATAACGAGCATTAAATATTAACTCTCTTACTTTAATTTTTTAAAGTCATATTATCCTCTCAACTTCAAACTATCTGCTGAAAAAATTGTTCACATCAGTTTAAGGTATATAAAGAATTTAAAAATTGTCAGGCACTTCAACAATCAATGTGTTCATAGATATCGTAATAACATTTTTAAATTTGCAATGAATTATTCTGTGGATTTGGGATTCTAGTGTGAATAATAGTATTACAAAAAAAATAAAATTCTTCTTAAAATGATTTACCGTAATTCTACCTTTAGAAAAGGAGTTTTAATTTATTTCATATCAATATTTAATTTACAAAAAATATCCTCCTGATAAGGGAGTAGGAGAATTTTAATTGTCATTTAAAGTGTCAAGTGTGTGAGGAAAATATCTGTAGTGATTTCATGTCCCTTCTTTCGAGGTACACAAGGATGGCGTAAGGTGACACAGGGGTGTAATTATGAATAACATATCACATTTATTACTATTAAGGGGATGTTAATGTTCTCGTAATCCGGGTTTATTTCTCCACTGGAATCTAGGTTTAGGGGATGTTAATGTTCTTGTGATGTGAGTGCCACCGGGGTTTATAACTATTAAGGGGAGGTTAATGTTCTGTTGGTCTGAAAATCTGTCGCATGGACAGATCTATGGATAGACGAGCCAACAGTGTGCAGGGCATAGCTCCTCTTTGAGTCAGCAAAGCGAAACTGGTTTATTGCTATTCTACCAGCAGGAATCTATGCAAGTCTCACAGATTCTGCCTTCAGGGGTTTGGGATCTCATCCCAGTAGGGGTGTTTCCGACTGCGAAAAGAAAGGAAAGGAAGAGGGGATGAAGAAAGAGAAGGTCCGAAGGAAGAAAAGAAATGAATTCCAAAGCGGAAAGGTCAGAAGATTTATGTTTTGGGATTGGTAGTAAACAGAGCCAAGCCTACTTGCATAAACAAACAAAGCAATACTGATGATGAATAAATGACAAAAAGGTAGATATGAATCTAACAGAATAAACACATACAGATCTAACATAAGAGAGGTCTGATGCATAACACAACTATTCAGCACAAATTCTCAATATTTGTATTACTGTTTTCTTCTGTTACAAGAAAGCTCAAAGTCTTTTTTCTTCACTTCTATTTTTCATCTGAAAGATATTCATCCATGCCTCCAATACTACAAGTATTGGAGTACTTATAGAAGAGGAAGAGAAAAGAAGGCAAAAAGGAGCCAACAACTATTTACAAAGATATTTACAAAATATCTAAAAGTCATGTTGACTTTTTACAACTTAATGGATGACATCATCCCATGATGCAACATGGATGACGTCATCATTTGTATCAACATACTCCAGATATTTCCAAAAAGAAAGACGGAGAAGAGAAAGAGAAGAAGAAGAAGAAGAAGAAGAAGAAGAAGCAACAGCTATTCGTCATCATCATCTGGTGGCCGAAAGGGGGTGGACTGCTTTTGTTGTTGCTCAGGTGACGAGATATGGAAATGAGAGCGGTATTCCATGAACTTGTTGATTATTGGCCCTAGTTGATCCTGGGAAGGATCCTTGTGCCTATCACTTATCACCTCACAAGTCTCGCGCTCATTTATGAGCTTCTCTGGGAGTTTGGAATAGTCCTTTTCCGCCTCAATGAGGAACTCGATGAAGTCCCTACAGGCCAACAGGTTGTTGATAGATTCTGTGTCAAATGTGACCTCTGGCCCCGTTCCTTGAGAAGCGATCTCCTTGAAGATCCAGGTGGTTTCATCATCTTTCCTTAAAGTGAAGGAAGGAGTAAGTAACCTTGGCGACATATTAAGAACAATTCGTTCCATTTGGTGCATCGCATCCAGGGCTTCTTCCTTGACTTTGTCAATCTTTTCTAGAATAAATTCTAGCTGATCCACCCGGTAGTCCAGAGTGGACATGATTTTGTTGAGGGCCCTTGGATGGCCAAAGACGCCGAACTTGACCAGATCTTTGACTGAACAGTCGAACATTTGTTGGAAGGCCTCGTGCTGCAGTCTAGCATGTTCCAGCTCTTCTGATATGGGCCCTGCTAACGCTTGGAGCTCTTTATTCACCTTACTGATATTCAGGTACAAGTCGGAGAACTCGGCGATCACTTTTTCGGTTGTCTTTGAGGATTTGGCTCCTCCAAGCGGAAACGGCCATACCCTACTCGCCGACCTTGGCATACTCATTAATTTTCTCCTGGCTGAGAAGCCCAGAAGTCTCGGGCGGCAGTAGTGGGAGGCGTACTACCCATCTTATGTAAGGCTTGGAGCAGATATTTGTTTTACTCCTTCAGTTGCCTTTTCTCTTCCTTTATCTCTTTAAGTTTCTTGCAGAGGGCGTCAATTGCAGAAAGAGCCTCCCCGTGAAGACTTTCAGAAGATGTCCCCATTGTGACTTGGGTCACAGTAAAATCTGTTGGAGACAGATCCTTTTTCTCTTTGAGGGGATTAGGGTATGAGATTTCCATAACTCTCTCTCCTACAACACTTTGAGAGAAGCGTGTGACAGGCTTCTGCTTCTTCACCCCCTTAGATGGGATCATGGAAAAGTCCATCGGAGCGATGGGAACTTTCCTCTTTTGTTGACTTCGCTGCTGAGAGATCCAGGCTAGACCTATGGTAGAAGGACCAAAAACAGAGGAGGGGACAACTGCAGTAATAGAGGGGAAAAACGTGGAGACACGTGGCGGCGGCATTGAGAGAATAGCCGAAGAAGTGCCCACGGAAGGAAGGGAAACTGCAGCAGTGGAAGACATAGGAGGGGAAGGGAGCTCGGAGATGAGGGAAGAAATGGAGGAGGACAGATCAGTGAGGGAAGAGAAGATAGACGAAGAGGCGAGGGAAACAGTAGAAAAAGGGGAAGAGGACATGACCAAAGGGATGGTCGCTTGAGTCACTTGAGGAGGGGAAGGAAGAGAAGAAGGAGGGATGGAAGGGACCTCGGTTGTTGTGGCAATGCCGACATCCTGAGTGGATGGGCCTATTGGAACTTCCTCTTCTGCTTCTTTCTCTGGCGGAGCCAGAGTTATGACCTGTTCTGGTGTGGCAGAAGGAGGACTTGCTGGAGCTTCTTCCAGAGTGGTGCTGGATTCACCTTCTACGCCTTTGCCCTTGCCTTTAGACTGCTGTTTGGAATGAGGAGGTGCGTTACCCAGTGGGGAGGTTGTGAAATCAACCCCGAGGTAGATTAGTCCGTTCATCTGGCACCAATGTTTTGTCCTACGCAAAGTCTCCTTGACCCTCTCCTCAATTTTCTAAGGAGCCTTAGTTCTATCAATGGCCGGAAAGGGCCAATCGTCCCCATCTGTGTCAGTATACACCTTGTCTATTTCATCTTCCATAGTTTTGTAGCCTTTGGGGACAATGGCTATCCCATATTGGATGATTTCTGTAAAGGCTAGGTGAGAATGATCCTTTCTCCTGAGCTCCACCTCATGGATGATGTCAATGTAAATGTCCTCAATCTGAGGGACGTGGATTGGATCAAGTTTCACCCTTGGCAGACAGTTTTTTTGGGTCGAAGGTAGGCCTGGCTGGGAAGTCATGTTTCAAATTGAGTAACTCCAGCTCTGCGAACATTTCCTTCACCTTGTGGTGGGTAGAGCATGTATATCGGCCCACTGTAAGGGGGAAAGGAGTTCCACCTTTCTTTCTTTTTAGGCATTTCTCGTGGTATGTGATCAGTTGCCTTGACAGCTCCAACAAAATTAGTTTAGGTCCAGCATACCTCGGTATCCTGGTTGGCTCTCCTAAAAAGGTGGCAGCCCTTAGATAGGTGAATGTGGGAAACTGGGTGAACAAGGCCCCCCATTTCTCAGTGGCTGCTACTATGCTTTTGGTCGTGTGACCATAAGTCATATTCGGCCGCAATAGGCAGATGATGTGATAGAAAAACAAATCGTTAACTTTTGTGAATTGGGAGATGCTACTCTCCAGCCTCAATTCCGGGGTAGTACTCGTATATCTTGACCTGAGGCCAAACTCCACTCCAAGTCAGGCCTGGATAGTCCCTCTCTGATGCTGCAGCGTAGACCACGTAGGAGTTCATATGGAATGCCCCCATTGTGCTAAATTGTTGTAGCTGCTCAGAGATCGTGCTGCTTATAATCTCTCCCTAGCAAAAGCGCTGATCAAGCATATTCTGGTTCATGGTCTCTAAGTACCGCAACATCCATTTATGGAAATAATGGGCGTCAGAAAGCCCTAAAAGCCTGCTCAGGAACGTAATGGTGTCACTGAGCTCCTCTGAGAAGTCGTTGCGGTGGATGATTTAGGGCCACCGGGTTACTACCTTTTTGTTTTTCAAGTAAACCTCATTCATTAGTTGCATACACTGATCTGCATTGTCATCCCATGCCTTAATGCAATCTGCTTGATTGACGGCCACAAAGTGCCGGTGGTGAGGTATGCCGAGTATTCCCTCAAAGTGACGGGCAGTGAGGCTAATGATTACCTCACCCTTGCTGTTTACGACACACCTTGTGTCTTTGTTGTAACATTGGGTAATCACCATCAAGAATTCATTGTTGACAGTGCTGACTGGGATTCCGCCGGTGAAGTGCAGGGCACTACCTATCAGTTTGTCCATCCATGGACTCCTTGTGACTTTCTGAGTTCTAGCCTAGAATTCCTCCATATCAATATGTCCCAGTTTTGAGTCTCTGACGTCCAGGCTACACTTGGCCTGGGACTCTTGCATTCTGACCCTCTGATATTTATATTTCATCTCTTCTTCTGTAAGTTTGGCCTTTCCTTTGGATTTGGTAGGTCTCTTGCTGGATGTTGACATATGTTCTTCCAAGTTTATTTGCTGATCTGCATGAAGAAGAAGCGAGACCCAATCCGAAAAGGTTGTATTAGCCATTTGATCTTCCATTGAAATGTTAGCAGAAAGAGTTAGAGATTTTGTGACTCAGGGCGCATGGCGCATGAAAGCTGCAGCTTACAGGGCTAAATAGGTAAGGCGCACGGGGGAAAGTGTGTTGCAGGGGTTAAACTGGCACCAAAGGCGCATGGCACATGAATACTGCAGGGTGCATTTTGCAAAAGGGCGCATAAAAACATCGTGTTGCACAGAGACAGGATGCGCCAAAGGCGCATGGATTTTTCATGTTACATTGGGATTTGGTGCGCCCTTTGGCACATGTGTGGTTTGTGTAACAAGAACTTTTCGTGTGCCAAAGGGAACATGGCGCGTTGCACAGAGGGTTTACACAACATAAATATTTTTGCGACGAGGAAAGCGCTTACGCTTTTATAACTTTATACTTGGCGCAGGTTAAGCCAGTGTTGCATAGTTGCAGGGTGTGCCTTGAGGGGCGCATGTTAACATGACATGACAAGGAAGGTTGGTGCGCTAAGGTGGGCGCAAGGCTAGTGCATGCATCATGTGAAGGAGGTGTGCCTTGAGGGCGCAAATATATTTGATGCAACAAGCATGAGGGGTGCGCCATTGGCGCGGATTTTATTCATGCTGCGAGGGAGACAGATGCGCCAAAGGGAAAAATGGTCCTCTTTTTCTCCATTCCTTTCTCTTGTCTTTTGCAGGTTTAGTTGGGCAATGAAACGGCTCATTTAAAAGGAAATAAAACCATGTTTTTCAGACAAGTCCCCCTATTAGCAGGTCTGGACAGAGGGGGAGGGATATGGGAAGATAGCAAAAGGAGGAGGCTAGATCAACATTTCAATACTCCAAACACAAACTAAAACCAGACCACCAAGCACAAAGAACCAAAACGCAAAACGCGAGAAAGAGAAAAAAACCTCTTACCGGATTAAATAGTAAAAATCGTGCAACGGGTCCACAACGTGTTGAAAATGACGAGGCAGGGGCTGACAAGCTCAGAGAAAAGAAATCACGTGATGCTCTGGAGACAATGACATTTTTGGCGCGCAAAAACATATATATAGGTGAGCTAGTCATAAATGCGCCACCAACTTTATGAAGGGCGCATGAAAATTACTGTCGACATAGGAAAGCATGCGCCCTTTGGTGCACCAAAGCATTTTCCAGCATGAAACTAAGCGTGCCTTTGGCACACCAAAATTTGTGTTGTCATTAGATTATGTGCGCCCTTTGGTGCACCGAAAAGTGGCGCAACAAAAGTTGTGCTAATATGAAGGCGCATGCGCCTTGGCGCACGCAGAGAAGACTCAACATACAAGGCGCACCGAAAGGTGTGTTGACACAGGAAAATATGCACCAAAGGCTTTAAAGGGGGTGCACCAAAATTTGGTGTTACATAGGAATTCCATGCGCCCAGCCAAAAAAGACCAAAAAGACTAAGTTCGAAAAACCAGATTTCCCGGAAAGGGATTTTGCAACGTTCCGAACACAAGGGATCCCTAACGAGGGATCGAAATAAAATTTTCGGTATGGTTATCGGTAAAATTGTCCTCGTCAATTTTATGGGATAACATGTTCATGTAATGCTAGCGCCACCAAGGTTTCTAACTATTAAGGGGATGTTAATGCACATTTAATCCTCTCTAGGAATATGAGATTTATGTTGTAACTTGATGTATTTGGTATTGCAGTTGTGTGGTCGGGTGTGTGTAGCATTGAGCACTAAGTTTTTCTTCGTGATATCCTGACTGTTAATAGGAATAAGGGGGAATATTTGGTTCACACTGAGCCTTGGGATCTCAATGATGTTAAATCTGAGTCTATGGAGGTGTTCGACTGAATGGGATTCTCCCCTTTCTTAAAGATTTTTGAGGGGTACAAAAATTAACTCAGTAAGGATTTCAGATCGGCATGGTAGACGAATAGGAAATGGATGGGGATAATGTGGTGCTATGGAGAATAAATATTGAATCATCAATTAACACAGTGTCTTATGTTGTGGGCATGCCCACAAAAGGACGCAAAGTCTATAAACCCAAACAAGATTCAGCTAATTAAATGAATCTATTTCTGCGAGGTAAGGAAAAAATCACCCCTCATTTTGTGGGATTTCTTAGGAATTCCTTACCTCCCCCATTCAATGAAGTGGCCCTTAACCTAATCCAGTTTGTAACTCTTGAGGGACACCACAAATGTATCTATGCTTACCATATTTCCATGATCAATTTCTTCAGACATATTTCCTTCTTTCTATGGAGTCTTTTACTTATTTCCACTCAAAATAAAGAGTTTATCTCACATTCATTTCAATACTGCCTCAATGTAGACCAAAATCGCTTTGACTCTAAAATGCTTCCTATCAAATCATGTGAAAGCAACAAGTACTGTATAGTCAATTATTATTTTATTTTCTCTCTATGGTGAGCCATGTAGGTTTTAGATTAATGATTCTTGGAGGACCGTGATGTGAAAGGATATTTACCTATTCTATGAGTTATATTATTGTTCCCCCAATAATAATGATGCCATAATAAAAAACTTGCTTTTACAATTAATTCGTATCGAAATATGTAGCAGATATAATTAAGACATACCAAAATATGTAGTAGATACATAGATACATAAATGCGCTATAAAACTAAGTCATACCAAAATATGCAAAAAATACATACATTTAATTATAATCTCATAGTCTGGATTGACACCATCTACTAGTTTCTTCAGAATATCTTCAATCATTCTCTAGTTATAGTGAGGTTCAATCACATCATAGTAAATTAACCTAGAAGTGTCTCACATATCTTGAAATTCATTAGCCTAGCGGCCACTATCCTGTGTAAAAATGATAAAAGATGTATAAATGAGATTTAAATTTAACACTAATTTGTGGCCTTCGTTGAAACCATTGAAAGAAAAGAGAATATGTTCTCTATCCCATATAAATTAGATACAATTTCTGTACATAACATGTCATAAATAATTCCTAGTGTCAGCTACTCCGTATAGCATAGCATAAATAATATAGTATAAATAATGGCTAACGGTCAGTATCCCTTACAACATATCATAATTAATGGTTGATGACCGTTAGCCCTTATAACATAGCATAAATAATGCCCAACGGATGATATCCCTTATAACATAACATAAATAATGCGCAACAGATGCTATCCCTTATAACATAGCATAAATAATGTCCAGCGGACGCTAGCCCTTATAACATAGCATAAATAATGCCCAGCAGATGCTAGCCTTTATAACATAGCATAAATAATGCCCAGTGATTGCTAGCCCTTATAACATAGCATAAATAATGCCCAACGAATGCTAGCCCGTCTAATGGATTCCAATATTTGATTTTCTGTATTCCAATATTTGATTTTATGGATTCCGATAAATGGGACTTAAAAGTACATATATTTCCAATGTAAGTGATTTTGGATTTTGGTATATGTGATTCTTGATTCCAATAAATGCGATATTGGAATCTAATAAGTGAGATTTTGGAATCCAATATGTGTGATTTTGGAGTGCAGATAATTCCAATATTTGACATTTTGGAATCCAAAAATAACAATACTGGATTTCGATATTGGATATATTTTTTAGTTGCTGGGACTGGAATAAGTCCTAATATAGTGAAATAAGCATTCTAAGTTGGTTCATTGCTAGCCTGAGAGGATAAATTTTGATATAAATTTCTATAATCTTCGATCAAAACCCTAAATTATTCCTAAAGGATTATTCCATCACATTGTACATGTTTCCTATAGCACTGGACTCCTTTCCATCACCTAATTTTCATAACTAGAAAATAGTTCATTTTTCAAAGGTGGGTAACTCAAGTTTTGTTATTTATTACATGTTTGTCTTGAATTAACTTCTTGTACATTCTTACCAAAATCTATACACAATTCTATCACATCTCATTTCACATCTATTACATGTTCATCATTCAAAGAGCCTTATCAATAGATCACACATGTTTTATTAAGTCTTTGCAAACACAATTCACTATACACATAGTCCATACAATAAATTTACTTACTAAGTTACTGGAAAACAAAGAACTTCCACTCAATCTTTGATCATTATTTCTATATAAACATCTCCTTAGGTTTCTTGCAAAATGATCCAGGAGACTGATTAGTATGCCAGAATATCAATCTTGTATAAACACTAAAATATTTGGGAAAAGGAAAGTTTACATGCATAGACTTTCCAACCCTGAGTATCCAAAAAATCAAAACCATGATAAAGATTTTTCCAACCCCAAACCAAATTCTTGAAAAATAAGGAAATAAGAAACTTCTCAAGTGCTTATAATAAAAATGAAAAATAGTTCTTAGAACCAAATCACTAAGCTTTGAATGGATAAGAAAGTAACAATATATCACCATGCATAAAAAATAGAGCTCTTGTATTAAACCATATAATTCTTAAAAAATTCCTTTCCTCTACTTTCTCAAACTTGAGGAATCCTCCTCTTGTCTCTCACCTTTCTCTCCCATTTTTTCCATTCAAGTTTATCCCTTTTATGTAACTTCTCTTTTGAAATCTAACCAAGTTTCCAACTTCCCTATGCCCATAAATCAACATGAAGTATTTTTACATCATTTTAAACATTTCATAGGTCACACACATTCTTGAAGAATCATTACCACATCCTAAGACCTAACTCAACCTCTCATGACATACGCCATCCCTTTAACATCTTGACAAGCCACATTGACTCATTTACATGCCTTATAATTTTGAATTACTTTTTTCGAGTGAAAAGGACAATTTGAATTTTGAAACAACTTAGATACCTAATTCTCCCTCCCAGGTCTCTAGACACTCAAATTGACCTCATGTAACGCCCACATTTTCAACACCAAAATATAATAGTAAAATGCTCGGGATATTTTTTTTTGACTTTAATTACACGCTACACAACACCACATGTGATCCAAATAAAGAAAATGAACACCATGTAGGACACTTATATAAACATGAACCCACTCATACAGTAGGATAACATAGGGTATACATTAAATTCTTACTCAAATGATGTAAACCATGACAATGACCAAATTAAAAAAAGAAACACAACATATGCATACTCCATGACATGTCCTTTTCATGGTTTACATATTCATTATATTTAGGTTTATATTGTATGACCTTATAGTTTTCAATAGAATTAAACACATAAGGATTAAAATTTCCTATTTTTCAAACTTTAATTACTTTATTTTGCAGAGCATTAGTCTTTAACTTAGAATGTGTGTTTGGTTCCTTTCTCCAATTCCATTAGTTATGCATAGCTCATTTGTTAAATAAATTCATTTTAAACAACCATACGTCTCCTAATATTCAATTCTTATGTTAAATGTTTATTTCTAAAAAAAAAATTAGTTGACTATAATTGTCTGAAGAACACATAACATGGGACCCTTCATTCCTTTACAAATAGGTTGTATGTTTTTGTTTAACATTTCACCTACAACGGTTCCTTTAGAATTTGCTTGTTGCTGTTATGGAAATAAATTTATATAGCTTGATTGTGATTAGGAATGTATATACACACATGAAATTTATAATATTTAACTTAAGGATTTGTTTGAAAGATTCGTGTTTACTTGGTTTGTAAAAATACTCTCATTACAAGGAGGAAAATTCATAGGAAGAAAAAGGAGGGTTATTAGCTCAACAGAAAACCTATCCCGAGTTCATTTCATAAAATTGTTTAATACTAACAATACCATCTTTTCATCTTCCCGTTATTACAACCAACTACATAAGTTAACTAATTAAGTTATATCATTCTTGATTCACAATCCATTGCTCCAATTAGGAATTCATATTTTCACAATCATATTGCACATGGAAGGGTACATTACACCTGTGTTCCAATTATAGATACTTTTCTTTAAATTTAAGTGATGAATTTCATATTTCAAACTACTTTTGTTTCATCATATTAAGGGTTCACTCTCAGTAGAACCGAGTTAATTGCATGTTTCGACCATAAATTCTACTTCCCGAGTAATCCTAAATTTAATATATTCCTAACTGTGCTAAAGGTTCTACTAACTTTTACAAGTCCAACTAGAGTGCAATATCCTTATCTCACAAGACCTTGTCTACAGTTGTAGGTATCCCATTCTCAAGGTTACATTTTATTATTTCATTAGCATCGTTGTTTGATTCATATTTATGCAAACCAAACTGTGATCATGCATCATATTTGGTTTTTCAATTTATTAAGTTGTTGTATTAGTCGTGGAGCTCTACTTTATTACATTCATTTTATGATCACATTTGACATTTAGTTATTTTTTGACATCGTTCAATGGCATACCATTTTTTTGTAGCGGTCATTCCTTAGTTTAATATTATTTATCCTTTCACTAACTATGTTTACGTGGTTACTTTGGTCCTGTATTATCATGATTTTGAAACAAATGAAATTCCTATAATACTCACTTAACACTAGGGATAAGACTACAAGGAGTACAATGTCGCATAAGACAAATCGTTTCATTGCTCTTAGACATGAAAGTATTAAGTGTAGGTTGCAAGAGAGATATCCCAAATAACCTTATGCATTACAAAAGCATCCTAAGGACATATTTCAATTGTTGGGTAAATACGTAAGTAATTTGAAACGTAGTCTCTTCTCACAAAATTTATATCTCACAAGAGATCAATTGTAGGTACAACAACCAACTATCTTGCAAGGCTTTAGCCACCCACTAGGGTACCAGGGGAATTTACATACTAGGGGGTTAAAATTATTCATGAAATGGTCATACCTATAACAAAAATACATGATCACCTCACTCGTCCCAAACGATAGGTTTCACAACGTGAAATCACCACCTCATCAAATATTTAGGTAAAAAGGTCCTTAATAAGATGTCTTAGGTGGGAAACAAGGAGATGATTAATAAGGTTAGAGTATTTTAATAACATGATCAATGTATTATACCCTGGAAAAGACTCAAATGGGAGGAGGAAGTACAATAGACATTTTTACTCGTTCTTTTATTTTTGTTAGTTTTGATGAGAGGAGATTCTACCTAGCATTATGGGTGTTAAGGAAATAAACCAATAATTAACATAGAAAAAGATTAGTTTAATATCTTTATAACATAGGTACAAAGTTGAGAATAACTTCACATCCAATTCAACACTATAAAATATAGCCAGATGGGTATTCCCTTTTTAAAATATATAAAGAATAATTCTTTGAACACAATACATATCATATTTTATGGTAATACATTTATTGCGAGATGAATATAACTTTACAATGAAAACTCATTAATTACAACATATCACATCCAGAAAATTCCTCTTATTCAGATTACCTGCAACTAAGGTTGCGTCAGTCTTAGGAATGAGTATGGAAATCCCGTACACTCTAACATAAATCAACACATTCATCATTTCTAAAAATTTCAATGAGAGAGAGAGAGAGAGAGAGAGAGAGAGAGAGAGAGAGAGAGAGAGAGAGAGAGAGAGAGAGAGAGAGAGAGAGAGAGAGAGAGAGAGAGAGAGAGAGAGAGAGAGAGATTTTATCTTCCATTCAAAATATCATAACCATTTTCCTTTCATGTCCATTTTAATTTCATTTCAAACCAATTTTACATTTTTCCAATTCATTTACGTTTTCAAATAAACCAAAGTTTCATAATCATTTCCGAAGAGAGAAAAGGGTGGAGAGAGACAAAAATCACCATACATTTCAAAAAATCATTGATATAATATAACTATAGGATAAAATTATACATAGAATTGCAATGGTATTACGAGGTCACATGTGTGGCTAGAAGTTAAGCAAGAAACAAAAAGGAGATTCTAGCTAAGGTTGAGAAAACAATCCAAAACAACACAATTCTTACAACTAGGTCTTGAACATATTTGTTTCAAGTTCAATCACCAATTTTGATGATTCCAACTTATTCCCCCATATATAGAGAATTCATCATGTCTGACAAGAGTTAATTATGACGAGCAGATCTCAAGTTACAAGGGCAAGTCTGGGGCTTGTTATCATAATTGCATCAGTAGCTCTTGTCGCAAAGTGACCAGTGGGCCTCAAAATCCACTCATAAAATTATTTTCTGAAGGTGTTTTCAGTGAACTTAAGGTGGGTTATGATCCTCTTGTTGGTAGTATAGAGGTAGGAGGTAATGGTTTTTAGTTTCGCTCAAGTTAAGCGGAAATCGCAAGCTGAAATCGACCATGTCACTATAATTGATTGATGAGCTAAGAGGGTTTAGGAATCCAACTTGTAAGTGTGTTAATTATTTCCAAAAACTCAGTTAAGGTTCCCTATGATGTTCCATGTTAGCATGGGTCATGTAAATATTTTTGGTTTTGCGGTTAGGGTGTGACACTCCATGTGCATGACTTCCCATGTCAAATATTTTATCATATTTTATTTTTTTGACAACTCCAAAATGAAATAGGGTTTTATCAAGTGTTGGGGTTACATTTCTTGATAATCAACATATAATTTCAAAATAAAACAAATGTCGAAAGAATTTTTTAGAGCAAGAGAGTAGGGAAATTCCATACCTATTTTGCATAAAACTTGTGGTCGCCACATTCGATGAGGCCACATAACTTGCCACATTAAACATGTTGTCATTCAAACACATTATTCCCTGCTAACATAACACTTACAAAAAAAATAAATCCCACTTTGCCTCAGCCACTTAACATTCTATTATCCTTGGCAATAAACACTTTCAAGGCGTGACCGAAGCTCCAACTTACCAACTTCAGCACTTATGCAGTCCCAAGATAATGAAACAACCAAACAACCATCAGGTCATATGCTTATGTGATTCTTTGAATTGTGCCAAAATCCCCCATTTGACACAAAATAGGGAGGACATTAGCAATGGTCGTGGATAATGGCTTTCTCCTACTAGTTGCATTTTCTTGGAAGATCCTATCACATTTAACAAAAAGGACCATTTTGTGCATATATAACTACGATGTCACTCAATGAGATGAGATCTGACTGAAGTATCTCTTTGCAACACCTTAAAACCCCCTCAAAAATACCATTATGTGAATATTAAGAAAATAATACATTTCCAAAAGACCACATTTTTTTTGTTTTTCTTTGGGTAATATGTAAAACCTTTCGTGTGGCTTAAGCTATCTGTCACATTTTCAGATCAGTCAACTAGAGCACTTGTAAATGTGACACCTTGGAGAAATCTAGATCCACGTTTGAATATCCTGCAAACCTGGCATTCTAAGAAACACATTTCTTTGGGGCACTCTGTGAAATATTTCACATGCCATGTGTATGTTACCACATTTTGCATCTATGTCAACTAGGGAATTTACAAATACAACTTCTAACAAAAACCACCTTTTTATTATGCTCTAACAGATATCTACGCTTTGTTACAAGATTTATTTTTGGACCAAGATGGGAGTATGCTGGAAAAAGTGAATGGATTGGGTTTGATACCTATTTGTTGCATCTATTGATACATCCCCCAATACTCCAAGAGGACGTGTTATCACAATCTGACCCACACGCCTACAAGGAAACACTAATACAATAGCGAACGGAAAAAAAGAAACATATTTTTCCCCTCTGCTATGATGAACATGTAGGAAGGAAAGGTACAACAAGGGTTAAACTACACGTAGAAAAAATTTAGAAGCAGAAAAAGCCAAACTATGACTGAAGCACCTCCACGATCCTCAATCTTCTTATTGTCTATTGCATATATCAAACAAAGCAACGACACCAAAAATTTCGTTTAGCACTGTCCCACATAAAATTTTGTTTATTTAATTATGAGAGTATACAACCCAACAATCACTGCATTATGCAATGACTGCTAATTCTGCAATGTTAACTATGATTTCAACGTGGTTACCCCTCCAGACCTCAAATAAAGTGTTCGTATTATTCTGCAAGGAAAATGACAGGCCTAAAAAGGAGTTTAGTTAGTGTCACTTCCATTCTCTGTCAACTGATAGGTTCCCTGACAAAGGCGGCTTAGGGAATTAATGAAGGGACATTGTACCTCACAACGAATAAATTTTACATTAATATGTCCTCTTGATGATGATCCCATATCAATTATTTTATTTATAAAGACATTTTCATAAAAATGTGATTTTCTTTCTTTTTTTCAAGTCTAAGGGTACAACATAATGTGTAAACATTGTATAAGATTGGTCTACTCATCCTACATATCCAAAAAGATGGAGTGAAATTCCCTGAAATATGGATGTATTGATATTGAAAACATATTTATGCATAAATTGGGTTGATGGTGCATCCTTATTTAAAGGACATGAGACATGTTGCCATCGGGGTAACACAATTCTCTTATTCTTGCACACATGTGGAAAGTCAACTACTCTTAGATGTAGAGGGTTATACAATCCCTCTTTGTTCACACTCTAGGTTATATGGACCGTCGTCCCTTAAAATTTCTCTATACCGCTTGAAAATCATTGGGAATTGATATTTAAAAAGGTTTCAATGGTGAAAGCATAATAGTGTATCCCACATTTTTTCACTTTGGGACCATGGATAGTAATGTGTTCTATAAAATAAAAGATGAGTTTTACTATTTTTAAAATTAAAACCTATATATTCTATCTTAAATATTCAAAATTGCAATGAATGTGCATTATCCTATAAACTTAAAGCTTCTTAATTATTTTATGAAATATTTTAAATAATTTATATATCAAAATAATTTTGACCCTCTAGTGGAACACACTATTCTTTGTATGTCCTAGGATTGTTTAGGTAGGCCCTCTTTTCCAAGCCATTCTTCTATGGATATCTTCAGATCTTATATTGGCCATATTTTCATTATGCATAAGTTGTTGTCCCCTATTTTGCTATGGAGTTTGGCATAATATTAAAGCCAAGTTTAGTTTCCAACCTCGGTCTGCATTAGATCCCTTGTTATGGCTTCTTTGGTTGTTCCTTTGGAAAGATGTATCACTTTTATATAGTTAGTTGTATTTGTACAATATTGTTTTAACTTTCTTAAAATTACTAGGTTTTAGATGTTTTGGGTTTACCCCCTCTAGTCAAGTATTTTATTTTTATTAGCCTTACTTTTTCGGGGTTATTGGAGTTCCTTTTAACACTATTACTTGTTGTAACTTGTGGTATTTTTTAGTACTATTGACCTACTTTAGTCCATATATACATATTAATATAATATTTTCATTATTGGTTTATTGATTTTTCTAGAATGGGGTTTCTATTGACCCTACTGTAAAATTTCAGAATGGTTAGGAATTGTTTTCTTTATTTCACATTTTTGTTTTTTGCGAATTGATCAAAACATGATTATGTCAAGTTATGTTTCAATTGATTTTAATATTTTATAACCATATCATTAGAGAAGCACACATTCTATTATAGCATTGTTTAGGACGTTACATTATATATAAGAAGGGGTTAATCCTTACAACCAACATTTCTCGTACAATGGAATTTTCTTTTGGCTTCACATAAACTAAAGCCGAAAAAACTTGGTTTTTTTGTAAGCATAAAATTAAAAATATTATTACTTACATAAATTTGTTGAAAGTAGTGACAAGTTTTGAGAAAAAAACTGAAATTTATTTATTGATGGAAATAAAGAAAGAATTATGCTAGCGCTTGGACCAAAGTGGGTCAAAATCATACCGCCCATATGTAGTTGCCCATCCTTTTTCTTACCATAGTTTCTTGCTAACTCAATACTTCTAGTAGATTTTGGACAATGGTTTATAGCTCTATCTCAATATTATGTGATTTCATTTGGATATTTTGATGTCTCATGTGATGGTTAAGGCACAAAGTACCAATCTAGTAGTGATTATTATCATAGTTTCATTTCAGCACATGATTTTGGTTTCCACCAATATATTATACAGTTGATTCTATTTAACCTATGATTTATTTATGTTATCATTTTATACTTTGATAGCATTGGCGTATTTTGGCTACAGTATATTAATCATGATTATTGAATTTGGAGCTCATATTTTGCTTAATTATGGATTCAAGTTGATAGTATATTACCATGGTGGGTTGATATTTATTATTACATTATTAAGCATGATAACCATGATTATTTATTGGTCATTATTTATCCAATTTACATATATATATGGCTATATATATATGTTAATGTTTGTAATGAGTGTGCAGGATTACAAGGCACATGAGAACGTAGGTTTAAGGGTGACAACTTCAACATGTAAAAGCAGACCGAACTGGACTGCAGACTTCCAGCCTTGCATGATTTATTGTAACCTTGTGTACGTGTTTTGTGACGTAAATTTTAATAGGCACCATGGGTGATTCCAAAATTTATAATTAATGTAATTGTGTTTTATTAGTATTTTATAAACTAGTCTATGGGGGACCTAATTGTCCCCACTTGTATCAAGAAGTTTATTAGATTTATTAATTTTTGTTTTTAGGATGTTGGGGTCACATAAACACCCCTTGAGGTGGGACCCACAACCTTCATTCTAGAGTTTCAATGTAGCCCAAACTCAGAAAATTGGGCTAAAAAGGGACAATTTTAGGAACCCTCAATTTATCATGTTGAGAACTTCTCCTATCATGGAAAAGGAGCCTTTTACACCCTACCTATGGGTAGGAGGGATGTAATTTCTAAAGGCCAAATGGGAGTTTTACCTCCCATTTTACCCCTCACACATTGTCACCATTCTTGTAAGTGAGTTGGTGTTTGTGTGTGTGTTATGTGTAGAATTTTGTTTTAATCACATTTTGGGTAGCTTGAAATGTTATGTCCAAAAATAACAATTGTATATTTATTGCTTTTTTTTTTGGAAGATTTGTTTTGGAAAGAGAGAAGTTCTGACACATGTCAACGTTTCATTTGAGGGAATCTCTTTAATTGGTTTTCTTTTAATATTACCTTGGGTTGGGGTATAAAATTATTAGTCATTTGACCTTTTTGAGTGTTGGACAATTGGGGTGTGTTTGTGGAGCTTGGATTTACCTTGTCATTTTTTAGAGGATTTTGTATTTGGGAGTTGAGCTTGGAGCTTTTGACTTTGGTGTGGATTGGATAGCTTAGATACTTGGAGAGATATTTGAAGTAGGATTCTTGTGCCTTATTTTGTTTTACCATACGTATTTGAAGAAGAAAATGAATGTAGTGTGTGGCTATGTGTGTTGAATGTTGTTATATGCTTATGATTTCATTTGTTTAATTTATTTTCTCCATCCATCATGTGTTGTGATGGTATTTTGGAGTAGTGTGGGGGAAGAGGGAGGAAATTTCCCTCTTTACTAGGATGGCTTGATGGACAAGCCATCTTAGACATTCTTTATATTTGTCCCCTCATATGGTTTGAGGTGGGGAAGATTGTCTCCATATGGTTTGAAACTCCTTCCCTATCCTTGGAAAGGAAACCCAATGATTTTTGAAAATTCTCGCGAAGGACGAATTTTGGTGTTTGGGAGGAGAAATAAGGAGGGTGTGTTTTCATGAAGGGATAAGGAGGGCTTATGGAGTTATTTTTGTGTGTGTTTCCTATGGTAGGATTTGACTTTTGTCATACGTAGAAACCTTAACCACTCTTCCCCATTTGAGGGAAAACATGGATTTTTCTCCCCATTGTGTTTGGTCGTTCCATTTGGTGTTTTGTATGTTGAAAGTTGTTGCATTGTGTTATCTGTTCTTGTTATTTTCCCTATCCTCTTATGCATACTTGAGGATTTATTTGATTTCTATAACCTATGGGATTTAGAGTTATGCTAACATTTCCTCCACTCTTTGGAGATGACATTTAATGATGCCAATAGGTTGGCAGGTAACCAGAGCCGTATCTCGCTATGTGGTTTGAAGACCTTATGGAATGGAAAACATTCAGATTTATAACTTGAAAATTGATGGAGATAGTTAGAGAGTTTTTTATGTTGTTCCCAAACTTTTGGGAGGCTTATCCACTTCCATTTTAAGTGGTTTTCTTGTATGTAATGAAGATTGCTAAGCAATCCTATTCTTTTGATAGTCTCCCATGTTTGTATTGTCGGAGTTCTGATTGTAACTCATCTTCTTATGAATGCATGTTGATCTTTATTGTAATCATGTCTTCCTGTTGATAGGGAATTCCCTGTATTGTTATCTTAAAGCATGTTGTAGACCTAATCTCATCTTTGAGTAAGAGATATTTGTTAATTATTACTTTTGAGTTTTGATGTAAACCTTTTCATATTGGAGAGATAACTACGTTTTGGATCCTATTCTTGATATTGAATCATGTTGAAAAATTGGAGCCCTTGTCTCTCTTATATTGTAAGGAATTAATACTGTTTTTTTGTACATGTCTTGTATTCTTTGTCTCAATGAAAGTTGTAGGAATGTATTCTTCTACCATAAAAAAATAGTGTAAGGTTAGATTTTTGAAAAAGGAAGTTTTGAATCTTATATTGTGTTGAAGAAAAGATTAGATAAGAAATGATCTTATGATAAGATCCATACTTTGATCACCCTTAAAGTGGTTACTTGCATATTATCCTTACAATAGAAAACTCTCATTCATTGACTTTGGTGTTATAAAATTTTATTTTAATTGTATATGTTGTAGGTATACGGAAAGTAAGCTTTGATATTGTTTGTCCATATTAGTAAAAATATACACTTCCTTGTAACAATTAGGCATTCTCTTAAAACTTATTTTGGAAATATCTTCTCCAAATATATATCATATATATATATAATATATATATAATATTATTATATATATATATATACAATAATTCATTGTATTGGGAATCCATCTTTTAACTTGATATCTTGCATTCATCTCCTATTTACTGTATTGGATTTGTTTAAGGAAAATTATATGTAAACCCTATTTTTATATGAGAATGAAGGATTAAATTAAAACTAAGTCATATGGTAAATTTTATTACCTTTTATTCTTGATAGAAAGTGCAATTCAGATTTGATAAGATCCATTTTAGTGTAATGGTTAAAGTGTGATTTATAGCCGTTTTGGCTAGATCGTAACACAAGAGAACTAGATCTTATTGAACCATTCGACTTCTTAGGACACCCTTGGAGGGTGAAATTTTTTAAAATATGATTATCATGATGTATTATGGGTTGTATAGGTTGAATTTTATGAGCCAGACAAATTATATGCTAAGAGGCATTCTTGAATGCTAACTTCCTTGGTTTAGCTTGGTCATTTTGGACATCGTAAAAAGTCTAGTTGTTGGTTTTGGAAATAAGTAGTAGTTCGATATAAGAGTGTAGAATTGTTCCCTTGGTCTAAGAAATATGTTTAAGGTGTTTGGTTAATTGGTTTCCTCTTTGAGTGATCCATTGTTTTGTGGGAAAATCACTCACAATGTTACATATATATATATATATATGTATGTAGGACACCACATTTAAACCTAATAAAACCTTTTGGTATGGGCGTAAAATAAATAATTGCAACTTGCATACAACCACTTAACAAGATAAAATGGTCTTCATGTCTTGAAATTTCATTATTATGAATAGAAATAATTTCCACCCTTCATGTTTATGTTACTAATCTCAAATTTTATAACCCTGTTCATAAGGAAATTTACAAACAACCTTATAACCTTACTTATCCTTTTGAAAGTGTATTCTAAATTAAGCATACTTGGATGATTTTGTTTAGCTAATGTAACCTCCTCATTACTTGTCACTAAATCAATGTATGATAAGGGGAAAGGATTCTTGGTGTCTCTTTTCATATGGTGGCCTTATATGAAGTGATATTTCATATTCTTCTAACTAAGCCCTTGAGCTATTAGACACCGACTCTAGTTTACACAACTTAAAATCCTTATCAAATCCCTCAGCATAACTTCTATGGATTAGCTTGAAGTAATGTTCTAGAATTATTTTTAACCCTTCTTGAGCTTGATAAGCCTATTTTCATACTATGACCACTTACTAAGTTTTGTTGCAATGTAACTAGGTTAAAAATTTTACCTTAGTAAATACACTTGTGATTATAAACCTCCTCCGATTGATTAAAATGTCTCCTAGATTAATCATGTTTATAACACTAAGACTTATGTGTAGAAATCATGGAATCACCCTCTCTTTCTAATATTATCTCGTGGATATAGAAGAACAATGATTATGAAATAATAATAATAAAAATAATAATAACAGTAATCTCTCATTATCTCACCCTTTGCAAAAATAAAATAAAATAAATTAGTGTCAATTGCTTTCTTGGTTGGGCAAGTTATGTGTATACAACAATAGTGTTGACCATGAAATTTCTAGTAATATGGTGAAATAATGGTGAATGCAATGTTTCGTAAACCACATATATATATATATTAAGCACAATTGTGTACTTATACCTTATAAACAACAATAAACCGTGTAATTATAAGTAAATGGGAAAAATCGTGGAATATTTAATTGAAACATACCTTGGTTTACTAACAATGTTATCATTGTTACCCTTTAAAATCTAAAATTGAGGTGAAATAAACTATTGTTTCAAATAGAATAAGTAATGTTTATTAATCTTAATTATGAGATATTATATAATATGGATTCCATTAAATAGTTAGTCTTATGTAAGTAACTTAGGCATTGTGTTGTCAATCCTAAGTTTTAGGTATGAAACTAATGCGAATAATTGTAGGTTGCATTCGTATCACAACTTTAATATGATTTTGGCTACTTGACTCTTAGGATACTCATGCATAATAATTCCTTCACATTGGAAAATAATAAGTAATTTACTATAAGATAAATGATGTAACCCCTTACTGTGAGGATAAGAATAATGATTAACTATTCTTTCTACCTACCTTGGGTGATGGCACCATTGTTATCAATGTAAAAAATAATTAAGCAATGTAAATTTGGATGTTGTTGTGAAAGTTATATTTTTTGGGGTACAGCTTAAAAACATGGCCCCCTTTGTTTCACCATTCAATAGGGTGCCAAAATTTAGAAATAGAATTAAACCTCTAGTTAAGAAATTATATTTATATACTAGGAAGATCTCTTTCAACCTACTAGGTCATTATGAGCCAAAATAATTTTGAGTTAAGGTTATCATAGGTTTTTGATTGAGAAGCGTTAGGCTATACCTTTCCTTAAGGAAAAATGTGCATTGACCTCTTGAAATTCTGAGGAAGGTATGGACAGAAAATTTGTTGTATCACGTCCATGTGATAAAATTATAATTTCTAGTATTTTGATAGGTTTGGGAAACATTAACTTTGAATGATTCCAATTTTTCCTACTCATTCATGTTTTCTCTTGATTATAGTAATTATGAAATGATAAAATTTAAGTAAAAATTTTCATATGTCTCATTGAATTGAAAATTCATTTGTAGTTGTTATCATTAGGTAAATATGGCTTTGTAAGGATGTATAAAAATTCTGAAAATGTTCTATCATGGTGGAAACTTAGATAAATTTTAAACAAGATTAAATTAAACCATCCCTTATGATTTTTCTATAAAAAAATTTTAAATGGAAATGATACGTCCTAGAAAATGGTCTATGCTATGAAAATTAAAAATCAAACTAGAAAATCAATCCTAACTTGATGGTTGGCTAGATATTTCACTCATAAATTATTACTATTTATTTAAGAATGTAAAAATAATGGTCAAATCGTGTCCACACCCTTAATTATACTTGGTATTATGTGAATCTCATTCCTTGACCTTAATGAATAATCTAGATGCTAGGATCATTTTTGGAGAGGCTTGTGAACCATTTTCCAAAATTTAAAGTAATGGTGAAGTAGGAGGTAAAACCGCACTTAAAATTGGAAAATTATTCTCTCTTATTGTGTGGTATTTATGAAATCTTGAATGGGACAAGCTAGTTAATAGTTCTATATGAGTAGGCTCATACACATCATGTTTATATAATTTGTTAACCTTGTTTCAAATGACCATTATGTTCCTTTGGCTCACTCATTAATAGTTTCCTTTAATTGTGGGCCTTATGATCTGCTTATGTGGGCCCTTGTAGGAAAGTTAGACTTGATGCAAATGAATCCTTTGGAAGAAACAATTTTCCTTGATTAATGTTCTCCTATTTGAGATATAATTGAACTTTGAAACCATGTTATAATTAGTGAGACATGTTTATTAAGAATCAAAAATCAATAATCTAGTTCCCCTTAAAGTCACCCTGTTGTTGGACATACACTGTATGAGTGACCTTTTAGAGGTTTTAGACAATGATATCGATAACAATTTTCCTTGGAAGCTACAAATTTATTTAATTAAATTACTCTAAATGAAAGAAAACACTTAGATGAGACTTTGACCAAATTGAATTGCAGTGGGACATGATTGTTGTGACATAACCGAAATGATATGATGGGGTCAAATCCCTATCTCACCAGTGACTTCCAGGAGGAAGTCAAATTTTAGGAGAGCTAGATGAAGTTCCCACCTTTTTCTTACCAAATTTTCTTGTTGACTCATTACTTCTAGTAGATTTTGGACATGGTTTATAGCTCTATCTAGATATTATGTGATTTCATTTGGATCTTTTGATGGCTCATGTGATGGTTAGGGTGTGAAGTGCTAAATCTAGTAGTGATTATTATCATAGTTCATTTCAACACATGATTTTGGTTTCCAATAGTACATGATACGATTGATCCTATTTGACCTATGATGGATTTATGTTATCATTTCATACTTTGATAGCATTGGTGTATTTTAGCTTTAGCATATTATCATGATTATGTAGTTGGAACTCATAACTTGCTTAATTATGGATGCACGTTGATAGTATATGATCATCATGGGTTGATATTTATTATTGCATTTTATCATTAACATGATTTATTTTCTTTATGATTATTTATCATATATATTATATATATATATATATATATGTATATATATATGGTATGTAGGTATGTTTAATATTTGCAATGACGTTTGCAATGAGTGTGTAGATTACAGGGCACAGGAGAACATGGGTTTCAGGGCAAAAACTCAAGATGCAAAAGCATGACAATTGGGCCGAGTCCTAACAGTGTTTGTTGTATGTAGCCTTATTTGATTTTTTCATGTTAAATTTAAAGGGGCACCATGGGTGACTCCAAAATTTTTAATTAATGTAATTGTGTTTTATTAGTCTTTTGTAACTAGTTCGGGGGACCTAATGGTCCCCACTTATATTAGAATCTTATTAGATTAATTAATTTTTTTTTGGGAGGTTGGGGTCACATAAACACCCCTTGGGTTAACCCCACAACCTCCATAATCTTGTTCCATTTTTCCAAACCCGAAATTGGGCTAAAAAGGGCAATTTTTGGGACACTTTTCATCTTTGGGGGTTCTCTTTTCATGGAAAAGATGCCTTGGACCCTACCTATAGGTAGGGGGGATTCATTTCTTGGTCAAATGGGAGTTTTCCTCCCATTTGACCTCTCAAAAGTCACTATTATTGTAATAATAGTTGGTGGTGTGTCTCTAAAAAGCTAGAAGGTGTTTGACTTATTAGCATTCAAGGGAATTTGGGGGTTTAGTTCTTAAAATGATTTTTTTATTACTCGCTTTTGAATTTTTAGAATCTTGGGTTGGGAAAAGAGAGGGGTGACACATGTCACCCTCTCATTTTATAGGAAATTTTCCTTTCTTCTCTACATATACATCCTCATGGAGGAGGAAAAGAGATTTCTCTTGTCATTTTTGACATTTTTGGGATTTGGAGTTGAGCTTCGGAGCTTTGGATTTGGAGTGGATTGGATAGCTTAGCGACTTGGAGAGATTTTTTGAGGTAGGATTCTTGTGCCTTATTTTATTTTATTATATGTATTTGAAGAAGAAAATGGATGTTGTATGTGGCTATGTGTTTTGAGTGTTATTGTATGGTTATGATTTTATTTGTTTATTTTATTTTCTCCATCCATCACGTGTTTGTGATGGATTTTTGAGTAGTGTGGGGGAAGAGGGAGGGAATTTCCCTCTTTACCATATGGATTGATGGAAAATCCATGTTGGTATTCATTATCTTTGTCCTCACATGTGGTTTGAGGCGTGGAAGGTTGTTCATATGGTTTGAACCTCCTTCCCCATCCATGGAAAGGAAACCCAATGAGGTTTTAAAATCCTCCCAAGGAAGAATTTTTGTGCTTGGGAGGAGAAATAAAGAGGGTGTGTTTTCATGGAGAGATAAGGAGGGTTTATGGAGTTAGAGTTGTGTGTTTCCTATGGTTGGATCACACCTTTGTGCATACTTTTATTTCTCATCCAATCTTCCCCATTGGTGGGAAAACATTGAATTTTCTCCCCTTGTCATTTGGTGGTTTCTTTTTGGTGTTTTGTGTGTTGAATGTTGTTGAACATTGTGTTGTTGTTTCTTGTCATTTCCCTACCCACTTGTGCATACTTGAGGATTGCTAAATGGAAGAGATAACTAGGTTTTGGATCCTATTCTTGAGAAGAAATCTTGTTGTGTTAGAGCCTTATCTTTCTCATATTATAAGGAATTCATACTCTTTTTTTTCTTCATGTCTTGCATTCTTTGTCTCAACGAAAGTTGTAACAATGTATTCCTCTACCAAAAAAAATTATTGTAAGGTTAGAGTTTGGAAAAAGGATGTTTTGAATCTTATATTGTGTTGAAGAAAAGATTAAATAAGAAATAATATTATGATAAGATACATACTTTGATCACTCTTGAAGTGATTACTTTCCTATTATCATTACAATAGAAAAATCTCATTCATTGAATTTGGTGTTATAAAATGTTATTTTACTTGTATATGTTGTAGGTATAAGAAAAGTAAGCTTTGATATTGTTTGTGCATATTAGTAAAAAGATACACTTCCGTGTAACAGTTAGGCCTTCTCTTAAAACCAAATTGGGAAGATATATATATATATATATATATATATATATATATATATATATATATATATATATATATATATATATATATATATATATATATATATATATATCCATTGGATTGGGAATCCATCCCTTATCCTGATATCTTGCATTCATCTCCTATTTACTGTATTGGATTTGTTTAAGGAAAAATATATGTAAAACTGATTTTTATATGAGAATTAAGGATAAAATTAAAACTAAGTCATTTGGTAAATAGTCTTACCTTTTATTCTTGATAAAAATTGCAATTCATATTTGATAAGGGCCATTTTAGTGCATTGGTTAAAGTTCCATACCTATACAAACTTTTAAATCTAAAAAATAACCCCTATATATATATGGTCTTGTAAACCCTCATATTGAAATATGTCTCATTTTTATAAACTAATATTTCATATATGTAGGAATTTTTTTATAAAATCAATCTTCATTTTTTATTGAGTTATTGGAAAATACCACACACACACAAATATACATAACATTGCTATTGATTATCAATATATATTTAAAAAGAGACAAAAATGTAATGGTTTTGTATGGTAGGAAGTAATTATATATATAGGTGGTGGGGGGTAGCCAAACCTCCTATCTACCACTTTTATACAATAATTTGGTGTGGTCTTGGCCGCACCAGAAATATTTCCCTATAACTAGGTCATGGACCCCTCCACCACATTCATAGGTCACCCAAAAAAAATGTCAAACCCTTGCATGGGTTTGAATTTTGGGTTATAATATATAACTGTGTGTGTGTGTGTGTGTGTGTGTGTGTGTGTGTGTGTGTGTGTGTGTGTGTGTGTGTGTGTGTGTGTGTGTGTGTGTGTGTGTGTGTGTGTGTGTGTGTGTGTGTGTGTGTGTATGTGTGTGTGTGTGTGTTTGTGTGTTAGATGGGTGCACTCAAATGTTTAAGGAGTATAGTTAATTAAAATAACCCTTGTAGAATAAATAAGGATTATTCTTTTAATGATTCGATTTAATTTTGGGAATGATTATATATTTCATTGAATTTAATAAATTTATTAACTAAAGTTACTATGGTTTAAAAGGTGATGTTAATCACTAGGATGAAACCAAATAAAAGTTTAATAAGTAATTTAAATACGTTTTTAAAAAAAATAGTTGAATTTTTTAAGTGTTTTTTCATGGGTAAACTTAACGCCATAAAATGGGGCATTACACCATAGTTACTTAGATGGAAAGGTCCATCGTACTTGTCAATTTTAAGTCTATAGATTAAAATATTATATTATATCTTCTCCTTGCCTAGTGTGAGAAGTGTATAATGTACAAAGAATGTCTTATTGTTGTGCTTCCTACACCTAAATCTTCTTTGTTTCTCTTTTATGTGCATGCAAATGCTTTATTATTTAATGATCCTCATATGGTCTTAGATAACTATGTATGTTACTCTGAGGGGATTTTGTGTTCATATTTGATGAAGGAAAGATGTTTGAACAAGATTTATAAATCCTCTAGACACTGAAAAATTGCACCCCCAAAACTTACACAAGCCCATGACTAAAAACAACACACTTGCGACGTTTTGCTATATCACCCCCGTTATAATTAATTCATCCAATCATATTTATAATGTCTAAAATAATTATTTAAATGATTAAAATATATGAATGGATATTATCCCCTCACACCTCACTTTCACACCTCATCTAGTTCACCACAACACCTCGCCGAGTCATTTAACAAATTACTAAAATCATACTAGTCACCTTCTTAAATTGACTTATCTTTTTAATTAATCAAATATACTAAAATCTAACTCCTCTCCACATCCAAGTAGGCTATCTCGTGATTTTTTAACCTCCATCACATCAAACAAAATTTAAAACCATCCTTTGGAATTAAAAATAGAAGGAAATCATTTGGTTTCTAGCCTAACTAAGATTTCATCGAAATCACTGACAATTCACCTGATCACCAGAGATCTATAAATACAAGTTTTCAGACCTCATTTTGGATTACGAATCCATAGGTTTTGTAGGTATATTTTGTCATTTTCTCAATCCATCAAGAATTCAAGTCTTCAACATCAACACACCACAACATTACGCTGTTCGTAAAATGTCAGAGTCATCATAAAAAAACTTGTTCTCACTCTTCAACCATTTTTTTGTCTATCAGCCATATCGACATCCTGCAAGGAAAATATTTCATTTTATTCACTTCATGCACTAACACTAGGTGCATTTTTATTTTTAGATAATTTCCACATCATTAATTCTCTGTTTTTGACAAAATTAATAGCGTAAAACATTGATTTTAACTCTATTTAGAAAAATTGTTAACTTTGATAGTAATCGCCATGATTGCCCCAATCACCAGTGATTTCCCTGAATCGCTAGCAATTACTATTTATTTTTCTTCCTTCATCGATTTTTTCTAAGTCTGATCAAAATGAACACATATTTCTTGTTATCTACTAATGTTTTTTTGAGTTTCATGATCTTAGATGGCATTAGGAGGACCTAATTTTTCTACAATTGATTCATTTCCTCACATCCACCATCCCTTCTATTGGGAACAATATGATTTGATCAATGATTTGGAACTATGTTCCATTCAGACTACTCCACTTGATTGTATTAAATCCATATTCACTTCCACATAATGAATCTATGAAGCCACTGACGCCTTTTGGAATGCATATGATGAGACACTGAGGCTATGAGAAGAACTTGTTAATTTTGAACGTTGCTACAAAACTAGTCTTGATCATTTAGAAGAGGAGTATCGCAATCCTTCAGAATCTAATTCCATTAGTCATATCAACATCTCTAGATTAGAATCCACCTTCACCCGCCAATACGATTCTTCGGAAGAAGATTCAGACTTCTTCGTTGAGGATTACATTTCCATCCCTAACTTGGACCTAACTGAAGAAGAGGAGGAAGCTACTAATTCTTCTTAATCTCATTCCATTTTCTCTATAAATATCTATACTGATCAAGAATACGACTTGTGGATTTAATCATTAATTACCCTTAAATCATATATGTACTTAAATAAGTGATAAGCATATCATTTTTAACAATATCTTCTATACACACAACTATTTGTATTGAATAAAGATAAAAGTGCTTCATCTTGATCAATAATATTTGTCTTAACATAACATTGAAACTTTGATTACATGATTCTTATTTACATCAAAGACTTATCTTGATTGTTTCTGAACATGGTACGTAAAAACACAATCAACATCTGCGAGTATCCTAGAAACCCCTCCATATCGAAGTTGAGTTTGGCTATTACCTCTTAAAAATATCAAGAAAACCAAGGTAAAAACAACACGAGACATTTTGGCACACCCAGTGGGACTTGGACTCCTTACAAATATGTAATTTCATCATCATTTTAACACTAAAATTCCAATGACCGCTAATCATTAGCGATTGGCTTAATCACTTGCGATTCTTCTAAATCACTAGAGATTCTTCTAAATCACTAGCGATTCTTATAAATCGCTAGCAATTCTATTTGTTTAGGTTTCTTTAAAAAATTCATCAATTCGTAGTCTTTTTCCTTCTTTTTAAAAAAAAATCACAGGTTTCTTTATCTCTGGAAGCTTTTCTCTTATGGGTTTGTTAAATAAATGACTTAAAATTGCTAAAAAAAAGTTGGAGCAATCTCACAGTGAGTTTAAAACACCTTTCCTTTTCTTTTTCATCTTGCATCATTGACTGTTTTTCCTCATCAAAATCATCATCTCATTTTGGGATTTAAAAAAAATCGACACATAATTCTTGACAATAGAGTCTAATTAGGAAGAAAAAATTGTTGCATTCACTTATTTCTTCTCCCCACACATAATCAATCCACTTCAACATCAAAAACACATTTTAAAAAACTCCCATCCAGGTGAAACTGATTAGGATTTCATCACCCAATAGGGAAGTTGACTCAGTTTTCTGGTTAAGTATAAAAATCTAGTTGTCGATATATTTTGGCTCATCACCCAACTCCCTTATAGCAGACAGACCATGAAGTGAGGGGGTAGGCCCCAATACCATACCAATATCAATAACAGTACAAAATTATTCCTCATGTACCTTTGGGTAAATCGATGACTCCGTCTCTAAACACACTTGAAACCTGCCTTAGATAGCCACTTCTTAGGATCCTCATTGACCATTTTACACATTTCACCTTTCATAATTAAACAAAATAAGAATAAAATAACACTCTGATTGCCTTTTCTTGCTATTTGTTAATCAACACATTTAATCTTTAATCATTTTGCTATTTGTTTTGTGTGTGTTTGTTTAGTATGGTACTTATTAGACAACAAACACATAATCAATAATTTGAAAACATGTCTACCTCAACACCTGTATTTCAAATTCAACCCCCACTTCACACTACACCACTCCCAGCAACAATTTCTTCCCTATGCAGCCACAAGTGTTGCTTTATCAAACAAACACATCCAATCCCTTTTCTGACATGCAAACATGGAATGAAGTAGGGAGTGGTTATAAAAATGAAACTGGAAAACAATCCTTTTATTCTCTACAACAGTACCATGGACGAATTCTTTACACATCGGAATTAGAACATTCATTTTCCCCCATTGCATCTAAAATTCCATTTTATAACGAGGGTGATCCTATTTTTGAAGAGATGTTAGATTAAAATCCTATTTCTCTTAATGCATACCTGACATTGAGAAATGTTCAAATGTAGTCATTCACACCAAAATCCTTTACACATGCTCATAACCCTTTACCCGCTATTACATAATTCATTGAAAAAAACCAGGAACCCATTATTTAGTAGTTATTTTTAGATACTTCAGCTCAATCCGAAACAATCAACATTAGTCAATCCCAAAACGCTACTAACTCTATCAATCCATTTGACACATTGGATGAGAATTTTTTTGCAAGTCAACCCGACACATATAATGTTTCCTCAACACATGTATATGATCTCCATATGATCTCATCACAAAAAGTGTCCTCCCAATAATTCATGTCTTCACCAAGTCCCTCTACAAAGTCTACATCTCCCCAAATTAGTACCATTGCCTCCATGAGGGCTCTTTCGGTCTCCTCACTTGTATCAACATCATTAAGTTTTGTTCCTCTTTATACCTTTTTATTATCTCAACATAATACCATTCCTATTCAAAAAATTACAATGTTTATCCCTTTAATAATACCAATGATTAACACCAGTGTCATTTCCAACATGCATCCCACCTCGCAATACATGCCACAAACCTCTGAACCTTTGATTTCTATGTCAAAGTCCATGCCATTACAAAACATCCCACAACAAAACATTTCACAGAAAGAACCATCATTTGCCACTTATTCGACACCACCCCAACATATTCCCACATATTCACATACTCTTACGGAAATATCGACACCATATGAGTACATTTAAACTTCAAATTTTAGTGCTCTGTAACAAGGTTCTTTCCCCCAACAAAACATCTCTCAGCCAAATATTCCATTGCAAAACATCCCAGTACAAAACATTCCATCACAAAACATTCCTTATCATTAGAACATCCCTCAACAAAACATTCTTGACCAAAAATTCGCACCTCAACAAAATGTTCTGTAATACAATGCTGCACAACATAATATTTCATAGCAAAATAACCCTTACAAACTTAGCCTCTCTTATCAAGAAAACATTCCTCAAACAAACATTCCTTACTAATAAAACGTTCTGCAAAAACATCAAACGTACTCACCCCAATCTTCATATCCACCTAACCCATCTTTGGGCCAACAGGATCAGGAAGACCCCCTCCAGGTTCTCCTAAGCTGCATATATAGTTTGGAGACTACCTCATCCTCATCCAAAAATACCCTCTCCTACGAACAAATTTACAACAAACCCATTCATACTTCCGTACCATACAAGCCATATCCCCTGCATTGGGAGATTCGTAAGTTTATCAAGTTCTACAATAAAGGGGACCCTCAGCAACGCATTCACACTTTTCACCATGTATTCTATTTAATATCCCGTGACCAAGATTTAATGCTAAGAATGTTCCCTATGTCTCTTGCTGGTCCCGCCTAGGACTGTTACAACATCATTTCGCAACATTATTTATTCTCTTTCACATAACTCACTTAACTATTTTTAGATCATTTATCCATAAACAGCTTGTAGAATTACCATTAATGATTTTTATGCCATTAGACAATTTGAAGATTAATCTATCACTGATTTAGTCACCCATTGGAGGGGTGTAACCAATCAACTATCCTTCACATTACCACATACATAATTGATTGATATTTTCTATCACGCTTGTGCTAAGCACATTTCATACACTTTACAAATCTAATAATTCCACACATTTGATGAATCCTTCACCATGGATTGAAAGTTAGAATTGCGAACTCTAGAAGATGGAAAGGTGAAGATTCACCCCAAGAAACCAAAAGTAGATTTCCCATCCAAATCATTATCTAATTCAGATAAAATAAAACAACTGTTAATGCAGTTGTGGTCAAATCTGCTCCTAAAGAAAAGCCTGTTCCTGAATGAGTTCGTCAACAACGTAGTTATACACCCATAGTAGAAACTTATAGTGTGGTTTTCAACAAATTACTCGCTTCTAATATCATATCATTACCACCCATTCAACCTATTGACATATCAGTATCAAATCATATTTGATACCGTGATAATGATTATTGCAAATTCCATCGAGTAAACGGTCATGACATAGAGCCATGTCATACTTTTCACAATGTCCTTTAGGATTTGATTGATAAAGGTGACCTCCATTTAGATAATTCAAATGCATCTCCAAACCAAAACCTTGATATATTCAAACAAACCTTCCTGAATCATCCCTTGTCCTTTGAATCAGCACAAGATAATATCATCCACACCATTAACACAATAAAAAATTAAACCCATTTCTCCGTATGCTTTTTTGCCTAGTGAAACAAAATTTGTAAATAGGGACAGAATCCTGAAAATTATATTAATCAGATTCAAAAAATTTACAATAGCAGGACTGAAATACTTATAGGTATTGTATAGTCATGTGGAGACAAAAGAAATATGTTGTACAGGTAAAACAATACTCACAACTGCTTCTAATATTACATCTGGGAAGCATAAAAATACAACCAAACAATTATATTGTTAAAATAATATAACAACATCCCGTATTGTTCAAATACAAACAAGTAGATGGTTATAATTAAATACAACCATATAATTGATAAACAATAAATTTATTAATATGCAATGCATAATTAATTAGGATAATAATAATATTTTATCCTAACATTCCCCCCCTTAATTGTGCATTGTCTCAAGGGATGAGGAGAGGAACTCTCTGAACAACTCAAACTTGTCACGTGCAAGTGACTTTGTGAAGATATATGCCCGTTGTTTAGCTGTTAGACAATATTGAAGCTGGATGTTTTGCTTCAACACATATTCACGTATGAAGTGAACTTGTACCTCAATGTGCTTTGTTCTCTCATGAAAAACTAGATTGTGAACAAGTTTGAGAACACCTTCATTGTTAACATACATGGTGGTCGGTTTGTCCTGTGATATTCCAAGTCCTTCTAGTATGCGACATAGCCAAATCACTTCACAGACAGCTTCTCCTGCAAAACAATACTCAACTTCTGTGCAAGAGTGAGAAATGAAGTGTTGTTTCTTGCTTCCCCATGATATTGGTCTAGATCCCATAAATAATACAAATCCAGAAGTAGATTTTCTATCATCAATGTTACCTGCATGATCTGAATCCGAATATCCAGTCAAGAAGAAGTTTTCGTTCTTCTTGTATTCTAGACCAATATCCATTGATACTTTGAGATATCTCAAAATGCGCCTTACTACTTTCCCATGACAAAATTTGGGTTCCTGCATGAACCTGGATAAATAGCTCACTGCAAAGCTGATATCTGGTTTAGTGTAGGTCAGGTAAGTGAGACTCCCAATCAATTACCGATAGAGAGTGGCACTTACCTTAGGAGATGGATCTAAATGAGATAACTGTAACCTGTTCTCCATGGGTGTAGCGATTGGTGTGCAATCCATCATCACAAATTTCTCGAGCGTTGTCTTGGTATATTTCATCTGAGAAAAAAAATGTGATTTTCTTTCTGCCATACTTCTAATCCAAGACAATAATGCATTAGCCCAAGATCTGTCATGTCGAACGATTGATTAAGATCTTTCTTCATTGCATCAATCATCTTCATTGAACTGCTAGTAATGACTAGATCGTCAAAATAGACAATGAAAATCAAAATTTCCCCCCTTTCTTTTTGAGGTAAAGATTGGGATCGTATGGATTTCTAACAAATCCATGTTGTACGAGATGCTCATCAATCTTGATGTACCATGCCCGGGGTGCTTGTTTTAGGCCATACAGAGATTTCCTGAGTCTGCATACCTTTTCTTCTTGACTAGGTACAACATATCCCTCAGGTTGAGTCATATAGAATTCTTCTTGTAAATATCCATTTAGGAAGACACTTTTTACATCCATCTGGTGGACTTCCCACCCAAACTGTGTAGCTAGAGAAAAGATCATTCTGATTGTTTTGATCTTAGCTGTGGGAGAAAATGTCTCCTCATAGTCAATGCCTTCTTTTTGTGCATACCCCTTTGCTACAAGTATCACTTTATACTTGTCCACTGTCCCATTTGCTTTGTACTTTGTTTTAAATATCCATCTGCATCCAATGGGTTTCTTCCCTAGTGGAAGATTGACAAGTTGCCAAGTGTTATTCTTCATCACTGATTGATATTCAGAATCCATGGCATCTTTCCAAGCTTTTGACTATAGGGATTCTTGGACTATAGAGGGCTCATCAGATTCAATAACTCTACTCATCAAAGCAAAGTTAACTTCTTCTCTTAGTTTACTATGAGTCCATGGTCCAGGGGTGGATGTATACGGTGGAGCATCCATTCTTGCATCTCGTAATGTACTTATACACCATTTAGGCATACATTGAACTATTCCCATGGGTCATGGTTCTATCTGATCAACACCATCATCCCCATCATCACTTTCATCTTCTGAGGGAACATCAACTTCAATTTTTGCAACAGGTGAAAAATCTACATCTTGTGAGTTCGGAGAAGGAGTCTCTACTTCCTTCTTCTCAAAAAACTCAACATCTCTGCTAGTGTAGACTTTTCTGGTCTTAGGATCCATCAATCTATACCCAAGATTCTCTTCACTGTACCCAATGAAGATGAGTTTCCATGACTTCATGTCCAATTTATTTCTTTTCTGTTTGGGTATGTGCATGCTTGCTTTGCACCGTAATACTCTGAGGTGTGCAATAGATGATTTCCATTTTGACCATGCTTCTTCTGGTGTTACTCCGTCAAGAGCAACATTGGGTGCTTTATTCAACAAATACACTGCTGTCTTTACTACTTCCTAGAATGTCTTTGTAAGTCTGGAATCATCAATCATGCATCGCACCATTTCCATGATAGTATGATTTATTCTATCAACAACACCATTTTGGGGCGGTGTGTGTGGAGGAGGCATTAGTCGACAAATCCTGTGAGTTTGTAGGTAGTCTCTGAACTCATCATTGGTGAATTCCCTCCCTCGATTTGGGTGGAGAGTTTTTATGTGACAACCAGTTTCATTCTCAACTACTACTTTGAACTTTTTGAAGGTTTCAAATGCTTTACTTTTCTTGCGAAGACAAAAAATCCACATTTTTCTCAAATAGTCATCAACATAAAGCATGAAGTACTAGAACCCAGAATGACTTGGCTACATCAGACTGTAAAGATTGGTATGAACCAAGTCAATTTTACCATGAGCTCGAAATTTACTCCTCTAGAATGAAGCTATGTGTTGTTTTCTTGCTAGGCAGTGAGGACACTTATCTGTATCCTTCTGAAGAGATGGTAGCCCATGTACCATATTACGCCAGTGAAGTGTTTCAAGATATTTGAAACTTACATGACCAAATATATGATGCCACAACTATGCTAAGGTGGATTTCTTAGCCACAAGTTCTTGATCGTCTCTGTGAACAAAATCAAGTTGGAACATGCGTCCCACATTGGAAGTTTTTACAATTATTTTTGAGCCTCTTGATTTGTCTTGAATCAAACACATTTTCTTGCCGGATTGACTATCAAAGTCAATTTTTAGGTTTTGATCTAGGAGTTGACTGACTGAAAGAAGATTCTTAGTCAACCCAGGGACATATAGGACATCCGATAGTTTGCATTTGCGTGAACCAAGGGGTAGAGAAATGTTCCCAATTCCCTGATCTGTGTATGAAGAATCATCTCCCAGTGAAACATGATTTTTTGATGGTGTGTCCGTCATTGAAATAAACCAATATCTGTGGCCAATCATGTGTCGAGTGGCCCCCGAATCAATATACCAAACATCACTAGATGACGTGGATGGTTCACTTGATCGAGCAGTGAACAAGAAGTCTTCATTGTCTGACTGTTCTTGTTGCTCAACAATATTACCTTGTTGGTGGGGTCTTCTTTTCTAGTTCCCCTTTTTCTGCCCTTGATTGTAGTTAAAATGTCCCTTGTTAGATTGTTGTGGAGGTCCAAAGTTTCTTGATGAACATTTCTTGTAAGTATTATACCAAAAATCTTATAGGTTATGTCCTCTTTTGCAGACTGGACATTGCTTCTTCTGTTGTCTATCCCTTTGATACTGATTTTGATTTTGGGATTTTTGATAGGAATTAGGTTTTACTTTACCTTTTCCTTTCCATTTTTGTTGTGAAGAAATTTCATGCTCTTCTTCATCATCCTTATTGTGCATTGCTTCTTCTTGTTGCACTAGGTTTACCAAATTGTCAAAACTAACTATTGTATCTGAAAAGTTTAGTGTTGTTACAAAAATATGGTATGATGAAGGAAGTGATCTTAGAACAATGGGAATGAGATCATCATCTTTGATCACTTCTCCTAGGGCTAAAAGTGAAGCCCTCAATTCTGTAACTCTTCTTAGGATATTTTTTCATTCTGCTTGAACTTCAATGTGTGTAACTGACTCTGCAAATTCAGTATAACATTATTGTTCTTGCCCTCGTATAATGTGCTTAACTTATCCCACACTTCTTTGGCTATTTTGGCATCTCGAATGTGGGGTTGCACATCATCAGACACTCTAAACAAGATGATGAGTTTGGCCTTCTGATATGCTTTATCAAACTATCATTGTTGTGTAGTATCAGTAGTTGATCTGGTCAGAGTACGATTCATAGCAGGCTAGATATATTCAAACTAAAGCTGTGTCTTGATTTTTGTCTTCCATGTAGCATAGTTGTTTCCTTTGAGTAGTTGTGAATCTGGAAGAAATTTTTTTGGGGAATTGGTGCCCATTTTGCAGAGATCACTGACAAGGTTCGGCTCTTATCACTCTAGGTATAAGGTCTCCCAATCTATATACTGTCAGTCTGATATACCGAACCTTTCTATATACGCACCCTTCCAATATACCTGGCTGTACGTGGAAGAAGCTCGCCCTTTCTATATACCTGGCGGTACGTGAAAGAGGCATTAATGTACGTGAAAGAATTCAATACATGGTACAAAGACAATACTGATGGGGTCTATGTGATTATTGACACTGGCTCAAAGAAATATCCTCATACGTGCGTGTAACTTTTCTATATACTCAGATAATTTCTCAGTCCAGATTTATGTCGTGTAATCATTCACAGATGGATGGGATGGCTCATAGTGTGTGCAATGTGACCTTATTACTCCCCATTGATTTAAAGGTATGATGCCCAGATGATGTTGTTGCAGCTATATTAGGCATTAAGTGTAGTAGTAGTCGCAATGGCTTTACCCGTAAGTGCTTCCCAGAGGCACTGTATATACCGAACACTGCGAATGAGATCTAAGATCTCGTGAGTGTTAAAAAACCATTTTTTTGCCTTTTGTGATTACAATATTATACCAGTTTCTGAGTAGTTACAAAGTTTTCAGTTGACTATAGCAACCTACAAATTAGTACAGTATAATGCAGTATACAAATTACATTAAAAAATTATTGAAAAATTGAATGGAAGGTAATTTTTTTTTGTTTTACGGGCCTTAGTGGCCTCCGGAGCCCAAAATGACCCACTACACCAAAAAATTGCAAAAATATAGCTGAAAATGCAATTTCTGGATAGGCCTCCTTTTGCAAAAAATTTCTAGAATGAAAAAACAGGCCTAGTGGAGAAATTTTTTTTTACCCTAAATTTAGGGATTTTTTCACTAAAAATTTAGATGCCTGTTTAGTTACGACTAAGAAGTTTAGTCAAGGTTTTTCACTAAAACCTCCTCCAAGTTTTGTGATTTCTCTAAATTTTCCGCCAGATTTCAAAATTGAAAAACTTGTTGTGTTTTGTGTGATTCGAACCATGCACCTCCTACTCCTAAGCCGCTTCCAATTATCCAACTTGGCACTATGTGCGCTTGGAGTATGAAATGAACAAACTTGTATTTAAAGAGGATAAATTTTGAACTCACCTTTTGAAGAAATGCGACTTGGTAGAAATGGAGGCACCACATGGACTACATGTATGGAGGAGAGCTTGAAGGAGTTGATTTTTCCTTATTTATCGGATCTTCTTCCACTTTTAATGCCTTTGCATGTTGTTTGTGACCGCCGTATTTTATTTTCCTTTATTTCTTTGTTTTATCACCATTTTTTTTCTCTTTTTGCTTACACACAGGTATTGCAAAAGATTTATGTGTTGTATTGTGGATTTGTATTTGCAGATTTTTTTGTGTGTAGGGCACGTATGATGGTCCCTGACTCGGGCACATAATACAAATACAACTTGGCTTTTGAAAAAACAAAACCCACCGCTTATTGATACCTTTGCTTGAAGGAGGTTGCAGGGGCTCGTTGGCATGGTAGATGGATTGTGGGAGCAGAGAGTGGAGAAGTTATTGTCATGGATTGGTTGATTAGAGCTCGGTTCAGCCACAGGAGACTCGATTCAAACCAACATGAACTCGACTTGTTTTAGAACTGGCCCAAAAAAAATTAGAGACACGGCCCAACTCGAATGGAAGTGCTACTGGAGGTCAACTCGTGGGCTTTGTTGTATGAATCCACCGATTTGAATCGAATCATTGTAAAAAAACAACGTTGCTCAATCTGAAGAGAAGGCTCGGTCTTTGTATTTTAATGGCTATGCTCTGGACTTAGTGCAAGCTCGGTTAGGAGTTCAGTGGGAGGAGCCTTCATAAAAAATCCTCCAATTTTAACCCAGTCAGCTAGTATTAGCTTGTTATCCCCGTTTTGAGTTCACGACAAAACGATCGGATAACCCCTACAAAATTTTCGAAGTGATTTTGCATTATGGCCTCTTTTAAAGAAAATCAGGTTTTCGGGTGTTACCAACAGCTCGACATACCTAAGTTTAAATGCTTTGTGTCGCGTGACCTCCGAAATCTGAAACCCGCCTTGTATTGAAAAAATCCTTTGAAATCGGGTTTTCAGAAATTCAACGCATCGGAACGTACATAAGTTAAAACATGTTTTATGACATCTGACTTCCGAAATCCGAAACCCGCCTTGTATTGAGAAGACCCTTTGTATTCGGGTTTTCGGAACCCCAAAGCATCGGAACATCCATGATCCAAAACATGTTTTATGCGCCATGTTCTCCGATTCCCGAAGTCCGCTCAATCCTTTGTATTCAGGTTTTCGGGGCTATGTAGCACCTAAGCACTTCATGTTTTGTGCTCTATGTTTTCCGAAACCCGAAACCCGGAATGCACTAAATCTCTTCGTGTCGGGTTTTCGGACCCCTCCAACATGCTGACATGGCATTCATGCCGAATGGTTGGTGAGTTGGCACGTGCCGAGCTGAAGTGTATTTATTACTAATTTTCTTATAAATACGCGGATTTCCACGTCATTCTTACCATTCATATTTTTAATTCGTGGATTTTTCGCATGCTCTTCTGCTTTCAAAACCCGCAAACTCGCATTGCCCGATTGGATCGTTTGTTTTTGATCTTACCTGTCTCGAATCGAAGGTATTTTTCTTCCCTTCTTTATTCTTGATTTTTATGAATCGATTGCGCGTATTTTCTTCCCAATTTCTTGCCAGTTGTTGAAGGTTTTCTTCCCTTCTTCTTTCTGTGTTGTTTTGGAAAGGGTTTTGGGTTTTTAGGGTTTATTTTCTTTTTGAGACTATCAATTGATGTTGTTTCTTCCAAAATTCTAATTAAATGCATGATGTATGGAATATGAATAACAAAAAAGAAAGGAAGTTGTATATGTGGAAATACAGGAAAGACTTTGTTTTTGCTTCTCAGTTTTTGAAGACTGTTTTGTAGATTCAAAGGCCCGGAGTATAAAGGAAGCTTGAAGTATCACGGTTTCTCAACATTCTGACCTCAACAGTAATGTCGGGAATCTCCGAAGTTCCGTCATCAAAAGTGGGCGCCGAGTTTCCTCCCGTGTCCGCCATTAACAGTGAGTGCCGGGTTTCCACCTGTTTCTGTCATCAAAAGCAAGTGTGGGCTTTGCCAAAGTTCTGACAGATCAAACTTTTCGGGTTCTCAGGGTGACATCCTCTTCAGCGTGTCAGGTTCTTCTCTTCTTCCAGCACATCTCTTGGTAGAAGAAGGCGTTCTTCCACATACAGATAAACACTTTCAGCTGACCAAGGCCATCAAGTTCAGAGTAAAGATCCTCAACGAAGCCTGCAGCAAGTTGAGAGAATCAAGGGATAAATTGATTGATGGGAAAAGTGATCTGGAAGAAGAATTGCTGAAGATTTGTCCAAAGGTGTCAGTTGGGAATGCAGGTATCCTATCAGCAGATGATCTCTTCAAACAAGTTCAGGAATCTATTCAGCATGAACCTGTACACGGATTTGACCTTGAAGTCATTGGTCAGTTTGTAAGGATTGAGCACACTTTAGAGGCCTTAAGAAAGCTCAGCAAAGGATTGAAGAAACTTCCCGGCACTGCCAGTGATGTTCATGAAACCTGTGAAATGTGGAATGATCATTCCACTGCGCCTGATGAGAATGAAATGCAAGGCATTATTCGGAAGTTCCAGGAGTTTCGTAACAAACAGTCTCAGCTGGAGGAGGAGAAAGAAGAAGAAGCAAAAGATGATGATTCGGATTAATTCCCAACGTCCCATGTCATTTCTATTTTTAGATTGACATGTCTTTTGTTATTTCCGTTTTATCATATTTTTAATTCATGTTTTGACTTGATCTCCTGCGTGAGAGTCATGCAAAACTGAAACTCCAGTTAACATGCTACTCTTTAGGATCTGTCCTATTTTATCTCTAGCTTCTTTTGTTATAAATAAGGGATGCCTGTGCATTCAAAAGGGTCGAGAATTTTTGAAGCATTAAGAGGCTATTGGAAAGGAGAAAAACTTTGTGTTTTCTTTCAATCATTTTGAAGAATAGAAGTTGATATTGTTTTGCAGACTTTGTGTTGTGAAATATATCTTATTTAAGACAGTGTTCTTATGTTCATGATCTTAAAGCTATTCTTTGCATAGAATCTCAGTGTTTCTAATTATCTCAGACACTATATCTGTGATCTAAAACTCGTATGATTATTTCGTGCTCTGTGTTTACTCGAAAGAAAATACGTTTCTCCCATTTCTTTTCTACCGTGCTTCTTTCACTGTAACAGTTTCTAACCTATTTCACTTACGAAAGCAATATCCTTGAATCGTGTGAATGTGGATTTCGGGATTTCATCCCAACCCCCAATGGTTAGATTAGTGTGAATATTGTATATATTATTTACTGTGTTTTAGATTAGCAATAAATAGGCAGCCTCACCTGTCTTTGAGGAGGGATTTAATCCCATGTACTGTGGTTGAACCTCATATTTTGGTTTGACAAAATATCCAACCAACAATTTTTGGCGATTCCGCTGGGGAATACGGATCAATAGTATAAAGCTTATCATCTCGGTGTCTGGCGACTCCATATTTGCCTTATTTTTAATAAGATCTCCTTTCAGTTCAAGCTGGCCAGGAGGATCTTCACTCGGTCTCGCCGAGCTCAAGGTGAAATTGATCCACTCTTCGAGTTACTGCAACAGCACAATTTCAGCCTTTCTCCCAACAGCGTTGTTTCTAACCGAACCAGAAGTTCTTCGCCTGTTCGGAGAAACCGGATCCCTGAAGAACGGGAAGCATCTGCAACTTGTCGTGCACTACTCTTGTCTGATACTCAGATCCCTGTACGCACTCTTTTCAGAAGGATGGCGGTTCAACCTGTGCCTTGGGGTGCAGTTATTGGTCCTCTTTCCTTGACTCCTCCATTGAATGAGTTACCACGTGGATCTCGTAAAAATATTCCCAAGTTCAATGGAGATGGGAAGCAGCATCCTGATGAGCACATTGCATCTTTCTTTGTTGCATGCGGTGTCCTCAGAGTGGCCCACGAAGATGTCTCCGTCCGACTCTTCGTTGAAACGTTGCAGGGTGTAGCAGCCGAATGGTTTTATCACCTTCCAAATGCATGCATCCCAAACTGGGCTACCATGCGGACTAAGTTCGAAGCACGTTTCAAACCAGCTGAAGATTCTCATGCTTTGTTAGCTCAGCTCACGCATATGAAGAAGGAATCGCATGAACCTATGCGGGAATTCGTGGCAAAGTTCAACAAGCTGATCCAGAAGATTCCAGTAATAGCTGTACCAACTCCGGAAAACCAAAAATGCTTTTTCATCAATGCTCAACCTCCTGATATAAGCTTTTTATTACGAAGGTCGGTTATCCCAGATTTGGCTACTGCTCAGTCAACGGCTACTGAAATAGAGGATGATCTCATCTTAGCCGGAAGGATCAAGAAAGATGTACCCAAAATCAAAAATCAAGGTTCTTCTCAAGGTAATACTGACCCTATGTTTCAAAAAATGGCTAATGATTTGATTGCTTTAAAGAAGCAAGTGTCTCAGCAGGGGAGCAATGTTCCGTACCGGGATATCCCTAGGCGGAATTTTAATAACAATGGTGCACCTGCCAGAGATAGGCCACGGTTAGCTCCTGCTCAACCGAGATTAGCAATTGAAGCTCCGCCCGTTAATGCAGCAGTAGAACTAATTGAAGAAGATGATGAACCAGAAGAACAAGATTCCCGTGAGGATTTTGAAGCTTCAGGATATGCTGATGAGTCTTATGATGAGTCAGCTGGTGACTCCAGTATTGGATATTTGGAATATGATGAAGATGAATGTGAGCCAGATGGTCAATCCTTTGCTGTTTTCACTCGGTCCCAATCTCAGGTTCCCAGAAAGCCTCTGGAAAATACTAAGGAGAAGAATAAGGAACCTCCTGTATCCATAGTCAAGAGGGGTAACCCTATTTCGGCGCAAACTGAAAAAGAGGTTACTAAAAAGACAGCTGCTCCTTATTCTCCTTCCCCTAAGGTCAGTGCCCCAGCACAAGCTCATGTAATTAGAACTGAACCTACCATCATTCCTTCTTATACTGCTTTCGACATTATTGATCATGCAAAGAGAACCAAAATTCAAATGTCAGAAGCAGAATACCTTCAGTCGAATCCCGAACAATTTGAAAAGTTGGCCAAGTTCATCAGAAGTAAAGTGGCCGTTCCATCACCTGCTAAAGGTCTCCTTTCAAATCCTACTCAACCCACACCTCAGAATAATCTGACCTCTGCTTCTTCCTCAGGAAAGATTGAACCATTTTATTTGTCTCTACTTATAAATGGGTTTAAACTCAGCAATTGCATCATTGATTCAGGGGCCTCTGATAATGTTATGCCCGCAAAAGTGGCCCAAGCCCTCGGGCTTACTTTGACTAAGTCGTATGGACGGTGCTATTCCATGGAAACTAAACAAGTCCCTCTGATTGGTCAAATTAAGGACGCACAGTTTGCATTTGTTGCCTTCCCTGAGAAGAGAGTAAAAATGACTATTCTGGTTGCTGATATCCCTGCGGCTTATGGTATTCTCTTGGGTAGAGGATTTTGTAAAGATGTCGGAGGAGAGATTAGTATGGATTGGACCAAAGCCAAGATCCCAATCAAAGGGGTTCAACAGGTTCTTCATCCTAAACCGCAGGAAAAGTATTTGGTGACCAAATCAGATGATCCTAAGGCTCAGATCCTTTTCGAAGATGCTAGCTTCGGGAATTATTTCATGGCATCAGAGATACCCATTGTAGATGTGGAAGAGGAAGATCCCAATGCAATTTGGACGCTCGAATTTGATGGTAGCTGCTCAGCCTCTGGATCAGGCGCTGGTGTTGTTCTCATATCTCCTAGCTCCGAGATTTTTCCATCAGCTTATAAGTTGCAATTTGATAATACTAACAACACGGCCGAATATGAAGCCCTGTTATTAGGATTAGAATTGGCCAGACAGAAGGGAATCAGGAATCTCAAGGTTCAGGGGGATGCGGAGCTGATTGTTAATCAGGTCAGGGGTATATATCAGGTGAAAAATGATCGGTTGAGGCATTACAGGAACAAAGTTTGGGATAGTATAGAATGCTTTGATGCATTTTCTATTAAGGCAGTTTTAAGAGATTATAATGACAAGGCTGATTCTTTGGCCGTATCTGCATCTCTTCTTCTTCCTCATCCTCAGTTCAAGCAAGACACATACTCTATCGAGATTGTGTACCGCCCTAGCGTCCCAGATAATGCAACTCACTGGCAGGTATTCAATGATGATCAACAGGTGTTGGCTTTTCTAGAAAAGGCTGACAATTTCAGTGAGCTATATTTTGAAGGTTCGGAATCAGCCTTTCGTGAAACTATTTCAGAGCCATATCAAGAGGTTGATGGTGAATTTATCCAGCTGAAAGGCAACAAGATACCAAAAGGTCTGGTTTCCCTGGAGGGTCTGTTTGACAAACATGATCGCTTTATCCAAAACAAAAGGCAAGTTGAAGGAGCTTCTTCCTCTGAAGTAGATCAAATCAATCTAGGTTCATCTGATCAACCTTAGATGGTGAATATCGGTAAATGTTGTTCTCCTGAAGAGAAGGTAAGATTCATTTCACTTTTGAAGAAATACATCGATGTGTTGGCCTGGTCTTATGCAGATTTGAAATCCTTCAAGCCTAAAGATGTACAGCACAGTATCCCTTTGAAGCCTGATGTCAAGCCGTATAGACAGAAGCAAAGACATTATAATCTGAAGATTTCAGGGACAATCCTGGCAGAAATTCAGAAGATGTTAGATGCTAGAATTATTTTCCCAATCCATCACTCCACTTGGATTGCAAACATTGTCCCTGTCAGGAAGAAGAATGGTGAGATCCGGATTTGTGTTGACTTTCGTAACTTAAATCAGTCCTCACTGAAGGATAACTATCCCTTGCCTATCATGGATCAGGTATTACAAACTGTAACTGGATCGGAAATGTTATCCATGCTCGACGGGTTTTCAGGATATAATCAAGTTGAAGTAACCACAGAGGATCAACACAAGACAGCTTTCACGACCCCATGGGGTACCTTTGCTTACAGGAGGATGCCATTCGGCCTGATCAACGCCGGAGCTACTTTTCAGAGGGCTATGGATCTAGCATTCAGAGATCTGATGGGCAAGGTCATAGTCGTGTATTTGGATGACTTGACCGTTTTTTCTAAAAAGCGGAGTGATCATTATGGTCATTTAGAACAGGTACTTTTAAGATGCAGACGTCACGGGATTTCGTTGAATCCTAAGAAGTCCATGTTCGGGGTTACAGAAGGAAAGCTGCTGGGTCATATTGTGACTAGAGAAGGAACTAAAATTGACCCAGAAAGGGTAAAGGCTATTCAGAGCCTTACCTTGCCCACAAGTAAAACAGGAGTTCATTCTTTCTTCGGAAAGGTTAATTTCTTGAGAAGATTTGTACCCGATTTTGCTGACAAAACCAAGGATATCCTTGGAATGATGAAAGGAAAAGTTCCATTTCGATGGAGTACAGAAGGGAAGCTGGCATTTGAAGAAATCAAAAAGGCAGTTGCTTGCGCTCCTGTCTTAGTATGTCCAGACTTCAAGAAAGATTTCATCATGTATAGCTATGCTTCTGCCCACACAGTGTCAGCGATCCTGATGCAGGAAAATGGAGAAGGCATTGAAGCTCCTATCGCATTCATGAGCTATCCGTTGAAAGAGCATGAATTGAAGATGTCGCAGATTGAAAAACATGCTTATGCGGTGGTGCGAGCGGTGAAGCATTTCAGGTACTATGTGCTGAATTCTCATACTCGTGTTCTCGTTCCTGATACTGCTGTTAAATCCATTCTAACTCAACAAGAGCTGGGAAGCCAAAGAGGTACTTGGATTGCTAAGGTTCAGGAGTATGACTTGGACATCAAACCTACCAAGTTGGTACGAGGAAGAGGCCTGTGTCAATTGATTGCAGAGAATCATGCTGAAGCAGAGTGTGATAAGAATCAAGATACTTCTTCCGAGCTGCCTATGGTGCTTTTTGTGAGTACGACCGATGAATGGTACACGGACATTGCTTTCTTCCTAACTTATGGTGAATGCCCTCCGCATTTAAATCAAAAGGAGAAGAGGACCGTCAAGCTGAGAGCTGCGAGATACCTTCTGTGGAATAATGCAATATACAAGAAAGGTATTGATGGTGTCTTCTTGCGTTGTGTCGATAAATCACAACAGGAAAAGTTATTAGAATCCTTTCATAGCCTAGCATGCGGAGGACATTTTTCATCCTCTGTAACAGCATATAAGATCTTACGGGCTAGGTATTATTGGCCTACTCTTTTCCGGGATTCAGCAGAATGGGTGTCTAAATGTGAAGCTTGTCAACATTTCGTTGGTCGTCCCAAGCTAGCAGCTCTTCCTCTGAAGCCTGTGGTGATTGAAGAACCTTTTCGCCAATGGGGGATTGATTTTATCGGAACATTGAATCCTGCTTCCAGTGCTGGACACAACTATGTGCTGACTGCTACAGATTATTTTACCAAGTGGGTAGAGGCTGTACCAATCAAGCAAGCGACTTCTGAAGCTGTTTGCAAGTTCCTGAAAGAAAACATAATCGTCAGATTTGGTGTGCCTCATAAGATCGTAGCGGATAATGCCTCTAACTTCTCGTCACATGAATTAATAGAATTTTGCTATGGATTCGGCATTACTCTGGCTCATTCATCTGACTATTATCCCCAGGGCAATGGGCAAGCTGAGTCCAGCAATAAGAATCTGGTTACTATAATCAGGAAACTAGTAGAAGAAAATCAGAGGACATGGCACAAAGCATTGTATGATGCGTTGTGGGCTGATCGGATCACTCCAAAGCGAGCCATAGGGATGTCCCCTTTTCAGTTGCTATACGGGATTGATGCTGAAATTCCTATCTCAGTAGAATTGCCGGCCTTGCAGTTGGCGAAAGCGGTTGAAGATGTAGCTTTTCAGAATTCTATCGAAAAGAGGGTTATGTACCTAACCAGGCTAGAAGAAGAGTGAATTAAGGTGGTTGATCGTATAGCAGATCATCAGAGCAGGGTGAAGAAGATTTTCGATAAAAAGTCAAAGCAGCGCAACTTCCAGATTGGAGACCTGGTGTTGCTTTGGGATAAAAGGAGAGAACAGAAAGGAATGCATGGAAAATTTGATTCTTTATGGAAAGGACCTTTCAAGATCCACGAGTTGAATGGTGAAAATAGTTTCCTTCTATCATATCTGGATGGAGGGTTACTCCCTTTGCCTTTCAGTGGACAACATCTAAAGCTGTTCTACCATTAATGCAAGATGCTCTCTTGCATTGTACATATTTTGCTTTTTGTTGTGTGTTTGCTTTTGGTTTTCTTTCTTTCTTTCTTCGTTTTGTTTTGTTTTGGTTTTCTCCTTGACCCCGTAGCCTAATAAATAAGACCAGAGATTCTGAGTTCTCTTCCTTTGGTATTGCAAAGAAAGTCCCCAACTGGAGCCAGCTGTTATCCCCATTTTGAGTTCACGACAAAACGATCGGATAACCCCTACAAAATTTTCGAAGTGATTTTGCATTTTGACCTCTTTTAGAGAAAATCGGGTTTTCGAGTGTTACTAACATCTTGACATAGGTTTTAACATGCTTTATGTCTTATGTCCTCCGAAACCCGAAACCCGCCTTGTATTAAGAAAATCCTTTGAAATCGGGTTTTCGGAAATTCAACGCATCGGAACGTACATAAGTTAAAACATGTTTTATGACATCTGACTTCCGAAACCCGAGACCCGCCTTGTATTGAGAAGACCCTTTGTATTCGGGTTTTCAGAACCCCAAAGCATCGGAACATCCATGATCCAAAACATGTTTTATGCGCCATGTTCTCCGATTCCCGAAGTCCGCTAAATCCTTTGTTTTCGGGTTTTCGGGGCTATGTAGCACCTAAGCACTTCATGTTTTGTGCTCTATGTTTTCCGAAACCCGAAACCCGGAATGCACTAAATCTCTTCGTGTCGGGTTTTCGGACCCCTCCAACATGCTGACATGGCATTCATGCCGAATGGTTGGTGAGTTGGCACGTGCCGAGCTGAAGTGTATTTATTACTAATTTTCTTATAAATACGCGGATTTCCACGTCATTCTTACCATTCATATTTTTAATTCGTGGATTTTTCGCATGCTCTTTCGCTTTCAAAACCCGCAAACTCGCATTGCCCGATTGGATCATTTGTTTTTGATCTTACCTGTCTCGAATCGAAGGTATTTTTCTTCCCTTCTTTATTCTTGATTTTTATGAATCGATTGCGCGTATTTTCTTCCCAATTTCTTGCCAGTTGTTGAAGGTTTTCTTCCCTTCTTCTTTCTGTGTTGTTTTGGAAAGGGTTTTGGGTTTTTAGGGTTTATTTTCTTTTTGAGACTATCAATTGATGCTGTTTCTTCCAAAATTCTAATTATATGCATGATGTATGGAATATGAATAACAAAAAAGAAAGGAATGATGTATGAAGAATTCAACATTCCGACCTCAACAGTCAATGTCGGGAATAACAAAAAGTGTCGGGCTTTGAAAGGAAGTTGTATCCTCTTCAGCGTGTCTTCTCTTCTTCCAGCACATCTCTTGGTAGAAGAAGGCGTTCTTCCACATACAGATAAACACTTTCACTCCAAGGCCATTTCAGAGTAAAGATCCTTGCAGCCAAGGGATAAATTGATCGATGGGAAAAGTGATCTGGAAGAAGAATAGCTAAAGATTTGTCCAAAGGTGTCAGTTGGGAACCCAGGTATCCTATCAGCAGATGGAGTTCAGGAATCTATTCAGCATGAACCTGTACACGGTTTGACCTTGAAGTCATTGGTCAGTTTGTAAGGATTGAGCACACTTTAGAGGCCTTAAAAAAGCTCAGCAAAGGATTGAAGAAACTTCCCGGCACTGCCAGTGATGTTCATGAAACCTGCGAAATGTGGAATGATCACTCCACTGCGCCTGATGAGAATGAAATGCAAGGCATTATTCGGAAGTTCCAGGAGTTTCGTAACAAACAGTCTCAGCTGGAGGAGGAGAAAGAAGAAGAAGAAAAAGATGATGATTCGGATTAATTCCCAACGTCCCATGTCATTTCTATTTTTAGATTGACATGTCTTTGTTATTTCCGTTTTATCATATTTTTAATTCATGTTTTGACTTGATCTCCTGCGTGAGAGTCATGCAAAACTGAAACTCCAGTTAACATGCTACTCTTTAGGATCTGTCCTGTTTTATCTCTAGCTTCTTTTGTTATAAATAAGGGATGCCTGTGCATTCAAAAGGGTCGAGAATTTTTGAAGCATTAAGAGGCTATTGGAAAGGAGAAAAACTTTGTGTTTTCTTTCAATCATTTTGAAGAATAGAAGTTGATATTGTTTTGCAGACTTTGTGTTGTGAAATATATCTTATTTAAGACAGTGTTCTTATGTTCATGATCTTAAAGCTATTCTTTGCATAGAATCTCAGTGTTTCTAATTATCTCGGACACTATATCTGTGATCTAAAACTCGTATGATTATTTCGTGCTCTGTGTTTACTCGAAAGAAAATACGTTTCTCCCATTTCTTTTCTACCGTGCTTCTTTCACTGTAACAGTTTCTAACCTATTTCACTTACGAAAGCAATATCCTTGAATCGTGTGAATGTGGATTTCGGGATTTCATCCCAACCCCCAATGGTTAGATTAGTGTGAATATTGTATATATTATTTACTGTGTTTTAGATTAGCAATAAATAGGCAGCCTCACCTGTCTTTGAGGAGGGATTTAATCCCATGTACTGTGGTTGAACCTCATATTTTGGTTTGACAAAATATTAGGTATTGTATAGTCATGTCTAGAAAAAATAAATATGTTGCACATGTAAAACAATACTCACAACTGCTTCCAATATTATATCTGGGAAGCATAAAAATACAACCAAACAATTATATTGTTAAAAAATTATAACAACATCCCGTATTGTTAAAATACAAACAAATAGATGTTTATAATTAAATATAACCATACAATTAATAAATAATAAATTTATTAATATGCAATGCATAATTAATTAGGATAATAATAATATTTTATCCTAACAGAATCCACAAAATTCCCACCAGAGGCCAACAAATATGCAATCAAAATTACAGAACCACTCCAACCAACATACAATCTACTCCCACATCTTTTTTAGTTAGTGATTCAAAGCCTACAGAATTGATACCAACATTTGATAAGTGCACAGTCATTGAACCACCACTTTCCACTAATCTCCTTACCACACCTTTACCCGATGCTATTTTGGGATCTATGCCTACATAAACAAATATTACTACACATACAATTTCTCCCAGATTTACAAACATAAAAATGGTACTATTAGAAACATTTTTAGCTCAGTCACCCCCATCTAAGTCTAGCAAAAATCTCAGTCATCAACAACCTACAAAATTAAACAATCTTAAAAATCATGTGGATTATATCGACCATTCTATTTGAACTCCCCTTCCTTCATTAACATCAAATTTAATAGTTACACCAAGTTCCTCTAAGACTTCAAAGGGACTCTATAAACAGGGTGTTGTCCAAGTCTTTAAAATCCCTCATTATGATGAAACTTATCATTTCCATGGTCCTTCACCTTTTTCCCACTTATTCATCCAAGGGGCATACCTTATTTTGAAGAGCCCTTTATCATGCAAAAACAAAGACCCGTAGGATCTCTTGAAATTTTTTTTTTCCAAAATCCTAAAAAAAACCTCATACGATCCATCCTTCCTTATACCCGTTAACCACCCCATTATTACAGGGGAAAAAATTGTTCATCATGTTCATGCAGTGAGCCCTTACGCTACATCCACTATCCCACAATGGGAAACTACATATGACCCTCATCCGTTTATCCCCATACAATCCAAGTATCCCTTACAAATACCACCAATAAAATACTCCTATGGCTCATTCGTTAGAGCAACTATGAGACTTCCACGATCGCCGAGTATTACTAAGAAACCCGTTTCACCCATCTTTTTCAGAGATCAATACCCAGTTGTATTTGGCCCAAAATGGTATTATGATACCATTTTGGATAATATATTAAAAGAACTACTAATCACATTTCCCCCTCCTAAGCCATCAAATCATTAGGGGTGGAAGCCCACCTAGTATAATTTTGATGCCTTTTGCGATTATCACAGAACCTAGGGTCATACCATAGAAGACTGTAAAGCTTTCCATTAGAAGATTTATGAGATGGTCAGTTAACTCTTCCTTCCTTCCCATCCAACTCCATATTCAACGTCGACACCATATAACGAGTCTACTCCTAAAGCATTTGATCATCAAATCAATGTTGTTCACATCAGCACATGTTCACAAAATTATGACAATAAACCCTCTGAATCCAAACAAGGAAAAGATACTATCATTATATCCCAGCCACTTGAATCATCAATGTCATTTGATAAACCTCACATATCAATTTCACTAGCCCTCGAATAGCCTAACCAACCATCATTATCTAAAGATAAAATTTCAATAAAAACTACCCCTCTTCCTCTCACCACATTGCAGAAAGGAGCCACTAAAAAATTACATCAACTCCCTGTCAAAATGTCACTCTATGAACTCATTCAGACATTTTCGCCGTACAAAAAAGCCATGATAAAAGTAATTCAATCCATTACTATCTCAACTGATGAATCAGCCCCTCTTACAAATTTTGTAGGTTCTCTGAAAGCATCCACTGCAATTTTCTTCGAAACATCTAAAATACACACTTTTAGACCAGAAGACCATGACCTACCACTTTTTATCACTACTCAAGTCAATGATATCTCTATCACAATATTCATGATTAATAGTGGTGCCTTTATCAACATTATATCCTCTCTAACTTTTAATCATCTTAGATTACCCAACATGGTTTTTCTCAAACCCCAGTCCTATTGCGCTTATTTAATGACACAATTGCACCCACACTAGGCATTGTCATCTTACCACTTAAAGTTGGTGTTAAAATCTTACTAGAACTATTTTGCATCATAAAAGGAGAGTTCTAATATAATATAGTATTAGGATGGCCTTGGATACACACCATGCATTGCGTTCCTTCAAATCTCCATCACTGCCTTAAATACGAACACGAAGGATAGACTTACATGGTCCCCGTTGAACCAAATTCATTTGCTGACTAATATATGATGTATCATCCAAATGATGTATTAGTAACTATAAATATATATGATTCTTCTGATCAAGAATCCCCTAGCACATCAGTGCCTTCTTCCGAACTACCAGAAATATCCTCTATTACAGAAGCTATGAAGCGTCTCACTCTCTGGGAATATCATCTTCTTATGCTTAACTCTATCCCATCACCAAAAACGTATGGTCACCATGATAAGAAACCTATGTACAATCTTGATGTAGGAGATTTTATCTCTTATGGGCCCGTATACCTTAAAAAAATCTTGTTTATGGTGGGTTAGATAAACCACCATCCCAATCAACCAAATTACACCATGTAACACCATTTAAGTCAAACCTCAAATTTTCCGTATGTATCTCCACCATTGTGCAAGGAAATGATTTTTCCTTAGACGTTACGAGTAAGGAATACATGATCAACCCGTCTTACACACCCTCAATCCATATGAGAAAAATGGCCTAGGTGTTAACCAAAATATGCTCCCCTTATTTTTGGGTTAACTTACTACCTTTTGTGTTTCAGTCCAGATTTCAGACATTTAAAGCATTCAAAGGTTTCTACAAAATGCTCCATCAAATAGAGAATTTCTTCCCCTTTCCAGAAAGGTAAAGAACTCATTCTAACTCCTTATATTTTTTGAGTTATGGCTCGGCGGAGTTAGAAGGGAAAATTTTCCGAAGGTGGACTTGCAGAGCTTGGGAGAATTTTTTGCCAAAGGAACTCAGACCGGCGGGGCATTGGAGGAAAAAGTGAAAAATTGCCTTTTCTTCTAAAAGGCATAAAATAAAAATGTGACCTGTGGCCCCATCAAAAAGCTAATGCGGGGATGCGGGACTTCGGAGGTAAATTGGATTTTTTGACTTTTTGTCAAAAAATGTAAAATGGAAAAAAGGAAGCCCCTACCTCTACCGACCCCAATGGATGCCACATCATCAACATATTTGCGGGGAAAAAGTTCAAAATTCACTCGAAGCCAAATTTGCAAGAAACGTAAGGAAAAGATGCAGAAGGCCATATCTTTTTGATTTAGAGCTCCATTTTTGACAATCTTGGTACCAATGGAAAGATCTGGAGATTATCTTCATCATGGAGTCTTCAATTTTTGATTTTGGTAGAGATTTGTTGGAGAAAATTGTAAAACATGATTTGGCATGGAAGAAAGGCAGAACTAGTTTTCAACCACCAAATTTAATGAAATATGGGTCTTTTCTCCCTCGAGAAAAAAAAATGCATTTGGGAATGGAATTTGTAGATGGAGCCTTAAATTTTTGACCTAATTTATGAATGTTATTGGTGTTTGGAGCAGATAATTAGATTTTCTCGTGTTTTTCCCTCTCTTTTCACATTTTTCTATATATTGTAACAGAGGCACATTTTCAAGAAGTTAGTTAGTGGTTGTTCATTCTTCTTCTCTAACTCCCTCTTATTTTCTTCCCCAGGGTCGAAAATGGAGTTCTACTCTCCTCCCTTGCTCTGTAGATGGCATTTTTTGCCTCTTTCCCATGAAATAATGTACTGTGTAAATCTAGAGCAATAAAAACCTATTTTTGTGATGCATTTTCCCATCATTTTCTCATTTTTTAGTTGTTTCTTCTTGCCTCTCATTGTTGCAGGGCATCTGTGCATGTTTGAATGTCATTTACAGGTTTTGCAATTGTGTTTTTAGGGATTTTGGAACATTTTCTGTGTGAAATCTATCTCTAGTCTGTGATGCACTTGTCCATCCTTTCCATTGCTTGCCTCCTTTTGCTCCATAACAGTTTTGGTAGATGATCAACACTTTCCTTCTCTGGTGTATCACCGTTTTAGTGTAGGCTATATGTTTCCTTGTTTTCTTTCTCTCCTTGTCTCCTTGGAAGTTAGATTAGAATTATATTAGCTTTCCTGTACTGGAATAGCTTGTGGTAGGTAGATTAGGAAGAGGAACCAACCTTCTCTGGAGGATCATTCCCATTTGCAAGTCCCACAACTTGGAGAATGATCCAATGTTATGAAAATCACACCAAATTACCCTACCTTAGAAAAGTAGATCCATAACTCATTTGGGGGTGCTGTGATTTTTCACTAATATTTTTGGCACACCCAGTGGGACCTTAGAGGTATCCACTTCATTGTAACAAGATTGATGTGCACTTATTGAAATTTCCAACTTATTAGAAGCTTGAATTTGCACATCTGGTGACTCCATTTGGTAAACAACTCATTCTCTGAGTTACAGACCTGTTTTCCATTCACTTCCATTCATCCTTCTTTCCATATTCTTTCCATTGCATGAAGTTGTGCAATCATGACTTCATTTCCACTATGGAATTCATATCTACAGCAGCAACAAAACATTCCAACTCCAATAAGCTTTACAAATCCTTCAAATCAGTATTTTGAGCAAATCCAAAATCAGCAAGGTTACCCCTATGAGCAGTAGTGCCAAAATCAGTTTGGATATGGAGCTTTCCAAGAGCAGGGGTATGCAAACAATGAATAAAATAAAATGCAAGATAATGGTCTGCTGGAGAAGATCCAAAAAATGGAGATTGGCATGGTGCAGTCAAGAGCTATAGCTCAAATGAAGGCATTCAGAATTGGTTGCAGGGCACCCTGTTCATGGGAAGGTCCTTTTCCAAGACACTACAACCCTCAAGAGAAGTTGGACTTCATACTTGAGATGCTACCCCAACTTGCACAAATGGACTAAGGAGATATAAGCATATGAGCAGAGTCTGAATCAACCTTTCAATGGGTAAGTCATTCAGAAGTTCCTTGTATTTCTTCTTCTTCATCTCAAGATTTACCATTTCAACAATGTCAAGTTGTAAACCTAGCCAATTTTGCTCCAGTTGTGAAAACCATCCCTCCATCCCCTAGTCTCCCATCACATCTCATATTTTCTACCCTCTTCTCTTCCAAATCCAAATCTCCTCCACAAGAGCAAAAATAAATACCTTCCACTCCAAGGAAACAAGAAGTTTCATCTCTTCCACCACCAAAAAAAAATGAAAAAATGGTTGAATCCCAACCCACTCCTCTTTCCTTCCCAATTCAATGTGGAGAAGAAGAAATTTTAAAAATCAATCATAAAGGACAGCAAGAAGAAGAATTGAGAGAAGAAGAAATGGTTAAAATCTTAGTGAGCTTAGCTCTTAGGTTTGGGATAACAAAGATTCCTTTGTTGGTCAAGCCTTCAGAGGAGAAGAAAGTTGAAGAGCCAGTGGTGGCTAAGAATAAATTTGCAGAAAGGAAAAACAAGACAAGGAAGAAGAAAATCAGTAGTCATTTTACTCAGAATGTAGTGTCCATGTTGGCACTTTAAGTGAAGAGAATTCTGATCCAATTCAAATTGCCCAATCAGCTAAGGAAGGAGAAAACAAATCAGCTCAAAGTCCCATTGGAAAGGAGCAAGTGGATGAGACAAAATCAGAGTTTGTAGCAGCAGAAGAAGAAGACATTATTAGTGTTTTCTTGCTTTCATTCAAAGGGCCTATTTTGGTCGATGAATCCATTTTGGAGGAAAGCTCTAAGAGAAATCTTGTAGTCCCAACTTTTCCTCTAGAGCAGCAGTTTGAGGAGTTTGATATGGAAAATTTCGTGCTAGAGGAAGAGTTTAATCAAGATAAATATGGTCTTCAAACAAAAGAGGAAGGATAAGCTACTCCAAATCCAAAAGAAGAGGAGTGTTTTCCAGCTATGGAGGAGGAAAATGTAGATCTAGAAGCTTTGAGCACAAAATAGGCTATAGAAGAACCTTCACTTCTTCCTTCCACTTCATATTTCTTGAGCTCTAACGTTGGAGGAGAGTTTGATCTTTCAAACTTCATGTTAGAGGATGAAATAAACCATGGTGAACAAGCTGCAAACCAAAAAGACACCATGGAAGAGGTTGAACATTTGCAGTAGGACAACAATGAAGCAGAGTACTTGTTTGATTTAGAGGATTAGTTTGATGGAGAAGAACCAATTGAGTTTCTATTGTTTTCTCCTTCATTCACCCTTTAAATATGTGAACCTGTTGTCATGAAGGAGAGCACTCATTTGCAGCAGTCTGTACTTTATAGCAGCCTTTTGGAATATAGTTTGGGAGACGCAAACCTTCAATGCTCTTCACAGGAGGAAGAAGAGAAAAAGTAGAAGAGTTCCACCATTCCTTCCACGCCATTCACCCAAAGAGGTCTACAAGAAGAATCCATTTTTGGAGTGGAAAATCAGAGCAATGGGCATACAAAATGGATTAGACCTTTCCCAATCAGGTATTTGGCTTAATTGGAGCCAAAGGAGAAGCCAAATCTGGTCATGCCCATTTTAGGGCATGAGGATGAGCTACAAAGCACCAAGGATCAGCTGCCATACCTCTTCAATCCAAATGTAGAGCAACTGAAAGAGGTATTGGTTTTGTCTTTAGTTGATACTTTTGTGATTTTGGTGGAATATCGGCTTGTAGTTAGTTTTTCACTCATCCCACCAACCATGTTCAGTGCCAAATCAGTTGCATGGCTGCCATTTTTTAGGAAGGGAAGCTATTTCTCCTTGCCAGTTGCAGGATTTGTTTGAGCTCCCTTTTCTCTTGGTTAGAGTAGTGTAGGTCGGTTTGTTTTCAGTAGAAGAAGTGCTTTTACAAACTCTACATGTTCCATTTGGATCATGTATGATTTTCACTTTGTACATAGTTTTTGGTGTTGTTGTATTGCTCTTGCAAAGTGCATTCAGTTGGCTTTTGGTGAAGTTCAAGTTCAAGTTTTAGTGGGTTTCCAAATGGATCAGAGGTCAGAGTTTCAGAGTTCAGATTAGAATAATTTTATCAAGCTTGACTCTATGCCCAATGGATGTAAAAAAGGCCACTGATCATTCATCTAGCAGGCAGATGACCCCTGTGAGTAGCCAAAGTTGTTAACCAAAATAAGCTCCTCTTATTTTTGGGTTAACTTACTAAATTTTTTGCTTCAGTCCAGATTTCAGACATTAAACCATTCAAAGGTTTCTATAAAATACTCCATCAGATAGAGAATTTCTTCCCCTTTCCAGAAAGGTAAAGAACTCTTTCTAACTCCTTGTATTTTTTGAGTTATGGCTCGGCGAAGTTAGAAGGGAAAATTTTCCCAAGGTGGACTTGTGGAGCTTAGGAGATTTTTTTTCCAAAGGAACTCAAACTGGTGGGGCATCAGAGGAAAAAGTGAAAAATTGCCTTTTCTTCCAAAAGGCATAAAATCAAAATGCGACTTGCGGCCCCATCAAAAAGCTAATGCACGGATGCGGGACTTCAGAGGTAAATTGGATTTTTTGACTTTTTGTCAAAAAATGTAAAATGGAAAAAGGAAGCCCCTATCTCTGTTGACCCCAATGGATGCCACACCATCAGAAAATTTGTGGGGAAAAAGTTCAAAATTCACCCGAAGCCAAATTTGCAGGAAATGTAAGGAAAAAACGCAAAAGGCCATATCTTTTTGATTCAGAGCTCCATTTTTGACAATCTTGGTACTAATGGAAAGATCTAGAGATTCTCTTCATCATGGAGCCTTCAATTTTTTATTTTGGTAGAGATTTGTGGGCGAAAATTACAAAATGTGATTTGGCATTGAAAAAACACAAAACTAGTTTTCAACCACCAAATTTAATGAAATATATGTCTTTTCTCCCTCGAGCAGAAAAAATGCATTTGGGAATGGAATTTAGAGATGGAGCCTTTAATTTTTGACCAAATTTATGAATTCTATCGTTGGTTGGAGCAGAGAATTATATTTTATTGTGTTTTTGCCTTTCTTTTTACATTTTGCTATATATTGTAACAAAGGCACATTTTCAAGAAGTTATATAGTGGTTGTTCATTCTTCTTCTCTGCCTCCCTCTTCTTTTCTTCCCTAGGGTCAAAAATGGAGTTCTAACCTCCTCCCTTGCTCTATAGATGGCATTTTTTGCCTCTTTCCTTTGAAATAACATATTGTGTAAATATGGAGCAATAAAAACTTGTTTTTGTGATGCATTTCCCATCATTTGCTCATTTTTTGGTTGTTTCTTCTTACCTCTCATTGTTGTAGGGCATCCGTGCATGTTTGAATGTCATTTACAGGTTTACGAGTTGCATTTTTAGGGATTTTGGAACATTTTTTGTGTGAAATATATCTCTGGTCTATGATGCACTTGTCCATCCTTTCCATTACTCACCTGCTTTTGCTCCATGATAGTTTTGGTAGATGATCAACACTTTTCTTCTCTAGTGTATCGCCATTTTAGTGTAGGCTCTATTTTTCCTTGTTTTCTTTCTCTCCTTATCTCCTTGGAAGTTAGATTAGAATTATATTAGCTTTCCTGCACTAGAATAGCTTGTGGCAAGTAGATTAGGAAGAGGAACCAATCTTCTCTGGAGGATCATTCCCATTTGCAAGTCCCACAGCTTGGGGAATGATCCAATGTTATGCAAATCACACCAAATAACTCTTCCTTAGAAAAGCAGATCCATAACTCATTTGGGGGTGCTGTGATTTTGCACTAACACTAGGTTATAGAAAATTGACCCCCAAAACTACTGAAGCTCCTTCATCTGAGAAATAAATCCCTGTATCCATTTCCAGATCAAAATCACCATCAGCCACAAAATTTAAGGATTCCACAGATATAGATGACATTGTATCTATCCCACCCATTTTTTTTAGTCAACACTATATCTTTAGGACCTCTTACATATCAATCAAGAAAATCTGTCGAATCATTACCACTTGTTTCACCAGACATGGTTGAAGAAGATTTTCCTACCATAGATATTCTTCAGTGTCAGGATGATCAAGAAATTATCTCTCACATAGGAGCTGAAGAACGCTTTCTTTAGAAGTATTTTCCATCTGATGCATCAAATATTCTAAACAAAACCAATAAAAATGTTAACGTAGGAACCTCACAGGACCCCCATATAGCCAAAGTTGGTTAAAGTCTCAATCCACAAGAATTACATGACTTCACCTCATTTTTAACAAAATATCATCAAGCCATTGCTTAGTCATATGGTGATATGCCTAGAATTGATCCTAACATGGTTGTACATAACATCATCACATATATTAATGGCAAACCAGTCAAAGAAAATCTCTACAAAATGCACTCCCATATAGCTCTCCTTGTTAAATAAGATTTGCAACATCTCTTATCTGTTAACTTCATCATACCTATTGACTATCCACAACGGGTCTCTAACATTGTCCTAGTAACTAAAGCTTCAGGTAAAGTTCACATCTGCACCGATTTTAGGGATCTCAGCTTCTCCCAAAGATGATTTCCCTCTTCCAAACATAGACCAACTTATAGATCTGAAAATCATGCATGAAATGATTTCCCTTATGGATGGTTTTTTAGGTTATAACCAAATCATTATTGCACCTAATGATCAACATAAAACAACCTTTATCATCTTGTGGGGAACCTTTTATTATCATGTCATGCCTTTTGGGATTAAAAATGTAGGGGAAACATATCAACATGCTATGACATATGTCTTCCATGACATCATTCACAAAATTGTTGAGGATTATGTCGATGACCTCCTCATAAAATATATATCTCACAAAAATCACCTTGATATTATTGAATCAATCTTCACCCACATCATTCAATTCTATATCTGCTTGAATTTGGAAAAATGTGTCTTCGGTGTCCTCATCAAAAAACTTTTAGGATTCATCCTATCTCTCAGTGGAATTGAAGTAAACCCCGAAAAGGTTAGAGAGATCATCAATATGCCTCCACCTACTAATCTCAAACAACAACATAGCCTGCAAGGAAAGTTACAATCCATACGAAGTTTCATATCATAGCTCTCTGACCGCTATCAGCCATTCCATCATTTACTCTATAAAGATATAATATTTCAATGGGACTCTGATTGTCAGAATGCCTTTGATGAAATTAAACATTGTCTACTATCATCACCTGTACTCACTCCACCTTGTGATGGGGAACCATTTTAGTTATATATATCTGCTTCAGAGCATGCCTTAGGAGCCATGCTTTCTCATCATGATAATCAAGGCTGTGAATAGGACATATACTACAGTAGCTGCATGCTCCATGAATAGGAAACACGCTACTATGGAGCTGAAAAGATGTGATGTGCGTTGTATTTTTCTACTTCCAAATTATGACATTTTATTCTTAATAAAAAAACATACGTCATCACCAATTTTATTCCGCTTAAATCCATACATGCTAAACCTTATCATAATGATGACATAACCTGATGGATCATGTTAATGACTGAGTTTGACTTAGAAATTATACCACAAAAATATATCAAAGGTCAGGACATAGTTGATCAACTCACTAAAGCACCTCTTTCCAATAACAAACCACCTCACGAATGATTTCCAGAAGAATCAATCAATAAAATTAATGAATCTGACAATTATGAATCAGATTTCATCCCAGTCAGAATGACCCTCTTTTTTTACCGTGCTAAGTGTCGAAAAGGAGGAGGATCCAATATTGTTTTCATACCACCTTGGAACAATCCCATCCCATTGTCCTTCAAACTCAATTTTGTGTGTACTAATAACATGGTAGAATACGAGGCTTTAACCATGGGTTTAACTACCAAAATTCTCTTAGGTGTTCATGATCTCAAAATCTACGGGGACTCACAACTCATCACCAGTCAAGTCAAAGGAGAGTACTAATGTAAAAATTAAATACTTCCAAAGTATAAATCTGTTGTTTATTTTCTCCTTAGCTCATTCGATCATTATACCATCCAATCCATTCCATGGTCCTCTAACAGGTTTGTAGACACTATGGCTTATTTAAGATCTCTTGTCCCTTTTTAAATGGAGAAATCAAAGGATAAAACTAAGATTTCCGTAGTTATTCAACGATTAGATCATCCTTCACATCAAAATGATCTACCTTTCGTAAATATTATTGATGAAAAACCCATTAGATTTATGGTATACCCAAATATTTTATTATCTTACTGGATCTAAAATCTCAACACACTTATTGCAAGGCTCTAAAATATATTTTCTTCAACGTGTTACTCACTTCATGGTCATAGGGGGCATCCTTTACAAACATATTTTTGTTGGTATATTACTACGTTGTCTCAAGTCATGTGAATCAACTAACAATATCAAAGAAGTCTATGATGGTATTTGTTATCTCTGAATCACAACACCCCTTGGTTTACACAAGTGTGTGTGCTTGAGCTCATGGTGTGAATGGATAACATGGGTACTATCTCCAAGTTGTGGGAATTGATACTTGAGATAGACCCCCAGAGAAAGCTGGTTCTTGCTCCTATACTACCTACCACGATCTACTCTAATGCAGGTAAAAACCATTTTTTCCTAATCTAACTTTCCGAGGGACTAGGGAGAGAGAGTGCATGCAAACAAATCCTACACTAAAGTGGAGATACACCATAAAAGGAGGGAACGAGGATATATTTCCAATGTGTGAGAATAGAAGCAAGGTGCATACTAGAGGGGGTGATAACAATTCTCCACAATCTAGAAAATGAATTCACAACAATATTTCATACATACAAAATGTTAATGAATCCCTGCAACAACATAAGATAGACACAATATAATTTTAATGAGTTTGAAAGGGAAAGAAGAATGTAAACAAACACATCAGAGGAATAGGTATCCACAAACTTGTATATATTGCTTCATTGATATGTACAGTTCAAATGCTACAAAATAAGGGCCTAGATCACCATGCATGGAGTCCACTACAAGGGCTTGTAGCACATTGTCTTCACAAAACAATTTTGACAAATTTTTGCTACACAAAACCATCCCCCTTTACAATGAGCCCAACACTCTAATTTATAGAATTATGAGAGGAGAGAGAGAGAGAGAGAGAGAGAGAGAGAGAGAGAGAGAGAGAGAGAGAGAGAGAGAGAGAGAGAGAGAGAGAGAGAGATGAAAATCCTAAAAATTTTCCTTCAACCACTTTCAAAATTTCATAAATGGATTGAAATAATGGTATGTTTCTTGTAAAAGGCCCCCCATACTGTCCCCTAACTTGTAACAGTGAGAAAGGTCTGCCCACGCTTCATTGAATGCATCCCAACTACCAAATAAAACATGGTTTTGAACTTGGTCACGTTTTTAGAAAAAAAATTCATCAATTCTTCATCAAATTCTATATTTATTGATTTTTGTGCATTGGTATCAGAAACAAAATTCCAACGGTACCAATTTTGTGCGTTTTTGTTTAGAATTGTAAAAGATATGACATTTTGAGTGTAGGCAGTTGTTTTGGGTTTGCCAGGGATTTTTGTCATTTAACAGGGCTGGGCATTTGATTGACTGGACCTGAAGATGTTTATTTTATTTTCATATATATATCCTCATCAAAATTAAGAAATATAGTTTCTATGGCATAGAGGACATCGTTCCCATTCCAGAAAGTCAAATTTCATGAAAATCGAAGCTCCAAGTTAAAAGTTGTGGCCATTTAAAGTTCGGAGGTCGAGTGTTGAACTTTCCTTTGCATTGCGGTATTTATGAGTTTTTGTGTCCCATACATACCTATGTCCCAGTTGACCCGGACCATTTTATTCATCCCACCCACAACGCTTGGCTCTTTGTGTGGTGATCTCAGGTTTTTGTGTCCCACGCGTACCTATGTTCCGGCTGTCCCAGACTCTTTTCTCTGTCTGACCCACGACGTTTGGATCTTTGTGTGGTGATTTTGGGTTTTCGCATCCTACACGTACCTATGTCTTGACTATCTCAGACTCTTTTCTCCGTCCCACCTGCAATGCTTGGCTCTTTGTGCATTTCGGTGATTTTGGCAATGCGGGTCCCGACTGTCCCGATGTCCCGCGGACCACCTGGGACAATTTTTTCTATTTTTTCCACAATACACTATTTCCTTTACAAATAAGGTTTTTTACCTTTTCAGATCCCAACTTTCCTCATTGAACTTGTGTGGCCTGGGACACTTTTTTCTGAAAAACCTGCAACACACTAGAACAAGCCATTTTTTCAAATTTTTTGCAATTTTTTCTAACTCCTCAAATTTTTTCCTTGGATAGGGAAGATAGAGAAGAGACAAAGGGACCTTTAAAACCTGATTTTTGGGCCTTGGACCAATTCTACCCTTCTAAATCTGCATAACTCTTCCAAGTTATCAAAATTACCATGAGGGGTGAATTTTGGATAACAATATTTATGGAGGTCATTTTAGTGGCAATGTTATCTCTAAGCGTATCATACGACTAGGTTATTACTAGCCCGCTATGACTAAAGAATTTTGCACATATGTGAAAAGGTACGTTAAATGTCAACTCCATTATGATCTCATTCACATCTTGAGTCAAACATAAACTTATGGCCTTTATGTTAATGGGGGTTAGACCTCATTGGTGAAATCAATCCAAAATCATCTCAACAACATCATTCAATCATCACTACAACTAAATTATTTACTAAGTGGGTTGAATAAATTCCTTTGACTTAAACAAAATCGGAACCCATCATCAACTTCATATATCAAAACATCATATGTCATTTTGGCATTCTGCATAAGCTTATCACAGAGAATGGTAAATCCTATAAAAATAAGGATGTTAAAAAACCTTGTGATACTTTCAATATTAATCTAATATTCTCGTCACCATACTATCCCCAGGAAAATGGACAAGTGGAGGCTTCTAACAAAACACTTAACAAAATCCTCATGAAAAATTTAAATGATGTAGGTAGGAATTGGAACATTCATATCCCATTTTCCCTTTGGGATTATCGAACTAATATCCATATGCCTACTGGCACTACACCTTATTCGCTTGTCTATAGCTTTGAAGCCATTATACCCTTAGAAATTCACATTCCATCACAGTGTGTATCTTTAAAGGATTTCATCCTTGATGAATAATACCACCAAAATCATCTCGCACAACTAGAATTGTCTGATGAAAAAGAACTTAACCACCCTTGAACATCACCAAATTGATCAAAAAACACATTAGTAGAGTGTATAAAAAACATGTCAAAGAACGTGACTTCAAAATTGGTGACTTAGTACTTAAGGAAAACAAAAATGTGACCAAGTTAGGATGAAGTAAACATGGGAAGTTTGCCCCTAATTGGATTAGTCCCTACATTATTACTCACAAATATGGGTTGGGAGCGTATCATCTCACTTCTCTTGACAGGGAACCTGAATAGGAGCCTCTAAATTCTTTGCACTTGTGGCATTTCTATTGTTAAATAACCGATTATCATGATGATAGTTTTTGTCAAACCTTATCATTTCATCATAAACGATAAACACCATTTTTCCTCCAAAGCCTCTGTATTTATACATAAGGAATATGAATATGTGTCATTCATACATCTATCTCCTCCTTAAATAGACAATTTACTGGGGTCTTGCTCTTATCTCAAAACAAAGTCAAGATATACATATAGATGCTTCTTGTTAAAATCAAAAATAATAAATAGACTGATCTAATAAAGGGAAACTATTTGAATTTTCAAAAGAAGAGGAGATTGATCCCTCAAAGGAAAACTACCATTTTAAAATTCATGGACTGATCCCTTGAAGGATGACCATTCAAATAAAAATATAAAATGTTGACCATACCCTCGAAGGATGGCTACCCATGAAAAAGGATTCCCATTTTTAATTAGCCTCTGCAAATATATCAAAATCTGAGAGCATCAATGAAAGCTTCCCGCATTTATCAACTTTCCCATAAGCAAGGTTTCCCATATTCATCAGTTTTCGTTATAAAATTTCTTATCATAAAGACGCTAGGGCATTGATTCCATTTAATTTTGTCAAAATTGAGACCCCATTTATTTTCTCTATAAAAAGCATGTATACATATCATCCTTTCATCCATTTTGTCCAAATCCACCATAATTAGTATGGAATGTCCACTAATAGTCTTATTTAACATTTTAAATGGCTACAAGTGCAAAGCATTATCGAAACCCATTACGTATATATTATCCAATGGGGAATTTACTTTTCCACTTTTAATTTGTTTTATATTACATTTTGATTTTTATTCACATTTTTCTAAGAAGATAACCACATCATCCAAACTTAAACATAAACACATTCGACAAATATTTCATGCAACACATAGGATATTATAAACATAATAATAACTCATAAAGAAGCATCATCATCATCATCATTATCATAATCATCGTCATCATGTAAAAAATCATATAATCATATAATCATCGACATAACTAATCTCATCATCAAATTTGATAAAATGTATAACCATGTCATCCATGAGAAAATCAAGAGTCTATCATAGACCTAAAAATCAACACCATCATTTATATATCAAATTCCAAGTGTCCACATAATCAATACAATGTCATACATAGGAAACAAGGCTTCTATGACCCTACAATCAAATGGTAAAATCCATCAAACTAGGATTGGGAGTCCCTCCCAAAGCTACACCACCGACTCATCCTGCACCATCATCCCCTCTTGGTGATCTTTGAGGTGGATGCCCCACACTCAATGCACTGTCACTCGGTCTTGCTACTGCTTCAGTGCCCCCTTGGGTGGCTATGTGATCAACATACAATATGGCATCGGGGTAGTTCCTGATGATCATGTCTATATAATATTCCGACTCTACCTTCATAACCTCATAATGAGATACCACGATCATACTAGAAGATCTTAGAGATGGCCCTCTCTATCTGACCAATGTTAATAACTTTTTCCCAGAAATGGAAGGCTTTGTGATCCCCAACGCCTTCCTGAAAGTGTCTCTCTAGCTCTTGTACCAGTATCTCTCAGAAGAAACCTATACAATCTGGACCTTAAGCCCATCCTGCTCCACAATCAATCCATCCCTCACTCCAATGGGAGTATATCCCACTCATATCAAGTCATCTCACTCTCTGCAAGTGACATCTCTCTCAGCCTTTGTTACGGCCTTCTCGACCATCACAATAACAACATATGGAGTAATGGCTACATCACCCTCCACCCTCTCCTCCTCAGCCTCAACACCCTCCTCGGTCCCCCCTCTGCTCAATCCCGTATCCATATAACTAATAGGGATGCCCTCTCCACAGACCTCTTCCTCTCAATACCCTGTAATGAATGAGACCATCAAACTATAAAATTATGGGTGACCCTCACATCATCAATTGGTACCATGAAGCCATCCTCACTAAGACCCAACACCCCTAGTTCATCAACAGAGGGTACTGACTGAGTCATAACTACTCGTAGGGTATTAATGTCCATGTCATCCCATCTATATAAAACTAGCTCCTCAGGTATACCCTGAATCAAACCAAATTGTCTCTTCACTTGACTAAAATGTATCAGTTCATCCTCTCTGGCCCTATGGCCCTATACCCATGTATCTTGTTGCAAACATGAAAAATCCCTAAAAAACTCAAGCCAATCATAAAAATCAAAATATGGGCACCAAATCACATCTCCCACCTGTAATCTTGAAATCAAATCCCTATAATAAGTGGGCCTCTTGGCCTTCCTTTCCTAAAATAAGCTTTGGGCTCCACCTCATGAAACCTGGGTGCCTCACCTCAATAACACTATGCAATCTGAATGGACAAGCAATAACAATATAATCATATGCCCAACACTACAATAGGAAACCAACATCGATCCCATAATGCTTATGAGCCGTCCAAGCCCACAAATATTTATATGTCTATGCCAATAAAGTAGACACCCCTTCAAAAATGGTATTATGCTCCATCATCTCTGCAACCACTGTGGTCATCATCCATGGGAATCAACTTCCCCCTGAATCCAACAACACAAACATGAAATCCCTATCGTCATCATGGTCATCCGCGGACAACCCTCTCTACCAGCATCGTGCAAATCTTGATAGCCAAAATCCCCTAAAGTACACCTAACACCCACAACATCACCTCCATATAAACGTTGCATAGTATCGACTCTCTCTATATATGAAATGTCATAAATAGAATCCCCCCTCACTGATAGCCTCGTAATCCGATGAAAATCCTCAAGTGTGATGCTCATCTCTCTTGTGGATAGCCAAATTATTTTGGTGGAAGGACTCCACCTCTCCAATAAATCAAGAATTAAACTACAACATCTATGCACTCTCCTATAATATCTCATCCCACTAAACCTCAAAGTTTCTAGATGCTCCTAATCATCATCAAATAGATCCTCCCTCACCTCATCTAACATCAAGAGGATGTGGTCTCATATAGTCAACTAGGCATCCATCTACAAAAACAAAAAAACAAAATAAAACATTAATAAATACATAGATACCAACAATAAATTATTTGATAAACAAACATGTGAAATTTTATCCTAAACAGCCAATAAATTCAAGCACATTCCTCATATCTCACATTTTTTAACATAAAATATAAAACATTTGCATTACTGGTGAATCGCTAGTGATTGAAGCAATCACGAGAGATTCCTACAATTTTTCCCTAGGGCATCAACATGGCCTCGAATCCTTATTAAACCTAAAAAATCTTAAAATTGCAAGAAAACTAGTCTAAAACACAATTATAGCCTACCTCAACAAGGACGGGCTTTCGTTTGCAGCTAGATGAGGCCATTTGACACATGGTCGAAAAACATGTTTTTTACTTTTGACAAGTCGTTGTCACGTACAATACAAAATAACAAATAAACAAAACCATTTGGGTATTTATACCCCCAATTTTCTTCACAACCCAATTGCTGACGATTGGGTCGATCGCCAACGATTATCCTATTTTAGGACTTTTTTATCCTTCCAGCAAAAACAAAAGCTAAAAAAAACATAAGAAAAAATATACACAAGTGTACCATGCCTCTAAAATGGACCTTAGCACATGGAAACCTTCCGTCAAAACAACACAAGTACAACATTGGGATTTTCCATATGTCTATGAGAGATGAGCCCTTTGGCCCCCGTCAATTGCCCCTTTTCCCCATTTATCTAGTAAGAATCATATAACCACAGGCATTGAGCCCTTTGGCCACCCTGACACTTGGTTCCCTAGCATCACACTTTGCACCCTTTCTGATTAGGGTAAGCCTTTCTCAAACAAAAACACAGTGGTGCTCACTGTATCATGCTACAATGAATTCACCCATACCAACGAAATTTTCTACCATCATTTTTGTCTAGAAATTTTCGTGAAAATTGCTAGAAAAAAAGGGGAAAATGTAGACATCGAAAAATTACGCCCCCATAACTTACACAAGCCCATGACTAAAAAACACACACTTGCGACACTTTGTTATATCAGACCCCTTATAATTAATTTATCCCATCATATTTCTAATGTCTAAAAATAATCATTTAAATGATTAAAATATATGAATGGATATTATCTCCTCACACCTCACTTTCACACCTCATCTAGTTCACCACAACACCTCTCCGAGTCATTTAACAAATTACTAAAATCATACTAGTCACTTTCCTAAATTGACTTAACTTTTTAACTAATCAAATGTACTAAAATCTAACTCCTCCCCACATCCAAGTAGGTTATCTCATGATATTTTAAACTCCATGACATCAAACAAACTGAAAACCCATCCTTTGGAATGAAAAATAGAAGGAAATCATTTAGTTTCTAGCCTAGCTAATATTTCACCAAAATCTCCTACGATTCACTCAATCACCAGTGATCTATAAATACAAGTTTTCAGATCTCATTTTAGATCACAAATCCATAGGTTTTGTAGGTATATTCTACCATTTTATCAATCCATTAGGCATTACAGTCTTCAACATAAACACACCACAATGTTACACTGCTCGAAAAACATTGGAGTCATCATCAAAATACTCGTTCTCACTCTTCAACCATTTGTTTTCATCTATTAACCATATTGACATCCTACAAGGTAAATATTTCATTTTATTCACTCCATGCACTAACGTCGGGTAAATTTTTGTTTTTAGATTATTTTCACATCATTAATTCTCTATTTTTGACAAAATTAATAGTGTAAAACATTGATTTTAACTATATTTAGGAAAATTGTTAACTTTCACAGTAATCGCCGACGATTACCCTAATTGCCAGCGATTTCCTGAAATCATTAGCGATTCTTGTTTATTTTGTTTTTTCCATTGATTTTTGCTAATTATGATAAAAATGAACACATATTTCTTGTTATCTACTAATTTTTTGTCAAGTTTCATTATCTCAGATGGCATTAGGACCTAATTTTCCTACAACTGATTCATTTCCTCACTTCCGCCATCCCTTCTATTGGAAACAATATGAGTTGATGAATGATTTAGACCTGTGTGCCATTTAGGATGCTCTGCTTGATCATCATGAAGCCATATTCAATTCCACACAATGTATCCAGGAAGCCACTAATGCCTTATGGAATTCCTATGATGAGACGTTGAGGCTACGAGAACAGATTTCTCAATTTGAACATCGCTACGAAACTAGTTTTGTGCATTTAGAAGAGGATTATCGTACTGATTCAGAATCTAATTTCATCAGTCACATCAACATTTCTAGTTCATAATCCACCTTCTCCCTCTGATACAATTCTCTGGAAGAAGATTCAGACTTCTTCGCTGAGGATTACATTTCCATCCCTGACTTGGACCTGACTGAAGAAGAGGAGGAAGCCACTAATTATGCTAAATCTCATTCTCTTGTCTATGAAAATCTCTATACTTATTGAGAATTTGACTTGTTGATTTAATCATTAATTACCCTCAAGTCATATATGTACTTAAATAAGTGATAACCATATCTTGTTTAGCAAGCTCTTTTATGCACACAACTATATGTATTAAAAAAAGAATAGAGTGTTTCATTTTGATTAATAATATTTGTCTTAACATAACATTGTAACTTTGATTACAAGAGTATTATTTATAGGAAAGACTTGTTTTGATTGTTTCTAAACACAGTGTAAAAAAACACAATCAACATCTGCGGGTATCCCAAAAACCCCGCCATATCGAGGTCGAGTTTATTTATTACCTCTTGAAAATGTCAAGACAACCAAGGAAAAAATCACGTGAGTCGGATCCATTATTTCATAAAGGAGATAATAATTGTTTTAGCAAGGAGATAACCCTATTTTAGTAAGTAGGCATTAGGAACCAAATGAAATTCATAGAACAAAGAATGGTGTACTGCAGGCTCCAAACAACTAGCACCAATATTGAGGACCATGATACATGAATATAGAGAAATCTCTCTAGTCCTCAATTATTGTGTGGAACACACCAACATGAAAATAATGGGCATATCATAAGAGTTATGAGAGAATTAGTATAAATTTCATAGCCATAGATTTTGAAAACCAAATGTGTAATGCACAACTTGATACTGTTGTCATGTACAAAATCATCATGCTTTGACTGACATGTCTTTGTGACATCATACAATTGCCAAAATAATACACTTTGATATAATGATGAAATACAATGTTGTATTTAGTAGACAAATCAAAAAGTGGTAATAAACACAAGAAGGATCAAAGAGACAAGAGGTCCTGTTGGTTTGAAAATCTATCGAATGGACAGATCTATGGATAAACAAGCCAACAGTGTGTAGGGCATAGCCCCTCTTTGAGTCAGCAAAGCGAAACTGGTTTATTGCTATTCTACCAGCAGGAATCTTGTGCAAGTCTCACAATATTATACCTTCAGGGGTTGGGATCTCATCCCGGTAGAGTAGTTCCGACGAAGAACAGAAAGGAATGAAAGAAGGAAGATGGATCTGAAGGAAGAAAAGAAATGAATTCCAAAATAGAAAGGTCAGAGGGTCTATGTTTTGGGCTGGTAGTAAAGAGAGCCGAACCTACTTGCATAGACGAACAAGCAATACTGATGAATAAATGACAAAAAAGTAGAGATAGATCCCACAGAATAAACACATAGATCTGACATAAGAAAGATCAGATGCCCATAACACACATATTCAACACAAAGTCTCAATATTTGTATTAATATTTTCTTCTGTTACAAAAAGTACAAAGCATTTTCTTCACACTTCTATTTTTCATCTAAAAAATATCCACCTCTTGAATACAACAAGTATTCAAGTATATATAGAAGGAGAGAAGAAAGGAAGACAAAAGCAAACCAACCACTTAATTACAAAAATATCTTACAAGAGATTCCAAAGTCATTTGTTTACTTTTTGAAAACGTTGTGGATGACATCATCCCATGGTGCAACATGGATGATGTCATCATTTATGTCAACACACTTTAGATAATTACAAGGAGAAAGTCAGGAAGAAGGAAACTATTCATCATCGTCCCGCGGCTGAAAGGGGGTATCCTGCTTTTGTTGCTGTTCAGGTGATGAGATGTGGAACTGGGCACGGTATTCCATGAACTTGCTGATCATGGGTTGAAGTTGATTCTGGGAAGGATCCTTGTGTCGATCACTGATAGCTTTGCAAGTCTCCCGCTCATCCGTGAGCTTTTCTGGGAGTTTGGAATAATCATTTTCTTCTTCTATCAGGTACCCAATGAAGTCACGACAAGCCAACAGGTTGTTGATGGATTCGGTGTCGAAAGTGACCTCTGGTCCCCAACCCCTGCGAAACGATATCCTTGAAGATCTGAATAGTTTCATCCACCTTTCTTAAGGTGAAAGAAGGAGTGAGCAATCCTGGAGACATTCTCAAGAAAATCTGCTCCATTTGATGCATTGCATCCAGGGCTTCCTCCTTGATTTTGTCGATCTTCTCTAGGATGAACTCCAGCTGATCAACCCGATAATCCAGAGTAGAAAGGATTTTATTGAGGGCTCTGGGGTTTCCAAAGATGCCAAACTTGACCAGATCTTTGACTGAACAGTCGAGCATTTTCTAAAAGGTCTCATGTTGTATCCTGGCAAGGTCCAGTTCTTCGGAGATGGGTCCTGCTATCACCTGGAGCTCTCTGTTCACCTGATTGATATTCTGATATAATCTGGTGAACTTGGCGATCACTCCCTCACTGTCTTTGAGGATTTGGCTCCTCCAGGCGGAAACTGCCATGCACTGCTCACCGATTTTGGCATATTCATTAATCTTATCCTGGCTTAAAGGCTTAGGAGTTTTTGCAGTAGTTGTAGGAGGCGCACTGCCCATTTTCTGCAAGGCATGGAGAAGATGTTTGTTTTGCTCCTTTAACAGCCTTTTCTCTTCCTTTGCTTCCTGGAGCTTCTTGCAAAGGGCGTCAACTGTAGATAGGGCCTCTCCTTGAAGGATTTTCGAAGATGTCCCCATTGTGACTTGGGTCACTGTGTAATCTGTCGAAGACAGATCCTTTTTATCCTTTAAAGGATTGGGGTATGCTATCTCCATTACTCTCTCTCCTGACGCACTCTGAGAGAAGCAGGTTAAAGGATTTTGCTTCTTGGTCCCCTTTGATGGGACGATGGAGAAGTCCATCGGTGCGATGGGAACTTTCCTCTTTTGTTGGCTCAGGTGCTGAGAGATCCATGCTGGACTTATGGGAGAGGGGCCGGAAATAGTAAAGGGAGCAGCTGCCAGTAGTAGAAGGAAAATGCGTGGAGACACTTGGAGGTGGCATTGAGAGGGAGGCTGAGGAAGTGCTCACGGGAGGAAGAGATACTGCAGGGGAGGTAGACATGGGAAAGGAAGGGAGCTGAGAGATGAGGGAAGAAATGGTGGGGGACAGCTCCGCGAGAGAAGAGAAGATGGACGATGAGGAAGGGGGAACAACAGAAGATGGGGGAGAGGACACGACCAAAGGAATGGTTGCTTGGGTCACTCGAGGAGGGGAAAGAGGAGAGGGAGAAGAGATAGAAGGGACCTCAATAGTTGTAGTAGTGGCAACATCCTGAGTGGATGTGCCTATCGGAACATCTTCCGCTGCTTCATTCTCTAGGCTTTCCAAGATTACAACCCGTTCTTGTGAAGTGGAAGGAGGACTTTCAGGAGCTTCGTCTTGGGTGGAGCTTGACTCACCCTCCTTGTATTTCCCTTTGCTCTTTGGCAACTATTTTGGCCTGGAAGGTGCGTTGCCCAATGGAGATGTGGTGAAATCAACTACGAGGTAGATGAGGCCATTCATTCTGCACCAATGCTCTGTTCTCCGCAAAGTTTCTTTGACCCTTTCCTCTATTGTCTGAGGCACTTTGGTTCTATCAATTACAGTGAAAGGCCAGTCGTCCCCACCCGTGTCAAGATATACTTGATCAACTTCTTGATCAGTAGTTTAATAACCTTTTGGGACGATGGCTACGTCGTACTAGATAATTTCAGCCAAGGCCAAGCGGGAATGGTCTTTCCTTCTGAGCTCAACCTCATGATATAAGTCGATATAAATATCCTCGATCTGTGGAATGTGGATCGGATCGAGTTTGGCCCTGGGTAGACAATTTCTTAGGTCGAAAGTGGGCCTTGACGGGAAGTTGTGCTTTAGATTTAGCAGCTCCAGTTTTGCAAACATATCCCGTGCTTTGTGGTGAGAGAGACAAGTGTACCTGCCCACTGTGAGGGGGAAAGGAGTTCCACCCTTCTCTCTCTTTAGGCACTTCTCGTGGTAGGTTATAAGTTGTCTTGATAGCTCCAACAAGATCAACTTGGGGCTGGCATATCTTGGCAATTTGGTTGGTTCCCCCAAGAAGTTGGCTGCCCTTAGATAAGTGAAGGAGGGGAATTGAGTGAACAAGTCCCCCCATTTCTCTGTAACTGTGACAATGCTCTTGGTCGTACGACCGTGAGTCATGTTTGGCCTCAAAAGGTAGATGATGTCATAGAAGAAGGCATCGTTAATCTTTGTAAACTGGGGGATACTATTTTCTAGCTTTAGTTCTGGATAGTATTCATATATTTTGACTTGGGGCCAAACCCCACACCGCATTAAGGCTGGATAATCTCTTTCTGAGGCCGTAGCATAAACTACGTAGGAGTTCATGTAGAACCTCCCCGTTGTGGTAAGTTGTTGGAGCTGGTCAGATATGGTGTTACTTATGATCTCCACCCACTCGAAGCGTTGATCTGGCACATTTTTGTTCATTGTCTCCAAGTATCTCAGCATCCATTTGTGAAAGTAGTGGGCATCAGGAAGCCCAAATACTCTGCTCAGGAACGTGATTGTATCACTGAGTTCCTCTGAGAAATTGCTGTGATGAATGACTTATGGCCATCTGGTCACCACCTTCTTGTTTTTCAGGTATACCTCATTCATCAACTGCATACACTGATCCTCATTATCTTCCCAAGCCTTGGTGCAATCTTCCTGGCTTACGGCCACAAAGTGCCGGTGGTGAGGAATGCGGAGCATTATTTCGAAGTGTCAGGTAGTGAGGTTGATCACGACCTCACCCTTCTCATTCTGGATGCATCTTGTGTCTTTGTTGTAGCAGCGGGCTACTACCATCATGAACTCATTGTTTACATCACTAACTGGGATCCCTCCAGCAAAATGCAGGCCACTGCCTACCAGTTTTTCCATCTAGGGACTTCCTGTGACCCTCCGGGTTCTAGCCCAGAAATCCTCCATATCAATGTGACCAAGTTCTGAGTCTCTTATATCCAGGTCACACTCTGCCTGGGATTCAGGCATCCTGACCCTCTGATATTTGTACTTCATTTCTTCCTCTGTGAGCTTGGCTTTGCCCTTAGACTTGGTAGGTCTCTTGCTTGATGTTGACATATGTAGTTCTGAACTCAGTTGCTGATCAGGAATATATAATGTGAGAGGTGAAACTGGGTCCACGACGTGATACGAGAATGACAGGTGTGCTGACAGGTGTAGAGGGAAAAGAATAATCACGTGTTTTCTGACTGGTGAAAGTGATAGGGCGGATGCGCCTATATGTAGGCAAAGTTGTAATAAATGCGCCAACCACTTTTTGAAGTGGCACACTGAAACGCCTATCGACATTGGAAAGCTTGCACCTTTGGCGCACCAAAACACATGCTAACATGAAGTTATGTGCACCCTTGGCGCACCAAAAGTGCTGTCAACACAGAAATACGTGTGCCCTTGGCGCACCAAAACATGGCGTAACAAAATTATTGTTGACATGAAGGCGCATGTGCCTTGGCGCATGCAAGAAAGTTGCAACAAGGTGAGGCACACCAAAACACGTATCGACACTTCAAACCATGCGCAAAAGGATCTAAAGGGGGCACATGCTTACTCTATGTTGCATAGTCATTAGGTGCGCCCGACCAAAAAGACCCAAAAAAGGCTAAGTTCGGAAAACCAGATTTCCTGGGAAAGGGTTTTGCAACGTTTCGAATGCAGAGGGGTCCCTGACAAGGGACCAGAACAAAATTTTGGGATGGTTACCTGTAAAATTACCCTTGCCAATTTCACGGGATAACAGGTCCACAAGGAATTCAGATGGGTACATTTTGTACCACAATCTTCAATATCATGCATTAAAAATTAATTTCTTTCCGGTCTATAATTGCAATAATAAATTGTGGAAGGGTTCACTTATAGATAAGGAAAGAGAAAATATAAAGTAGATAAGAATTGACCTGGGAATATTTGTAGCTATAATAGTACACACGAATCACATTTGAGACATGTTGGTCACTAAACGTGTCATTGAATTATGAGATAATTTGACCAAGTAAATATTATATCTATAGTGCCCACCATTTTCTTACCATAGTTTCTTGCTGACTCATTACCTATATTGATGACCGACATGGACTTTAACATTATTTGATTTCAATATGTTTTATCATGGTTCATTTGACAACACTTATGTGATTTGGGCACGTAGTGCCAAGATAGTTTGGTGGTTATTTCTTAGCTCTTGTATGTCATGATATTGAATATCATCATATTATATTATAGTTGACTTCTTATCATTTCGTCATATACTTGGTTTTCTTTTAAAATGGCTAATTGGATGTCACCATGTGTTGCTTGGATGGTTAATATGTTTTTGAGCTAGTGTGGATGTATATGTTAGCATTAATCATTTCATACTGACATGGTTTGGTATAGTTAGTATGATTTTCCATGTATAATTTATTTAGATTGTTGAATTTATATATTTTATTGGGTAGATATGTTTAATATTTATAATAAGCGTGAAGATCATAGGGCATAGAAGAATGTGGGTTTCAGGGCTACTCTTCGGGTTTACACAAGCATTCGATTAGGCCGATTCCTAGCAATGTTTGTTGTATGAATCCTTAATTGATTGTTACATGTTGCATTTGGGCACCATGTGTGACCCTTGTAAATTTTTTTTATTTGTAATTTATTTAGTGGTATTGAGTTTTTTTAGGGACCTAGTGGTCCTTACTCATGCTAGTTTGTGTTTAGTGTTAATTAAGTGGGTTTTTAGAGGTATGGGACCACGTAAGTGCCACTTGGGTGGGCCCCACCACCTCAACTCTTGTTCCATTTATCCCAAACTCGGATTTGGGCTAAAAGTGGCAATTTTGGTGTTCACTTTTCATGTTGGGAACTTCCCTATCATGGAAAAGGACCCCTTGGACCCTACCTATGGGTAGGGGGGTCTCTTTTCAAGGCCAAATGGGAGTTTCCCTCCCATTTGACCCCTCACACATCACTTTCTTGTAAGTGAGTTGGTTTTTTTTTTGAGTTTTGGTTTTAATCACATTTTGGGTAATTTGGAGTTTACCTCCAAAAATGAGAGTCATATTTTTCTTGCTTTTGTTTTTGGAATATTTTTGTGGGAAAGAGAAAAGGGTGACACCTATCATTTGGGAGAATTGTTTTATTAGTTTTATTTTAATATTCTCTCATGGAGAGGGGTTGGAACTCTTTGGTCATTTTGCATTTTGGAGTGTTGGAGACTCTGGTTGTGCTTATGGAGATTGGAGCTTTGAATTATGGATTGCTTAGATATTTTAGAGATATTATTGAGGTAGGAATCCTTACTCTTTTACTATGTTTTTTATTATGAAAATAGCTTATGTTATGTAATGAAAATGGTGTTTTTTTTTGTTTTTTTGTTGTTGTATGTGGATAATGGGTGTGTATGTGAATTTTGTTTTTTGTTGTTATTTTTCTTTATCCATCATGTTTGTGATGGATTTTTTGAGTATTGGGGAAGAGGGATGAATACCTTCTCACCACATGGCTTGATGGGCAAGCCATGATGGTTCTCTTGATTCTCTTGTAAATATCTATGATTTGATCAAATAAAAAAACAAAACATTGCACAATAAAATAATAAAACCAGAGATTGTAATTCATTCGGGACACATTCCCAATGGAGAGATGCCATATAAATAGTTCAATGAACTCCTATAAGTAAGGAGTCAAGGTTAATCTCTAATTCCTCTCAATATCCCAAATATCTCTCAACTATGAGTTGTGCATTACAACTATTTTGCACACTCATATATTATTTTATAATTATTAAAAACCTATTACTACCAAATAACCCAAACCAATCCTAAGTGTTCACACTATGAACAATATTTCTGTAACAGATTCCTCCCCTCATATGGTTTTATGTGGGGCAAGATGTTCAAATGGTTTAAACTTCTTTTCCCCATCCTTGGAAAGGAAATCTTGATGGTTTGAAAAATATTCCAAGGAGGAGGCTTGGTGTATGGGTTGGAGAGATAAGGAGGGATTTTTGTTTGGAGAGATATGGAGGTTGCATGGAGCTTTACTTGTGTTTCCTATGGTTGGATTCACCACTTTATTTCATTTGGTTTCTTAGCACTCTTTCCCCTGTTAGGGGAAAGCACAGAGGTTCTCCCTTGTGTGTTTTTTGATTTTTTTAGTGTATGTGTGAATATGTGCTTGTATGTGTGTGTCCCCTACCCTATTTACTTGTGAAAATCCGAGGCATGTATGATCTCTCTCCCATGGGATTGGAGGTAAGATAACATGTCCTACATACATTAGAAATGACATGGATTTATGGAAATAGGTTGGGAGGTAACCGGGACATATCTCCTTGTGATTTCAAGATCTTATGAGTTGAAAACATGGAGATTTTTAGCTTGAAGATTGATGGAGAAAATTGGATATTTTTTAATGTTATTTCCCCACTTTGGGGGAAAGATTTTCCACTTGGTTTTCACTTGGTTCTTGTAAAATATGTTGTAAAATCTTCTTGAAATATCCCATTTTGGGATGTATGTGTATCATGTACAAACACGTGTTGATTCAAATGTTGTGTAATTCCTTCCTTAGTACGTAGCTTGAAGGTTGTAGGTAATGGGATTTGTAATACTAGTTACATTGATAAATTTCCTCTTCAATCTTGGGAAGAGCCTTGTTTAAGCCTTATTTTGTAATCATAATTGGTGACTTTGTAACTTTTTCCACTTTATGAGACATGCTCATACTTTGAAATATTTTGCATTGTGTGGTTTTGCATAGTGGAGGTTTAAAGGAAATTGCATTTTTACAGGAAATGGAAGAGTTAGTATGTTTGGATTCTCTCCTTGTGAAGGAAATCTATTTTGTAGAAATATTATCCATTCATAGTAAAGTAAATTTTTTCTTTTGTTTGTAGGAGCATAGTTACATTTTATCTTAACTCCTCTATATTGAAAGAATCACATATTTTTGCCTTATGTATGTTTATAGACATTGCATAATGAAACATATGTGTAGTTGTCATATTATTGTAAAAGAATGGTTGTAAGATTTATTTTGTGGAATGGAAATATTGAAATTTCTTATATGGTTAGAAGGGAGATTCAGAGAAAGGATTGCATTTTGAGTTCTCTAAATTTTGTCACCTTTGGATTGTTTACCTTGTTGTGGTATAAGGAAAATAAGTCTCAAACTATTAGTTCATTATAGTTCATCGAATGTTATTTGGTTGGCATGAGTTATGAATCTTAAAGAAGTTAATTTTGTGTTGTAAATTCTAGTTTGAAATGAGAAGAAATGGCTAAGTTTGGATTTGTATTAAAAGAATCCTTTTATTAAATTCTTGGTTCTCAAAATGTAATCTTGCAAGTATGCATATAGTGAATATGTGTAGGTTGGATTAAATTACAGTTGAATGATTATCTTAGCTTAATAATGCTCTTTTCCTCATTCCATTTTCCCTCCTATCCCAGAAATAAACTTATCAATCTACACAAATATATGAAAGTATTTATACAAATAAATATACATAGGAACTTATTCTTGATTGAAATTGGTTGTATACTATAACTTCGTGTTGTATGGAGTTGGAATACATTTTTAATTGAAAATAGAATTCTTCATAGATCCGGTTTTGCATGGAAGTGAGAATTTTGGTGATCTGTTTCATGATCTCGAAATTAATAGAATACCATTGTTTCATTTTAAAAGTAGTATTCTTAAAATAAATTTAGAGAATTTTTTTTCATTAAATCTGGTTTTTATTATGGTGTTCCCCCCCTTAATCTCTATAATATTTTTCTAATCAAGAACTAAATTTTATCATTTTTTATATATTTATATTTTACTCTATGAATATATATTCCTATATATATACTCAAATATGGGAAAACGTGCATAAACTGTAACAAAAGATTTTTCCTATATGCAATTGTGACTCATACATATTGTTTTACATTTAGATATATATACAATCATTCGATTAAGATAAAAATAAAGTATTTTAAATAAATAAACAAATACATACATACATACATACATATACATACATACATACATACATGTATATATATATATATATATATATATATATATGTATATATATATATATATATATATATATATATAATAATAATAATGCAGTGGGGTGTGGTTTCCCCCCCATCATTTATGTGCTAAGATGGGGGATTGTGGGGGGGGGGGGCAGTGGGGTTGGGCATGAAGGTTGGGATAGGCCATGGCCTGCCTAACCCCTACGCCCCCCTTCCTGACACTATCTTCGGATTCCGCATGTGTTGGTATTTAAAATGGTACTTTGATAGAAACCACAGTTAGGGGACAAGAAATTCCCTCCTCTTTAATGGGAGAGGTTCCCTTATTGAAAGAAACAAAACTATATACGAATGCACACATTTTATTTTAATGAGGAACTCTGATATCATGAAAGTGTTTTAATGTAGAGATAGATCATCAATACAAAAGAACAAAAGAAATAAGGAAATGGAAAAAGGTAGAATATAACAACATTTTCAGGAAATATAGATAGTAAAATATATCCTTATATGTGCTGATCAAGGGTAATATAGAACATAATCATTCACATCAGATCATAGGACATTATTTCATGGACACAAAGTTCTAGAAATCACATCTATAAGAACACAAAGTTTCTTAATGCACGAGATTAATGATTCAAGGATTTTAGATAAGCAAGAGAGAGAAATAGATGCAGATAGAAGAAAGAAAGGAATTCTTTTGTATTGATTGCTTTGAATTCTATTTACACTTTCAAAAATTATCAGAGTTTCAACCCCTAACAATGGCATGGAGAGTCCAATATATAGCTTACAAGGCGGTTACATTTGGTAACTGTCTCTTTTAATCAAAAGATTACATAATATAAAGTCCTTAATTACTTTTTACATTAGAAAGCCTTCTAACTTTTAAAATAAAAGAGGAATGTCAAGATCCTGAGGTAGAAACATTCGGTTGAGGCTGAGAGGGGCCCACCACCTTTAGGATTTGCTACCTGAATCTCTTTAATGCCTCAGCTATCTACATGCCCATGGGATTGTCATGTTGGAAGTAGCATGAGTCCATATTCCGAGGAATTTCTACATGTCCTTGTCGAATTCAGTATTTTCTAGGAATTCTTTTTTGGCTTCAAATATGGAAGACTGGAGAAAGAAGACATCCTTCATTTTCTCTTTGGTGATCGACTCCTCCTTGAACAAATTTTCTTTGACAAAGGATTTGAACTGAGCCTTGATTTCTTGAAGGGAGAAAGAAACACCTGTGGTTTCATATTGAATATGGTAGTGAATATCTTTGAAGGCGGACACAACACAAGCTTTGAAAGCTTCCCCCTTTTGCCACATATTATTCAATTCTCCCAGTGCTTCTTCTAGAAATTTTATCTTCCACTCGATGCCGATGACCCATGTTTTTTTCAAGTTATTCTTGGCATCATCAAACACATTATTGGCCAACAGGATTTTGTCATCGATCTGACTCATCAAAAAAAGGTCTGAGATGCAACCACACTAGAGTTTTAATTCCTTGTCCAAAGCCTTGATTGATGAAGTGAACCTCTGATGCAACTTAGACACCTTCCCATAAATTTTTAAATCCTCCTCAATGAAGTTCAAACCAGCTACAATCATATCATCCACCATTGCTTCAGAAGCCTTCACACAAGTAGAATATATGTGGATATCTTTGATAGTTTGGACCTCATCTGGGTTGAGAACTGTGGGAGGTGGAGGAGTAGCTAGTGGATCTGGATCCAACACTTTATCCTTTTCCAACAATGATCTGATGAAGTTGGAAAGAACTTGGTTATGTTCTTCCAACTGCTCCATGGTTTGCTTGCCTTTTTCCACTCATTCAATAACCTTAGTCACAATTTCTCTGAGGTTATGAAACTTAGTCTTAGGTGTGGATTCTCCCATTGGAATTCTAGAAAGCTCCAAGTCAGAGACCAAGAGATATTTCTCCTCTTTATCCCCTTTAGGCTTTGCAAATCCTAGGAACTGCTGGCTTTGTGCATCTGTCACCAACCTTGATGTGGTTTTTACTTTCTTTGCTGGAGGAGGAGGCGTGGTACCAAGCAGGGCTACCAAAACATAAAAATTAGGCACTACCACCTGAGAAGAATATTTTATTTTCTTGCTATCAACCATAGGTTGGACCCAAGAAAAGGAAGAAGAGGAAACAAAAGGGGCAAGAGGCTCGAGTGCAACTTAACTCATGACACTCAAGGTCTGAACCACTGTTGTCTCCAGAAGGGAAGTAGATACATTTTCAGAAGAATCCATTAAACCCAGAGGTTCAATCCTTTATTCCTCCTCAATTTTAGTAGTGATTGTAGGGGTTTCTTCTGGGTCTTTCATCTCTTCATCATATTCACTTAGAATAATGGCATTCTCTGGCCCAATAGGTAATTCTGACTGTTCCAAAAGGATTTCTTCCTCCAATGGTTCTTGCTTGACATTCTTTTGGTACACTTTCATGGAGGAAGATGGGGTGGACTGCTCAGGTACCTTTGCTGAAGAAGAAGGGGTAGATAGCTCAGGTTATTTTACTGAAGAACAAAGAGGATTTTTCTCAAGTACCTCTGTACTGGGTGTATATACCTCCTTGCTAGGTGTGGAAGTTTCTCATGAAGAAGACTTACCTTTATTCATCCTGAAGGCACACATTTTCCTGTCAAACCATATCTTGGTTCTGAAAATGATAGGGTTGATTACCTCCTTCAAGTCATCTCTTTCTTTTACAAACCAATCAAGGTTTTCTAGAGGAGTGTGCTTGATTGATCTTTCATACTCAATTGAATGCAAGTCTTCATCATCATCTTCAAGCCCTTCACAAAGTTGGTAGAGGTTGAAGTCTATGATCTGTTGAAGAGAGAACCTACCAAAATGTCTTCTTCTTGCCTCAAAATCATCAACACAATCAACCTAGTAATCCTCAGTGTCAGGATGATGATGATAAGTTATCCTAAGGTTCTGGTCGATGTATCCTTTGAGATCAAAGCAAGTCCTAGGTTTGAAGAAATGGATAGTGAGAGGGGAAATAGTCCTTTCAATATTATATGCATCCAGGGCTGTTTGACATGTATAGTTTCCCAAAGAAATAGGGAAATGGAGGCAAGAAATCTTCTTATCTTGGCAAGTTTGATGAAGCTTATCTAGCTACTTAGTTATCAAAGTCTTAGCCTCATCAGAGAATCTCTTAGCAGTGTTACCCTCCTAGAGTCTTATAATGTACATGGTGAAGGCATCATTCACCCTTCTAAAATTGTGATTACTAAGTTTGAGGGTAAAATGAGGGCAATATTCATAGATAGGTTCATCCTTCTTGTCCACAATGAAAGTGAAACCAAGCCACTCTTGAGATGCTGCCAGAGTGTACATGAGATAGGAGGTCATGTAGAAATTTTGGTTTGTTGAACATTTGCTAGATGGTCCGTCAGGTTCTCACAAATGATTTCACTCCAATCCAAATTCTGCTTGCCCTCACAAATGATGTTGATGAAGGTACACATCTAAAAGTTGAATTCATTAGTAATTATTCTGGTGAGTAGAGTATTGAGGTTTGACAACTCTTCCTTGAAATCCACCCTGAATAATGCCTTGGAGAGTCAGGATGCCCCTTTCATAGGGTTCTTCAACCATGATTTTTCTACCTGAGTTTTGTACTCCTTGCTATCTTGATCAAATAGTGTTTGAGCTTGAGCGAGGGTGAGAACACTGGATTCTTCTGTTTCAAGAATACGCAGAGCAGTTGCGATGGCGAAAACATCTAACCTGGCAATCAATGCACCGTACATATTGAAAACCTCCTTGGTATCAGGGTTGAAACCAACCCCACAGGTGAGCACAATATCATCACATTTCACAGAGAGGGGAAAGCATGCAACGCAAGTAATTCCGCTATCATTTATCATTTGAGCCATGGGGGTAGGGTTGTCACATGTTAATCTGCCCCAAAAATCACCGAAGTCCAGGCGCCAAGCCTCACTGTCTCCAATATCAGGTATAAACATCTCTAGGGAAGAAAAATGCTTGTGCCCTTGATATTTGATCTTCATCTTTGATAGAGAACAGAGAAATGACCTTTGAAAGAATGGGGCACAAACTCACAACAATTCTTGACAGGAACACATAAAGACTGACAGGAAACCGACTCGATTTTGCACAAATTCAAGTTTAGATAAAAAGTAGGTGAGGTGACAATTGCATAGACAATTTCCATTTTAAATAGCTATTTAGGAGAGAGAAAACCATAAATGCGCATTTAATATCCTTTGCACAGACTCAAAAAGGTGAAATGTGGAAAAAATGCAAAAAACTGGCTCGGACGGTCCAAGGGATGTTGGGACATGAGGGACACGTAAAGACAATAAAACTGATCCAAGAAGACTACGATAAATGCGGGTTTGGATGACACAAATAGTCCACGGGACATGGGAATCCTTGGGATGCGAAAAGCTGATTTGATCGATGTAGAAAATGTGGGTCTAGAGAGTATGGATGGTCTAAGGGACACAGGGATGTGAAGGACACGAAAATATGATTTGGATGATGTGGAAAAAGTGTTTATTCAGCGAATAGAAGGCCCAGGCACACTTCAGACAAATGGACCAAAAATATCTGATAAAGTTGACTGGAAAGGGCTTGTGGGGAAATCAGTGAATCGGTGAACAGGAGGTCCATTAGTATTTGGGACACGAGGAACAAAAATGTTTGATAAACCTGCAAGACACTAAAAAGACTTCAAAGAATGAAAATCCTCTATCTCCTTGAACCTCTTACTTCACTCAAACATTTCTAAAGGGGTTAACTCAAAATTTTCAAATTTTTTTCCTTTCAAAAGAGGGGAATTTTGACGGGAACAACAACATGGAACTGCCACCACCCTCTCTTCATAGCACAAAAACCACCGCCTCCCTGTGACCCATTGTGCCAGAACCCTTCTTCGTGACCTTGCATAGGAATATTATAGTGCAAATCTTCCCTGGTAGTGTGATATATATATATGTGTGTGTGTGTGTGTGTGTGTGTGTGTGTGTGTGTGTGTGTGTGTGTGTGTGTATGTTTGGATTTAAAAAAGCATATAACATAAAATAAATAGTTAATCTTCAACTTGAGACCCTAGCCATGGAAGGGTATCTCTCTCTCCTCCATCCAAAGATCTAGATATAGAACACAAAAAACAGAGAGAAAAAGGAAGAGCTTAATATCATCTATGGAAGATCTTCCATTGTAAAATGTATCTCTAATGGCTTCCTTCCAACTCCCTAAATTTACTTGCATAAACAAAAAATAAAATAACAAAAGAAAATAAATAATGAAAAGAAAAAGAAAATAAATTTTGTAGTGGAGGATGAGGGCATCTCTAAGATCCCAAGGATCAATGGCTTGGATTTAATTGATCCAAGTGCCAAGAATGAACCCTACACCTTTCTGTGTTATGGGATTAAGTTGAAAGGGGTGGAAATTAATAAATGGGTAGGGTAAGTTTATTATATGGGGTGAATGAATTTAAGTGGGTAGCCTTAGGAACATTTTTAAAATGAGGTGCCTTATTTAAGTTATGTGGAAAATAACTTAGGGGTATAATTATTATGGGTGCATTCTATTTTCTTCAGAAATAAATAAATAGTAAACTTGGAAGGGTTTGAATTAAATAAATTGGGAAGAAAAAATTGTGCTTAAGTCATTAATCATTTTGTTAAATAATATTAATACGAAATAAGGTTATAACCTAACCCAAAAAGTTAGGATGAGAAGATGAGCTAAATTATAAATACGTTAAAAAAAATTGACTGAATTTTTAGTAGTTTAGGTTGACTTCTAGTGCCGTAAGAATTGGGGCATTATAACATCCCAATAGATCCTACTCACACAACTAGATAATTATCTCTCATTATAAAAAAACATGATCGCAAAGAGAAACAATGTTGAATCCTATATTCAAATAAAATTTTGATTCCCAACATATTTCCCTTGATGTTGTTTTTAGAAAAGGCTAAAATTGGGGTTTTTTAAAGGACCCTCATCCTTGTACAAAAATCCCTTAAGACAAGATGAAGCAATTAAGAATAAATAGAACAAGCACAAACTCAACCAAAAATAAAAAGGAATAAACTCTAAGTAAACTAGAGATATTACATAGAGTGAATTTTCTTTTGAGTGTCGACAAATTTCTTAGTAGCAGTAGATGCATTTCTATCAGTCATGTTATCAACAAGCTTGAGGATTTCAAGTTAGCTCTTATTGATTTTTTCCCAATTCTTGTCTCTATATATCTTCTAGTTCTTGATGAATGAAAAATACCTATTGAGTTTCTCAAAAAGGTTGAGAACAATGTCATTATCATCTGGTTCATGTTGCATGGGGGCATTGTCAAGATGTTGAACCTGAGATGCAACCATATTCATATCCTCTGTAGTGATGACTGGATATCCCACAGTTTCAGGAGAAGGAGATTCATGATAGAATGATAAAATACCCAAAAGGACCTTTGAAATATCTTGATCAGTGGAAAGATTCATAGATTTTGAAAAAGGAATTGCATATGAATCCATTGTAGCACAAAAAGAGGAAAAAAGAGGTTACGAGGAAGTAGTTAGAGACACATGATGGGAAACTAAGGGAGAAATGGTAGAGTCGAGAGAAGAGGAAGTAGGGACAAAAACATACTTACCAATAATAAACACATCAAAGTATAAGTCATCGGGGAGGGGGAGGAAATGAAGAAGGTGGAAAGGTTGAGTGAAGGAAGTAGAGGGGATAGAAGGTGGGGGTTGGGGAGGCTCCGAAGTGGCGCGACACTCCTTTCCCTAATTGGAAGGAGAGTGAGAAAGATCACTAGGAGAAGATGAATTTTTGAAAAGGAGATAGATAAGGCCTTGGTGGAGAAAGGGGCCTTCTTCTTGATGAGATAATTTTATAGATAGTTCAAGAGACTAGAAAAGGGAAGTAGTCGGATTTACCTATTTATCGTGAAGTATATGAGTGAGCAAGAAGAGTTGGGGGCATAAATCATCTTAATGACCTTCCAAGGTGAAATATCGCATGAGCTATTCTGAAAATCTATCCCAAGGCTGAGGGAGTGAATCTCTTTCATAAACCGACTGATATTTCTTCAACTATGCCCATGACATAAGAAGTCCACTATGTCCACTATGAGGGAGCATTTGAAATACACATCACCCTATGAAGGGAGACCAATAGCCTCATTAATAGATTCGAGAAAGATTTTGAACTTAGTTTTCTCCACCTTGAATTTCTCTTTCTTCCATAATGCCAACACGCTGCTAGAAACCTTGACCGAATTCCCTAAAATCCTTTCCACGAAAGGTGTGATCGCTCCCACCTATAAAATATTACAGACTTCATGATCATTCCTAAATTACTCATAAGAGGATGGTTCGATCCTTCTAATAGGCCCACTCATCATGCACAAGAAGAAAGGAAAAGGCATAGTAAAGATCCCAAAATGGAATTTGGTTAAATGGAAAATTCAAGTGCCATCAATTTAATTAAAAACATGTGTCGACATGATCTCTAATTGAGTATTGTCATTAATAAAAAATTCTCATATATGAACAATCATTGAACAAATATTTTACCACATGAGTGTAAGCTCTGAAAATCATAAATAAAATTAAAAGCCTCTAATAAATTATCATTGCTTTCACCACCAAACAATGGGGAGGACACAACCTTAGCCAAGTTGTGATTAGTATGAGCCATATTGAAGAAGATGGAGCTGAAAATCAACCCCCAAAGGAAACTAAGCTCTTGGAGGAAATTCATTAGATCTAATAGTAAGGAAGTTTCCCAAAAAATCTTAAATCAATATTTTTTGACCATTAGAGAGGACACCCAGATTAGCAAGGGAGTCAACGAATCTATTACCCTCTCGATATATATGTTGAAATTTAATCTTTTAAAAGCTCTATTGTAGGACTTGTATATTATGAATTATATTACTAATAGTCCATTGAACAAGATCATTTGAGTTCATAATTCTTACAAGATTAAGAGAGTTACTCTCCACAATAAGTTGTCCCAGGCCTACATGAAAACCCAGATCCATCCCTTTAAGAATGAATAGATCTTTAACTCTATGATTTGTACCCATGTCAAAATTAGCTGCAACCACATAAAAGGGTTGACCAAATTCATATCTCAAGATAGCTCCTCCTTAGGAAGAACATGGGTTACCTTTAGCCACTCCATCAGTATTTAGCTTCAACTAGCCTGTTAGGGGGACCATGTAGTATTATCCCTCATACCAGCTGAAGGACAAGCTGCAATTAGTATAAAGAGTTGCTTAGGAAAGGATTATGAAGGAGTGAAATTAATTTTCTAATTGTGCTTCCTCTAGATGTAGTAGTTTAATTTCTCCTGAAGACTAGAAACAATCCCAGTGAAGACCTGTTCTAGATCCCGAGTCTATTCCTTAAATATCCTTCTATTCCTTTCTTTCAAGATTCTCTATAACTCATGTGGGAGGATAATATTCCAAGCTAGGGTAGTAATCTGATTTTAGAAAGGGGAAATCCATTCACAAAATTTCTAAGCCAAAGAAGAGAAGGAGACTCACGAAACCTCAAATTTGTCCAAAAGGAGCCTCAAGAGGGAGTGGGAAAAGGAGAAATGGATCAGTAGGTGGGAACTTATTTCCAATGCACTCATACATATGATGCAATGAATGGGAATATAGATTCCCCTTTGTTTAAGGTTTTCCCTAGAGAGAATAAAATCTCAAAAGGAGAGACAAGAAAAGAAGCTGATTTTTGGAGTGACTTAAGGAGACCATACTTGTCTAAGCAACAGTCCATAAAAAGGATGATATTTTGAAAGGTAGGAAAATTTAATTGAGAAATCACCAGAGGGAGAGATCATCTAAATGCACTCATCGTGACATTGAGAAAAAGGAATATATTGGGAGGAAAGACCAAACTTGAGTTTATTAATACGATGTAACTCAATAATGCTACAACCATCCCAGGAAGGGATATGCCATCAAGGTTTTTTATCATTACTGCTAATATATCCACTACCTTACTACAAAAAATAAAGGATATAGGTCTTTTGATCGGGTCCCAAAAGGACTCGAATGCAAGAGGGTTATCTCCAAACCACCAGTCATTTAAAAATTCAAAGCACATTCTATTCCTTAAGCACCATTCAGTACCTACTTTTAGTAATAGTTGAGAGATGACTATGAAGTTCATAATTATAGAGCCTCGTCGAACATCAGAAGATAGAAAGTCTCTTGAAGGGGGAAGGTATTTAGAAATATGGAGCTGGACCCAAGGTAAATGATCCTTACAAGTAGTATCCTAACCCAACTTAGTCAACATGGCTGCATTAATCTCTGCCACTCTTCGAAGCCCAAGACCTCCAACATTCATTGGTTTACAAGAAATATTTTAGGAAACTAAATGAATCCTTTTGCATTCTTCAGTGTCATACTAAAGGAAGTTTTTTTGTATTTTTATAATGAAAAAATCCATTGAGGAGGGAATTATAAGAAATGATGAAAAATAGATAGGAAGGCTTTGAATAGTAGTCTTCATGAGTTGTATCTTACCATCTTGCTGAGGAGGGAACCCTTCCAACCCGCAAGCTTCTTCTGGAATCATTCAATAATCAGAGTATAAATATTTTTAAGTTATCTTACTTTGAAGATAACTTCAAAATAGGTGGAAGGTAGATCAGTAATGATACAACTAAAGATAAAAACTATATTTATTTGTTTGCTGACGGAGTATTAATGAAGGCAACACAAATTTTGGTAAAATTGATAAGTTGTTGAGAATCAGTTTGATAGAAGTCAATTATATCCTTCAAAACTATAGCTTCCACAAAAAATGTTGCACCCAAAAGGAGAGCATCGTTAAAAAATAGACTGTAAGTGGCTGCAGGAATCCTGGTCATGATCTTAAGTCCCGATAAAGTAGCAGCTTGCTTAGCAGACTCAAGGGCCCTATTTAAAGTATCTTCCATAAGAAGGAATAGGAAGGGAAAAAGAGGCTCCATTTTCTTAATACGTTTGTTAGTAGTGAAGTACCCTTTAGGAAGACCACTCACCAGGACCAAGAATTGTGGGGAAGTTATGTAGATATATATCTAATTGCACCATTTGTCACAAAAGCTGATTTTTCTAAGAACTCTGTGAAGGAAAGGCAAACTAAGTGATCAAAATATTTTTTCATGTCTAATTTAAGAACCATCCCTACCAATCTAGAGTGGTGAGCCAAATGGATGGATTCATGAATAACCATCACTCCTCCTTGAATCATCTGACCTCCAAAAAAACCATTCTATTGTTTAGAGATGAAATTGTTCATATAGGGTTTTAACCTCAAATCCAACATTTTAGTGTTTATTTTATACAAGGTATTACAAAGGCTAATATGACATAAATTCGTAATCGATATGGAATATAAATATTTAGGAGCCAATTCAATGAAAGTATTGTTCATGTACTTTAAAAGGGAATCATTACTTTGAAACTCATTAACAACCTTAGTCAGATCTTGCTTAATAATATCCCAATAAGTTTGGGAGAATGCTGCAGGAAAGCCATCAATACCAAGAGATTTGTCTCATTTCATAGTAAAAATATATTCTAAACTTCTTCAGCTGAGAATGGCTTAGTGAGCTTTTCAGTAATTTCATCTGATATCATCTTAGGGATATGTTGTGTCATTTCTACCATTTCAGCCTCAATAGGAGACCCCTGTTCTTGGAGAAGGTTAGAGTAGAAATTAACCAGTTGTAAATATATAACATCCTCTGAATTCAAGTTCCTCTCATCTATCGATAATAGCTCTTTGTTTTCATCCCTAATTTTTTTCTTGGAAGATGTAGCATGAAAAAAAATTGTATTGCG